>OX453280.1:14871807-14911807 GCA_949710005.1 Ricordea florida
TGTGGTGAAGTGCGCGAATGCCTTCGTACTCATCTTATTGATGTAGTGAGATTTTTAGAGGGTGGCAACCACGATTCCGATACGTTTGATTATACAGTTTTCAGGTTAGATTGGGTGTTAAATGTGCTCGCGAGATACTTGGACACTGAAGGTACCAGAGCTCACGCACGTATCATCCACCTCGTTCGTGAAGCGAGAGAAGCGGTTACCAACGCTAACTGTAGTACAGATGCATTTCAGGCAGGTTGTATTTTTACTGGGCAGCGTGGACGGCCAAAGTTGGACGTTCCTCAAGAACAGCTACAATTTCTCGTAGAACGTCGATTTAACATTCCACAAATAGCTTCGCTTCTGGGTGTTAGAGAACGACCTGTTGAGAGACGAATATCAGTACTTCTTATAGCAATTTAAGTGACCAAGAATTGGATGCAGTTATCAACAGTATCGTTACCGATTTCCCTCAGACGGGCTACAAGCGGATGACAGGGTTTTTAAGAGCAAGAGGGATTATTGTCCAACAAAGTCGCATTCGAGCAGCAATGAGAAGAACAAATCTTGAAGGAACTTTGTTGCGAGCTCTTGGAATTCATGTCATTCGACGGCGTAGTTACCAGGTTGCTGGACCCCTAGCCCTTTGGCATATCGATGGTAACCATAAGCTCATTAGGTGAGGAACATGGACAATTAGAGTTTGTTTACATAGAAGGAGAATGAATGCTGCCGTAGGATCATCCGAGATAGAATAGAAACTTTATTGATTTGTCAAAGGAATCTAGCTCCAAGTAAAAACATATATATTTATTAATCATCATCAATCATTCTTCTTTCATTAAAACAGGCCAATATCTTTGTAGAGTAAAATATGACAGATTGTTTTCCATGTGAAGAGTCCTCCTGTGTCCAAGAAGAAAATCTCTCCTTGCACATTGTCTTGCATAATTTTCATTTATAAATGTTGGGGAAGTGACCCACTCCCATAAGAATGAGTGAACCTCTATTAAATTGTCATAAAGATTTAAGCGCAGTATTTTAGCACTAATTGGAGACAAAAACGATATGTGATTTTGGTATCTTTTCTGGGTATGTTAGTGAGTACAAATTGCTCATGCATTATAGATTTAGAGAAAGGTATGAGCAAGCATGGACTGTAAAGATGAAGCTTTTCCCCCTTGCATACCACTCCCAAGAATGCTGGTGCTAAGGGAAGTATTTTTCTTATAACGAGGAGAATATCTGTGTAGGAGTTATTGACAAGAGTTGTATCTATTAAAAAAAATTGTTAGATTTTAAGAAATATATATTTATATATATAGTTGTGATGCCTGTTTGCCACAAACCTTTGTTCTGAACATTTTTCATAATGATCTCTGAGTGATGATATTGGGACTGATTTTCCACAACCCAAACACGAAACAAGTGCTAGTGTGTTGCTTTCTTCTCCCTAAAAATTAAGAGAACTTTACTGTTCAAAAGGAGACATTGAAGCAAGCTACTTTTATAATATTATTTGCTAAGCCACTAACTCAAAATTTAGGATATAGGTGGTGGAGGGAGGTGCTCATTGGAAAGGGAAGCTTATTTCATTTACCCAAATTATATCCTGATAGGTAATAAATCATCATCATTATTAAATCATTGTTAAAGTAATAAATCTGACTGGGACTCACTTGAAATTTATGAGGAAAAATATTAACACAGCCAATGTTTACTTTTTTATTCCTCGCGAAGCGAGGCCGAAGGCCGAGCGTAGCGAGGTTACTAATCGTGTTGGTTCCGGTCAGACCACGTGGCTCGCAAGCCCGAGTAAATCGAGCCGAGAGTTTTTATATATGTATTTATTATATCTGCAACCCTTGTATATGAGCAAACGCGCGCTCTGATTGGTTCCCTACTCATAGTATATCAGCTCATATACCATTGGCACGGAAAACGGCCATCATGGAGGGATGATTTCTTGAATTAGACAGGGAGAAATTCAAGTCTTGCTTAAAAATCATACACCAAAAAAATACTACCGAAGCAAATAAATATGGAATGAAATTATTCGACGGTAAGTGAGCAAATTATATTGCGAAATTGTTTACTACGAACGAAAGTGAAACTCTTACAAACAGCCGCCATTTTGAAAGATCTGGGAAGCCCGTAAACTGAGTTTTATTTTATTTCTGCCTACTTTTTCCACTTTAAAATTCTCAAACTAATTTGCTGACTCGAAACAAAAATTGACAAGTACATTAAAGAGATGTTAAAAAACGAGCCAGACTCGTGTTTGAAACTTTTTTGCACATCGGCTGTACAATTTATCGGCTCGACAACAACATGGTTCTGTTCAAAAACAATAACAAAGTCAATTCTTGTCGTACAAACTAAATCCAGTGTCTCATAAGCGAGGGTTTGGAGATATAATAAAACAATTATTCCACTCAATCTCGTCGTATATGAGCTATAGCCAACTCGGCGCTACGCGCCTCGTTGGCTATTAGAGAGATTAAGATAGAGGTTTGCACAAACACTGCAAACGGCAAACCGCGGTTAGAAGTTAGCGGTCACGCGTTCGAGGTTTGCTACACGTCACGCGATTAAGTTTGCGGTTTACTCGTGGCTCGGCAGCCATGTTGCTTGAAACTGAAAAATGCGGTCGCGATTCACAACATAATTGCAACTCACGAATTGCATCTCTGCGCTAAAACCATGTTGAATGAAAATTACAGATGTGTATCAATCAATCTACACTCCCCTAACGCGACTTGTTTGAAAATAAAAGCAAAGAAACCTTGAGGCAAATGACTTACCTGAAAACCGCCTACTTCACGTCCAAACGCGAACTTCAAACCGCAAACCTGACGGCGGGAACTTAGTCACGTGACTTCTTGACGTTCGCGGTTCGCGGGAAATGCCGAAAAACCTCAATCTTAATCTCTCTATTAGCTCATATACGACTCGATTTCGTGGAATAATTGCTAAATATATATATATATTTATTCCTCGCGAAGCGAGGCCGAAGGCCGAGCGTAGCGAGGTTACTAATCGTGTCGGTTCCGGTCAGACCACGTGGCTCGCAAGCCCGAGTAAATCGAGCCGAGAGTTTTTATATATGTATATATATATATATATTTATATATATGTTTATATATATCTATATTTTAAAGGTGTCCGTTCGCAGGCCAGGTTACCTGGCAATAGTAACGCACTTGAGAACGCTGAATTTCTGCCATTATTCGGTGATGCCTTTTTGAAAGTAATGTAAATTTTGTGGAAACCGATTTCACTCGTCCTGGAAGTACATCCCAGCAAGGTGATCTCCAAGATATTCAAGAAATATTAGCTCGAGATCGTCGCCGAGTAAGTTCGAATACCGTGAAAATCAACACGAGGAAAGCACGACTCAAAGCAGGGATAGAGAAACGACAGCAGGGAGAATAACAACAGAAATCGCAGCCAAGACAACAACTGCTCGCTCCAGAAAAAGGCAAACGAAACAGCAGGGAAAAGGACCAGGAATTCAATCAAGTTAGTTTTGAATTTGAATGTGTTATTGATAGAAATACAGGACATGAGTGAACGATTACATAACGAAATATATTGGTGTACTACATTTAGCAAAACGACTTAGAAGGGACACCGAGTAAGAACGACTTCAACGATTGGAGATGTCTCTGGAAAATAATTCTATTAGTCTAAAACCGGAATCGGAAGACGACCAACAGATTACAAGAGAATGTAAATAGGTATTTTTCATAATAAAACGATAGCGTTTCCAGTTTGAAGTAATTTCCAGCACAGAGAGTTGCAGTTGTTATAGCAATCATTTATAACGATGTGATCTGATATCATTGCAACAGTGAAAATATTGTAAATTTTCTTGATCTAGCAGTTATGTTAAACATTTTCAACAGAATGTATACCCTGTGTCACTATAAAGTACTGGTTCTGCAATATTATCAGTGATCAATGTGATCATTTTAAAATAAAGCAAATGTGATTACTGAATTCTGAGTAGTATTTCTCTTTGCTATATATATATATATATGTATGTATTCTCTGATTGAAAGGTTTCAATAATATTGTGTAGAGACAAGTTTCATAGCCTTTTCACAATGGGTCAGTTTTACCTTAGAGTGCAATGACCCCCCCCCCCCTGATAATATTGCTATCTAGAACCCCTGCCCTTTTTTCACAAATGAAATGTTAATTCAAGCCTTAATTTGCAAAGTTAGACATAACATATTAACTTTGTTACTTTCTGCCGTTTACTTTATTTTTATGTCAAATATCAATATTTCATAACAACCACAACATGCAATTAACCTTTTACATTGGAAAAACTTTATAAAGAAGAAAATAAATTTTGTAATGCCAAAATGTTTATGATCTTTCTCATATATTCATTGCAAGTGTGCTGTATGTAGTAACAAGTGTTTCAAGTTTCCTAAATGCCCTATGCTTTCAATAATGATTTTCCACACAAACTTTCTAGACAAATGACTGCACTAGATTCTAAGCCTTTAAGAAGAAATGGTATTGTTTGGAGCTGTTTTGATTACTACCACCTCTGATGGAAAGCCTATTAAGAAGATTTTTGTATTGCTTTTAGTAGTAGAGTAACAATAACTTTACCAAGATTAAGACATGAATCCCACCCCATAAAAATATATTATGTTTAACATAAAAAATATAACAATAATAATATCAATACCAGTAATAATAATAGTAATGATAATAATAATGATAATAATATAATGATAGTTCTTCTCGTTGCTATATGTCATTGGTTACAGTTCAATACCTCTGGCTGCCATGACTTTTTCGATGAAATACCGTCCTTATATTAAATCTTTCTTCTGCAGTTTTTATAATAGAAATTTTCATATATTCAAAATAATGTACTATTCTATGGTTGGGTATGGATATTTTGCCTGTTTCTGTAACAGCACAATTAAACTTTCATGTGGTATATACTTTTGACTGATTGATGTTGATTTCACATTATTTTTTTACAGGAGTACGTAGTGCAGCAATCTTTTTGAACATATTAAGATTTCAATAACTCTTTCTTACATGTATTGTTTTTATGATATGACCTAAAAATAGCACAACCACATACTATACAGTGGGCACTCACTATTACCAAACCTTTATTCAAAGCTTTTGTAGAATCCAATTGTTTTACCCCCAATTTGTTGATATGGCATCTCTTTTGAGGGAAGAGGAATTTTTCTATCTACCACTGGGGGTACCATTGCAACTGGAAAGAGTACACACATTAAAACATGCACTATTCATAATGCTCTCAATTGTGGTTACCCGGGAATGAAATAATGACTGCAGTAGACAATAAAATATCTAATAAGAAGATTCTTCTTACAATGAATCTCATGCAATTATAACCAAAAAAACATAAACAAAAAATAATTGGAGCGTTCAGCTCATCCTCTGTGTAAGAACATATTGTGTTCAAAAGTGATGTACAACAAAGAAGACAAAGCAGTAGAGACTAAGAAAATAAAACTAAAGAAAAAAAACACAGGTTTTTACACCGTGGTAAACACAAGCATTCATATCAACTCTTCAAGATTTCACCTGCAAAAGATTTACAATCATTTTCAATTTGTGTTAAGTGAATATTATTGTGATACTTCATCGACTCTGTATTCCCTGTCAAGATAATAAATAATTTTACTTCTATTCCCTCTGGTGCAATCTCAGTGGCAGTGAAAGAGCTAAATGAAGGTCAATTTTTAAGCACTGTGTTGAGCGGTATACTGATCTTGTAATTTGCACCAGGTGTCACTAATTGTGTACCAAACACAGCATAAGAAATAAAATAATGGGGATTACGCTAATATAAAAAATAAAATATATAATATAAAAAAAATAAAGAATAAAATATGAAAGCATTGTGACTTCTTCAAAAACTAGCTTCGCGAGGTTTTTGCGGGAGTCGTATTTCTAGTTTATTATATCTGCAACCCTTGTATATGAGCAAACGCGCGCTCTGATTGGTTCCCTACTCATAGTATATCAGCTCATATACCATTGGCACGGAAAACTGCCATCATGGAGGGACGATTTCTTGAATTAGACAGGGAGAAATTCAAGTCAAGCTTAAAAATCATACACCAAAGAAATACTACCGAAGCAAATAAATATGGGATGAAATTATTCGACGGTAAGTGAGCAAATTATACTGCAAAATTGTTTATTACGAACGAAAGTGAAACTCTTACAAACAGCCGCCATTTTGAAAGATCTGTGAAGCCCGTAAACTGAGTTTTTATTTTATTTCTGCCTATTTTTTCCACTTTAAATTCTTAAACTAATTTGCTAACTCGAAAAAAAATTGACAAGTACATTAAAGAGATGTTTAAAAACGAGCCGGACTCGTGTTTGAAACTTTTTTACACATCGGCTTTACAATATGTCGGCTCGACAACAACATGGTTCTGTTAAAAAACAATAACAAAGTCAATTCTTGTCGTACAAACTAATTCCAGTGTCTCATAAGCGAGGGTTTTAAGATATAATAAAACAATTATTCCACTCAATCTCGTCGCATATGAGCTATAGCCAACTCGGCGCTACGCGCCTCGTTGGCTATTAGCTCATATACGACTCGATTTCGTGAAATAATTGCTAAATATATGTTTATTTATAAAATAACTCAGATACTACGTGCGCGCTGATTGGTTGAAAACCTATGGGTTATTGTGCCGGTAAACCCATAGAAAAAGGCATCCGGACAACGAGCCATAAACAAAACCCGCTATTGATCTGCAAACAACGATTTTAGAAAGACTAAAAAACAGAACAAGTTACTTACCCAGCCCTTCTTAATCTTAAAAGCGTCACAATTCGCGACTGCCATAGCTTTAGAAGTTATAAAGTACAAAGCTGGAAAGCAGTTTACATTTCACGACGATGCCAAATCGCAGAGAAATTAAAGACAACAACTGTGTGAATTTCTGGTGTAGAAAGTCTCTAGGAAAACTTAACCAAGTGCCCACCAGCAACAAAACGGATAGTTTTAGCATTCTTGATTTATTTTATGTCAAAATTAAATTCCTTTATGAAAGAAATTGTTCCAAAAAGAGATCTCTGATCAAGATATGGTTCAAAATCGGCCGCTGTAGGTTGTAAACAAGCTGCCAACGATGATGAAAGATGTCAGAGTTTCGGGCTGGTTTTTTCCAACATTTGCACAAATTATTTCGTGATATTGATGCCATAACCTACCTCAAACCACCTGACTTCACAAATCGACAAATATTAACGCCAATATGTGGCTACGGCAAAGAAACCTTTCTTCGGCATATTTCCATCGGTCGCTGTACGAGCATGTAAAGTTACATGCGACAACTTCGCAAATGCAGCAACGTCGTTACCGCAGCATTTCTTGATCACAATAAAGTCCAGAAAACAGATCTTAAACCACTGCGGCTTGTTAAAAGTGAATGAAGTCCTCCATTACAATAGCTGCCGGTTCCGTCTGTAAGCACGAAATTCTTACGGATCGACTCAACAAAATACAGCTGCGAGGTACAATTAATTTCTACTTCTGTAGTAAACAAACCACGAACGTATTCTTTCATTGTACGTTCGCATGAATATGTGTTGACTTTTCCTGTAAAACAGCTTTCATAAGTTATCATGAAATGAGTGCAAAAACTCGTGTTTTGAAGTGCTGCTGTTTGTTGTTTGACTGAACTGAGTTTTGAGAAAGTTCAGCGCTATTAAATCGTGAGTCATGATTGGCTTTTGATGACTTTAGAGAGAAGACATGACTTGATCACGGTACTAAAAGCATACTTTTTACCTCAAAGACTCCATTCTACTAAAAGTTATTTTATAAAAGCAATAGATCACACTTTCTATGGGTTTACCGGCGTGATAACCCACTTGGGATGTTGGGAGAACACTCGAAAAGCTTGTAAATCACTCGCCTTCGGCTCGTGATTTACAAGCTCTTCTCGTGTTCTCCCAACATCCCGCGTGGGTTATTACGCCGGTAAACCCATAGAAAGTGTGATCTATTGCTTAAATATATATATCTATATTTTAAAGGTGTCCGTTCGCAGGCCAGGTTACCTGGCAATAGTAACGCACTTGAGAACTGCTGAATTTCCGCCATTATTCGGTGATGCCTTTTTGAAAGTAATGTAAATTTTGTGGAAATCGATTTCACTCGTCCTGGAAGTACATCCCAGCAAGGTTATCTCCGAGATATTCAAGAAATATGAGCACAAGATCGTCGCCGAGTAAGTTCGAATACCGTGAAAATCAACACGGGGAAAGCACGACTCAAAGCCGGGATAGAGAAACGACAGCAGGGAGAATAACAACAGCCAAGACAACAACTGATCGCTCCAGAAAAAGGCAAACGAAACAGCAGGGAAAAGGACTAGGAATTCAATCAAGTTAGTTTTGAATTTGAATGTGTTATTGATAGAAATACAGGACATGAGTGAACGATTACATAACGAAATATATTGGCGTAGTACATTTAGCAAAACGACTTAGAAGGGACACCGAGTAAGAACGACTTCAACGATTGGAGATATCTCTGGAAAATAATTCTATTAGTCTAAAAACGGAATCGGAAGATGACCAACAGATTACAAGAGAATGTAAATAGGTATTTTTCATAATAAAACGATAGCGTTTCCAGTTTGAAGTAATTCCCAACACAGAGAGTTGCAGTTGTTATAGCAATCATTTATAACGATGTGATCTGATATCATTGCAACAGTGAAAATATTGTAAATTTTCTTGATCTGGCAGTTCTGTTAAACATTTTCAACAGAATATATACCCTGTGTCACTATAAAGTACTGGTTCTGCAATATTATCAGTGATCAATGCGATCATTTCAAAATAAAGCAAATGTGATTACTGAATTCTGAGTAGTATTTCTCTTTGCTATATATATATGTATGTATTCTCTGATTGAAAGGTTTCAATAATATTGCGTAGAGACAACAAGTTTCATAGCCTTTTCACAATGGGTCAGTTTTACCTTAGAGTGCAATGAACCCCCCTCCCCTGATAATATTGCTATCTAGAACCCCTGCCCTTTTTTCACAAATGAAATGTTAATTCAAGCCTTAATTTGAAAAGTTAGACATAACATATTAACTTTGTTACTTTCTGCTGTTTACTTTATTTTTATGATGTCAAATATCAATATTTCATAACAACCACAACATGCAATTAACCTTTTACATTGGAAAAACTTTATAAAGAAGAAAATCAATTTTGTAATGCCAAAATGTTTATGATCTTTCTCATATATTCATTGCAAGTGTGCTGTATGTAGTAACAAGTGTTTCAAGTTTCCTAAATGCCCTATGCTTTCAATGATTTTCCACACAAACTGTATAGACAAATGACTGCACTAGATTCTAAGCCTTAAAGAAGAAATGGTATTCTTTGGTGCTGTTTTGATTACTACCACCTCTGATGGAAAGTCTATTAAGAAGATTTTTGTATTGCTTGTAGTAGTAGAGTAACAATATCTTTACCAAGATTAGGACATGCATCCCACCCCATAAAAATATATTATGTTTAACGTAAAAAATATAACAATAATAATATCAATACCAGTAATAATAACAGTAATGATAATAATAATGATAATAATATAATGATAGTGCTTCTCGTTACCATATGTCATTGGTTACAAGTTCAATACCTTTGCCTGCCATGACTTTTTCGATGAAATACCATGCGTATATTAAATCTTTCTTCTGTAGTTTTTATAATAGAAATTTTCATATATTCAAAATAATGTACTATTCTCTGTTTGGTTATGGATATTTTGCCTGTTTCTGTAACAGCACAATTAAACTTTTATGTGGTATACAGTTTTGACTGATTGATGTTGATTTCACATTATTTTTTTACAGGACTATGTAGTGCAGCAATAATTATCAACATATTGAGATTTCAGTAACTCTTTCTTACATGTATTGATTTTATGAGATGACCTAAAAATAGCACGACCACATACTATACAGTCGGCACACACTATTACTAAACCTTTATTTAAACTTTTTGTAGAATCCAATTGTTTTACCCCCAATTTTTATTTTATGTAATGACATTGTATCTCACACTTCTGTTGATATGGCATCACTGGGGGTACTACTGCAGTACATAAATTGAAACATGCACTATTCATAATGCTCTCAATTGTGGTTACCTAGGAATGAAATAATGACTGCAGTAGACAATAATATATCTAATCAGAAGATTCTTCTTACAATGAATCTCATGCAATTATTAGAAAAAAACATAAACAAAAAATAATTGGAGCATTCAACTCATCCTCGGTGTAAGAACATATTGTGTTTAAAGCAATTAATTAATTAATTAATAAAATAATTAATTATTAAATTTATTAATTTATTAATGTATCTCAGTGGCAGTGAAAGAGCTAAATGAAGGTCAATTTTTAAACACTGTGTTGACCGGTATACTGATCATGTAATTTGCACCAATAAAATAAAATATAAAAGCATTGTGACTTCTTCAAAAACTAGCTTCGCGAGGTTTTTGCGGGAGTCGTATTTCTAGTTATAACTGCAGTCAAGCATAAAAGACTGTAGACTGTTAGGGGATAACCCAACTACATTTCCAAGGGTCACATGTGCAACATGTACATCGAAGAAGACTCAAATAAATCACACCGCAAGAGTTGAAAATCCCCTTGGGAAAAGATAGTCACTGCTTTGTTATTTGTAGTTGAATGAATAACTCACTTCTTGTTTCACCTCAGACATGTCAAGATTTTGTTGGATCGGTCGTACATAAATAATAGCCTGATCCAAGCCAGCGCCATCCCTGAGAAATGGTACAGTGTACCCTGAAGAAGGAGGCTTTATAAGCAGTAACTCGCCAGGCATCTTCCATTTTTCTTTTGAAGGTTGGCGCGTCGTCTCAAACACTTCCCAAACACTAGTTTCTTGTGGCCCAAACCTGCTGCAAGCAGGGTTAGCTTGTCTGCTTTAGTCGGTACTACTTCAACATCTTTGTTCGCCATGCATAGGAATTCCCGCGTCCACGTTTCTCGAACCCGATAGTATCCTCCCCCAGATGGTCGGCTTCTTTTCGCTGGAGGAAGTGATTTTGCCCCTGGCCTTTTTGGATAAGTTGATGTACTAGGGCTATTCGATCCATAGCCAGCAAAAAGTGACCTGAAATTTTCTATCACGCGATTTTGATCATGATTTGATGAACTAGATGCAGAGTTCGTCACTACTGTTTCAGTTGAAGTTAGAGATCTTCCTACAGTTGAAGAATTTGTGTCTTGATTACAATCAGCTGTCTCTCGACTTCCTGCAAGCAAATTCGCCGCTTCTCTGAGAAGACTTACAGCCCTATTCGTATTATCGTTCACAGACATCATCCGGCCAGAACTTCCAAAACACGAACAACAACACACCCACACATTCGCGCGCTTTCGCGTTATGCTGAGTGACCGCTCCGTTTGCTTTTCAAGCAAAACCGCTGACATTTATGTTTGAGAGCTCAGTGAGTTGAATTTCGCAAAATTCGAGGGACCAAATTCGGTCAAATTTGGCTTCCTGAATTCTGCCCAATTTGAGCACCCAGAATTTTCGAAATGGAAGAATTCGGAAGAATTGCAATAAAAAGAAAAAACACTACTATAAAATGAAAAGACAATAATGGCGGGGATAACCCCTGATACGTAACAGTAGATTACATAATCTTAGATTAAACACAAATCGCGCTTTAGAGATGGAAACCGACGAACAAAGATCTTCGAGACTAGAGAGGTCGCGACAATGCAGCGCTGCACGTAGGCAGGAAGTACAGTTAAACAGACAACACGAGGCACGGACTAGAGAGGAATATCTTACACATGGATGGATGAATTCAGAACAAGGACTGCACCAGCAGCAATGGGTTCAAAGTAGCATGGCAGCTTTCCACAACAACATCAACAGCTTGGAACACAGACAGTGTCTAACATGTAAAGAAACATGGCCAACTGTGCAAGGACTTACTCTTCAGACATACCAGTGCCTAAGATGTAAGAGGGATAAAGAAACTACAAAACTGTTTTCAGCGGAGAATGACATGGATCCGGGCACAGTACCAGATGAACTACAGAATCTTACAGATGTAGAGGAGATGCTTATTGCTAGAGCTTGCCCAATAATGTGTATTTATCGTAAGCATGGAGGACAGCGTGCCTACAAAGGACATGTGTTGAACCTTCCTCAAGACATTCAAGGATTCATCACAAGACTGCCACCCAATGTAGAAGAACTTCCCTTCCTTGTGATAAGGCGACATGGTGCAGACAACAGCAGCAGGGACTGCAGAGTTAGAAGACACAAAGTGATGCAAGCACTGGCATGGCTAAAGGACAACAATCCCTACTACTCAGACATTGAAATCAACCATGAAGCTATTGAGTGCCTACCACATGATGGAGTTCCAACAAATTTGCCTTCAGTTAATGTCCAAGAGACAGAAGAAGAACAGCAGACACAAGAAATATCTGAACAGGCACTTCCCCAGAATGAAGCAAATAGTAGTGAACAGGACAGCAGTTCTTACCTTCCTTTTCAACAGGTTCAACAACAGGAACAAGACGCTATTCGTGCCTTTATTAATGGTGAAGACCCACTGGACTGGCCATCTAATGAAGGAGATCCCATCAATGAATTTCAGTCAGAAGGACTGGCTACAATGGCCTTCCCCACACTGTTCCCACATGGAAGAGGAGACCCCACAAACAAGAGAAGATTAAGGGAGGTAACATTAACTGAGGGTTTTAAACACCTTATAAGGTATACAGAACATTTGTCAACAGGGCAGTTTGTATGGAGATTTGCATCCCATCCAAGGTTTCCATACTGGGCACTAAACATGAAGCAGAGACATCAGTTGCTGTCACAAGCTAGGGTTTACCTCACTCAGAACCCTCAAGATGCTAACCTTACCACAGAAGAACTACAAGAAATGGTTGGACAGATGTCTGCACAGCAACTCATGAACAGAGTTCAGCGTTATGTGGCAAAGATTCAAGGAACAAGACAATACTGGTATCAACGCTACTTGGAACTTAAAGCTCTTATAGAACAGAAGGGAGCACCAACATTTTTCTTCACATTTAGTGCAGCTGACAATTACTGGCCCGATCTTCATAGACTGCTGGAGGAACCAAACAATGCAACACCTGCTATACGGATAAAAGCTGTCATAAACCATCTACATATCACAGACTCCCACTTCGTAGCAAGACTTGAAGAATTCAATAAACATTGGTTGGATGAAGTTTTGTATGCTGAATGGAAATGGCTTCGTTATGAATGGCAAGCTAGGGGAAGTATACATGCACATGGTCGTGCAAAGCTCAAGAACGACCCAGGACTCTGTGAACTTGTAAAGAAAGCTGCTCAAGGGTGGAAGCTTAAGCAAATATTGGACAGGCAACATGAAGAATCAAATTATCAAGAAATGGTAAATGACTTCACACCAGCTATAGAAGCAGGAATTGAAGCCAAAGCAAGAGTTATTCAATATGCAGACTGGCTTCTCACCACCATGAATGAGAATCTTCCAGATGGAAATTGGACAGTACCAAACCCACATCCCTCTGCCATACCCATTCAAGAAACTGGAAATGAAAATGATGACTACCACTCTCTGGTTAATTCAGTGGAACGTCACACCAGGTGCAGTACAGCATATTGTTTACGTAGCAAACCTGGACAACAACCACATTGCCGATTCAATTACCCAAAGGATTGCACACAACAGACAAATATTGACTTTGAGCTAATTGTTAAGGGAAATAATGGTGGACAAGATGAACTGACAGTGCAGCAGATAATGGACGCAAGAGTAAGAGCTTCACTTATCACAAAGAGGAATGATGACCGTATCAACTCACACAATCGTTTAATGCTTCAGAACTGGAGAGCAAATGTGGATTTGCAAGCAATTGTTGACACTGACCAATGCATTCGCTATATGGCCAAGTATGCTACCAAAGGTGAGCCAAGATCTCAACAGGCAACAGAGATTCTCCAATCTACCATCAGTAAGTTACGCCATACAGACAGTGCATCATCTGCTTTACGCCGAGCAATGATTCAAGTTGCAGGAGAACGTGACATTGGATCTCAGGAAACAGCTCATATGCTTCTTGGAAAACCCTTGTACAACTGTACTTACAGCTTTCTCTGCATTTCACTGGATGGAACCAGAAGAGTACGTGGAGGACAAGGTGAAGAAGTAAACCAAGTTGACAGTGCTTTGGATCTCTCATTACGTGATCATTATGCATCAAGGGTTCAGTGGCAAGAACAAGTTCCAGGAATTATGCTACTAAATCTACTCCAGTTTGCATCAGATTTTTATATTACAAAGGGAGAGATTAGAAAACGAAAACAGGAGGTGATAATCAGAAGCTTTCCAGTATTTTCTCCTAATCCTTCTGGTAAGAACTATGGTAAGTACTGTAAATTTCCGCTGGTAAAGTACAAGCCATGGAATCAATCAGTAGACTCTGCATGGGATGGACTTGAGGAAAGTGATGAAGTGTTCATTGAATGCTATAAGAACTTCCTCAATTCTGAGACTGGACAGCGGTGTATACCAACATTTGCACAGGAGCTTGAACAAGCAATGGTACACAATAGGAACAGTGAAAGTGATGGGGATGAAAATGACGGTGAGGATGATGAGAATATGATGCACCAACAGCAAGAGGAAGTTGAAGAATGGATGCTGCTTTGTAGGTTTAACCAAGACTTCAGTAACAGCACAGCTAATGATGATGCACCTGATTTTGACTGGACAGCTGCATCAAGAAATATGCCTCCAGACCTCCTTCGGGAATCAGAGAAGTGGATAGCAAAACAACGAAATGAAGTGAGAGAAGCTGCAAACATACAAGAAACGGAAAGGCAACCTGTGGATTTAACAGCACTGAACCAAAGACAAAATCTTGCATACAGCATTGTTCAGCAACACAAAAGATACCTAATTGAAATGTACCTACAGAACCTCTTCACATGATTATGACAGGAACTGCTGGAACAGGAAAGTCATTTCTAATTAATGCATTGGCTCATCTTCTGGGAGATCAGTGTATTCTCACAGGAACAACTGGAATTGCAGGTTTCAACATTTCTGGAAGCACTCTTCACTCTACCTTACAACTACCAGTACGCACTCTAAACAAAACAGATTTGCAAGGAGCAGCCTTACAACGTCTACAACTCAGATTACAGGGTAAACATTATCTCATTATAGATGAATTCTCAATGCTTGGACAGAGAACTTTGGCATGGGTTGACAAGCGTCTACGTCAAGCCTCAGGAAAACTCAACACACCTCTGGGAGGATATTCAGTAATTCTCTTTGGTGACTTTGCACAGTTACCACCTGTAGGAGATAGACCACTTTATTCACCAGCAGCAGCTACTGTGTTAGCACAACAGGGCTATTCAGTTTATACTCTGTTTGAAAATGTGGTTGTATTGAATGAGAATGTTCGACAGAATGGAAATAACCCTGAAGCAGAGGCCTTTAGAGAACTACTTTTGAGGATGAGAGATGGAAGAGTAACAGAGGAAGACTGGCACAAACTTCAAGAAAGAGCGCCACAAAACATAAACATGGAAAACTTCAAAGATGCGGTACGACTGTTCTATGATAAGGAAAATGTTGCAAGGTACAATTATGAGAAGCTGTGCACACTTGGTAATCCTATTGCAAGAATATCAGCAGTTCACTTAGGTGTAGGAGCCAGTGCTGCAAAGGCTGATGATGCAGGAGGACTGCAGTCTGAAGTGTTCCTTTCTCGAGGTGCAACTGTTATGCTCACTTCTAACCTTTGGCAAGAAGTTGGACTGTGCAATGGGACAGTTGGCACAGTTCAGGAACTCCTGTTTCACCCAGATAAACCACCACCATGCTTACCCATAGCTGTACTTGTACACTTTCCCCACTACAGAGGTCCAGCCTTCATAGATCATGACCCCCGTTTTATACCTGTACCACCTCAACGGTTTGAATGGGAAGATGATAACAAGAAACTTTCTCGCCTTCAATTGCCACTTCGATTAAGCTATGCAATGACTATTTACAAGTCACAAGGACAAACACTAAATAAACTAGTAATAGACATTGGAAAATCAGAAAGAGCAGCAGGATGTACCTTTGTTGCTGCATCAAGAGTTCGGTCTTTGCAGCATGCTGTAATTCAGCCAATGCCATTCTAAAGACTTCAGGGCATAGGTAAGTGTAAGCGTTTGCAAGAACGACTGACAGAAGAACAAAGACTACTTGACTTAGCAGACAACACATCCAGGATTTACCAACACTTTTAATTTTTAAATGAACTTATTCATTTTCAAGCAGTACAGACAGCTGCTACATGTAATCATGCAGGTAAGTTGGAATCTCTTTAAAAGTAGTACAATGTGTTAAAAAAAAGTCACAACAAATTTGGATAACAGGTATATTGTAAACCCTTTCACTCCCTATAAATGAGCAGTTCTTCTCTTCAAATCAATTTGTTTTAAGTCAGTTGGCAGAATTACGAGCTACATTGAAATTGGGCCAATTTGATCTTAAGTATATTGATATTATAAAAAATACCAAATTGTTACTTTCCAGATAATAAATACATTATATTTCCATTATGAAGAGATTTCCAGTGTAGAGTTGGCAATGAACACAAGCACTGTTTGTACAATACTGTTAATAGTAGTTTCATTCATTGGAAAATAAAGCATTTCTTATTACATGGTTCTGATCGTTACTGTATATCATTGGTTAGTTATGTTTTGTGCAATTGACATTTTGGCATTATAGTTTGCTATGACAGCTCCAATAACTCAAGCTGCAATGACTGTTTTTATGAAAAACCATACTACTATTAAATTTGTCTTCTGTAGTTTTTAGAATTGAAATTTTCATATATTCAAAATCATATACTATTCTCTGGTTGGGTATTTTGACTATTTCTGTAACAGCACAATTAAACTTTCCACTGGTGTATACTGTTGACTACTTGATGTTGATTTCACATTAATTTTTTTAAAGCAATATGTAGTGCAGCCATCTTTTTCAGCATATGAACATTTAAATAACTCCTTCTTACACTGTTTTTATGATATGTTCTAAAAATAGCACAACAACCTACTATATGGTTGGCACTCTCTATTACCAAACCTTTATTCAGTCTTTGTACAATTCAATTCTTTCCTCCTCCTCCCCCCCCATTTTTTTTTAATGTTATGACATTGTATCTCTCTTTTATGTTGATATGGCATCTCTTTTGGGGAAAGAGGAATTTTCTATCTATCACAGGGGGCACCAATGTCACTAAAGAGAATACATGCACTATTCATTATGTTCTCAATTCTGGTTTCCTACAAATGAATTAAATGATGACTGCAGTAAACAAAATACCTAATCAGAAGATTCTTCTTACAATGAATCTCATGCAATAATAACAATAGAATATAAACAAAAAACAATAGGAGCATTCAACTTATCCTCAGTGTAATTAGAACCTATTGCATTTAAAAGTGATGTACAAAAAAGCAGACAAAGCAACAGAGACTAAGAAAATAAAACAAAAAAAATCACAAGTTTTTACACCGTAGTAAACACAAGAATTCATATCCAGGGGCACCCATCGGAGGTGTTCCGCAAAAAAGGTGTTCCGCAGTACACATTCAGCTGGCTGGGAAATTTTTAATTGCTAGTGGCTTCTGCTGGGAATTACTGACTTTTTCAAGCATTTCAAGCCGAGCTGGCTGGGAAATACTTACTTTTTTTCTAGCATTTCCAGCCGAACAGAAGGAGCTGGCTAAAGGAACACTGGAGACTGATGACGAGTGAAAATGAACCCCTCCACCACTCCCTCGGTAGTGACAAACTAATGACCGCTGGCTAAAGTTATCGCGTTTGCGGAAAAAAACGGTTTTGGTCGCTTCTGTCTTCATACACGCGGGATTATGCAAGATCCAACGACATTTTGAGGGAATATATTTTGCATCTTCCTCATTTACATGTAAGATTAATTTTCCATTGTTTTTTTGTCTGTATGCTGAAGTTCTTGTGATGTTCGTCTACAGTTAAGACGAATTGAATGAGCTAACAACAGTATTTTCATTCACAGATTCTGCAGATTTGGGGTGCCAGTTCGGCTTCCCGCTCTCAGTTCTAGAGTCGACAGCGTGATTCTTCAAACAGAAGGCAAGTTTTTATCCTCTACTTTTACGGTAAAAATTGTATTATTTCAGTTAATTTCTTTCGACAACTCCAGGCTGTAGAGGACAAGCATGTGCCAAAAAAAAAAAAATGTGCAACCTTCAACAAATTGTTAATTTCGTGTTTTCATTCCGAATTCAACAGTGGTTCAACACTGACAGATGTCTGAATTTGGTGGAAGTGGTGGTATATGCCTTAAAGTTGTAGTCAACTGCGCAAGCTTGGAAACAATTTTGTTATATTACCAGGCTAATTGTCAGTTGAGGGGCAATTTTGGCAGGGCACGAAGTTTGTCTGGCCAGACATTATTTTATAGTTGTGTTGTCTTATGGTTTTACGGCTATGCCAGTCCACTACAGTTTTACATGTATCATCATTACTTTTAAATTATGTCTAATGATTCAGATTGGCATCATGAGCACTGTTGTAGTGTAGATTTTTATATGCCCAACTGAGTGAAATTTACTTGTGTGAGATTGCTCCTTATCAATTTATCAGGACAGACCAACATGGACTAAGTAAAGTCCTCTGATTGAAATGCAACTAATCATCAGCTGTTTTGTGTGGGCTTGGGTACTCAATATGTGCAAATAAATATTTTCTCTGTTTATTAGTGTTTTTGTGTATTGTGTATGTTAGTAATTCTTATTATGACCAACATTGTACATTTTTTTACTTGGCAGATCTTTTACTACTCCTTTTTAATATCACCAATTTATCATATCATCCTCTTATTATAACAAACAAGGTTGAGTTAGGCTTGTGACGATGAGCATTCATTGCTTGTTCATTCTTGTGACCCTCTCTCTTCCATCGGAATGAGTTAGGCTTGTGACGATGAGCATTCACTGTTCGTTCATTCTTGTGACCCTCTCTCTTCCATCAGATTGAGTTAGGCTTGTGACGATGAGCACTCATTGCTTGTTCATTCTTGTGACCCTCTCTCTTCCATCAGGTTGAGTTAGGCTTGTGACGATGAGCACTCATTGCTTGTTCATTCTTGTGACCCTCTCTCTTCCATCAGGTTGAGTTAGGCTTGTGACGATGAGCATTCATTGCTTGTTCATTCTTGTGACCCTCTCTCTTCCATCAGGTTGAGTTAGGCTTGTGACGATGAGCATTCATTGCTTGTTCATTCTTGTGACCCTCTCTCTTCCATCAGGTTGAGTTAGGCTTGTGACGATGAGCATTCATTGCTTGTTCATTCTTGTGACCCTCTCTCTTCCATCAGGTTGAGTTAGGCTTGTGACGATGAGCATTCATTGCTTGTTCATTCTTGTGACCCTCTCTCTTCCATCAGGTTGAGTTAGGCTTGTGACGATGAGCATTCATTGCTTGTTCATTCTTGTGACCCTCTCTCTTCCATCAGGTTGAGTTAGGCTTGTGACGATGAGCATTCACTGTTTGTTCATTCTTGTGACCCTCTCTCTTCTATCAGGTGAAGGTATTTTTTTTTCTATGCGCCAACTCTTAAATTTGCACTCACTGTATGTTAATGTTTGCATATTTAAGTCATTGAGATGAAGATGTTCAACAATTTGTTCAGCCATGGTAACAATTTCATTTTGTAATAAATTACTGACAATGAGAAGTCTATTTAGTTGCGGCATTTAGCAGTCAGACATTTCTGGCTTAGTACCTGAAGCCCAGCTTGGTCACATTTGGCACCATGATAAGAAATGGATGTTACTACCTCAGCAGCTTTTTTTGACAAAGAAGTTTATACAAGTTCATGGCAAGGACTCAGTCAAACATTGAAATGGTTTGCAAAATTGACAGTGTGACTGGAAAAGTCAAGTCAATGTAACAACCAACCATGAAATCTGTGAGAAACGAGCATACTCCCAAGGATAAAATCTTAGAACATTTTTGGAGATGGAAGAGTAAAGTAAAACTGAATTGTATGTAATCTTTATGTAATCTTATGTAATGTTCATGCCAGCTACGAGACATTGTACCTCTTTTTTGCACACTTACTGTTCACTGTATGTCAGAATTACAAGAATCAGTTAATAAATGTTTGACAGTGAAAGGTAATTGTCTAATTGTTTAACTCATTAAATAATTTATTGTCCATTAGCCTTTTTGCATAACAGCCAAGCAATCATGATTCCCACCATTTGTTTGGAGAAGTTTTAAAATATTAGCATTAGAATTATTAAGGCATTTTCTCATACGCGGAAGTAAAATAACGGCAAAACTAAAGGAATACAGGACAAGCATGCGTTTTTCACTGATTAATGTCTTTTTCAAATGCTGGCTGGGAAAAAAATCAGCAGACAGTCAGCTGGCTGGGAATTTCCCTGGCAATGTAGCTGGGAAGTGGAACTTTTCTTACCATCCTGCTGGGAGTGCGGAACAGATATTTTTTTCCCAGCAACAGGAAAAAAATACTAAAAATGCCTTTAAAGTGTTTACTTATCATTGTGATGGGTTGAATATTGCATTTTGGGAAAATGTTTCGTTGGGTGCCCCTGCATATCAATTCTTTAAGACTTCACCTGCAAAAGATTTACAATCATTTTCAATTTCTGGTAAGTGAATCTTATTGTGATACTTCATCGACTCTGTATTCCGGATAAGGACAATAAATAATTTTAATTCCATTCTCTATGGTGCACTCTCAGTGGCAGTAAGAGAGCTAAGTGAAGGCAAATTTATAAGCACTGTGTTCAGCGGTATACTGATCATGTAATTTGCACAAGGTGTTACTAATTGAGTACCAAACATGAAATAACGAATAAAATAATGGGGATTAGGCTGATAGCTAAAACCATTGTGACTTCTTCAAAAACTAGCTTCGCGAGGTTTTGCGGGAGTCGTATTTCTAGTTTTAATTTAAAATTGCGGTATGGCGGTATTTTGAAAACATGCGGGATTCGGTTTTTAGCGTTTTGGTTGGTATTAAAACTTGTCGTCCCATAACTTTCGTCCCTTTATTATCTTTTTCCAGTTTCCTGTCGTTTCGAAAACAGCTGCGGAAACGCTTTGCAACAGCCCGACGCGCTGAGGTGCTCTTATCCGTCACGCTTGTTTACATTACATGTAGCCATACTACATGAAGCGCGAATACAATTTGATCATTGGCCAACCAATTAAGACCCCAGTAAAGGCACTGACGGATTCTTGACGTATGACACGCACCGACATTTATTATTTAATGTCAACCTTTGTTGACCCCCACCAAGGGGTCCAAGATCATGTCCAAACCACGCGCTTTACCAGACAGACCAGGCGTTTATTCAACATGGCCGAGGCAGGAAGATCCGAGATCGGGTCGAGAGAAGTCGAAGTGGCCGTAATTGATTGCGTGGCTCTCTTTTACGAAGAGGGAAAAGGCGGTGATAATGGGATGTAAACGGTTTTTCTTGAAAGAGAGAAAAAATGTAATTTTTTCCTCGCGAAGCGAGGCTACTAATCGTGTCGCCTTCGGTCAGACCACGTGGCTCGCAAGCCCGAGTAAATCGAGCCGAGAGTTTTTATATATGTATATATATATATATATATAAAAACGTTAGATAAAGCAAGGACGGACAACTTCTGACGATAAAAAAGTTAAAAAGTTAAAAATTTAATAGAAAAAACGTTTCGGTCTTAGACCTTCGTCAGTTACAGCTATATATATATATATATATATATATATATATATATATATATATTTTTTTTAAAGGTGTCCGTTCGCAGGCCAGGTTACCTGGCAACATTACTTCATATGAATTTCCGCCATTGGGAATACCGTGGATGATGTTTTGAAAATAATGTGAATTTTGTGGAAACCAATTTTTCTAAACGTGAAAGTACATCCTAGCAAGAAGATCTCCGAGATGCACAAGTAAGAGTGGCGAGAGATCGTCGACGAGTAAGTTTTAATGCCACAAAAATCAGCACACGGGAAGCGGCGACTCAAAGCAGAGATTGAGAAACTACGTACGGTTAAGGGACAATAATATAATAAGAGGCATTGCAGCAAAGACAACAACTGCTCGCTCAAAAAAGGCAAAGGAAGCAGCAAGGAAAACGACCAGGAATACAATCAAGTTAGATTGGAAATTGAATTTGTTATCGATAAAAACAACGACTGGTTTTAGCTTTACAGCATCCAGAATTTAAGGAAAATTATGGCAACAGCGTACAGACAGAATCAGAAGACGAACGACAAAACAGATTGCCATATCGTCGTGAAAAAAAGTGCCAGGAAAGGGGAAACAGAAACCAACCGCAAAGAAATGAAAGATTACGGTAGTTTCAATACAGCAATGACAATACAAGTAGGTATTTTTCGTACTAAAACGATAGCAATCAGTTTTGAAGAAATTCCCAACACAGAGACTGCAGTTGTGATAGCAATTATTTATAATTGCCCCCGCAGGGTTTTGGCCCAGAGGCCAAAACCCGAGGAGGCATCATTGTAGTCTGCGCGTATATAGAGTATATATATAATATACCAGAAAAAATCTCGAGTTGGCCAAAGTGCGACCGCAAGTAGTATCGGTAGGTGTGATAAAATGCCCGCAAGTGGTATCGGTAGGTGTGATAAATTTGCCTGTACGGTGATTGGTCAATGATGACGTAAGATAAACGATGATTGGGTGATGATGACAAACCAAAGCGTGAGCACGTGCACAGATGACAACAAGTCAACAAACTACGCTAGCAAACGTTGACTGAAGTTGGGCTGCCATCTGAGGTGAGGATTTTTTGCAGTTGCTTTCGAAGTTTAACTTTCGCAATTGATTTCATCAAAAGCAAGAATAGTAGGTATTGGTCAAGAAATTTCTGTTGTTAGCGTGTTGCGAACTGCTGTGGTTCGCTTGCAGGATTGCGTAGAGCCTTCGTTCGGTTGCAGGATTTGCGAAGAGCTCTCGTTCGCTCGCAGGATTGACAGACTCAATCCGAAATCGTGATTTGTCAGACACAAATCACGCTTTATACGAAAGGTTTGATAGACTCAAGCCAGAACCAAGATAAGTTAGCACCTGAGATAACTTAAAAAAGAGTTAAAGAAGGAAAATTTTTGAAAATATCACGAGCAGTGAAACTCGACTAGCGCGCCAGCTGTCGATCGTGTGATCATTAAATCAAAAACTCAAGTAGTAGATTTAGAGCATTTGTATTTACTACAAACATTACTATTGTATTTGCAGAAACGAAGAGTTGAGCATTTGAACGAGCAGAATCGAGTGTAGTGATCGAGCAGTGAGATCCCTTGCCACCTCCGAACTTCCTCTTTCAAATCATGCAAAGTTGTCATTTATCACCAAATATCAAAAGACAAACAGATAATGTACAAGTACTCAAGGTCAATTAGAGCGGGGGCAGCTTTAGTGTTAACTATTCCTAGTTATGAGATCTGATATCATTGCAACAGTGAAAATATATTGTAGATTTGTCTGTTGTAGCAGTTATGTTCAGCATTTTAAACAGAAAAGATACTTAACAATTAGTGCAATATTATCAGTGATCAATGCAACTCTTTGAAAATAAAGCAGATGGTACCGTAATTTCCGGCAGATTACCCGCGGGTAATGTGTTAATTTTTCCGCAAACAGTTGTTTGTGCGGGTTATAGGAAGGTGCTGGTAATGCAATAATTTTTAGAGCTACGGGTGAAGTTTAAAACCGTAAGCTAACCAGGAAAACAGAGATGATAAGATACTCTTCCCAAGACCCGTGTATTGCCTTATCTACTTCGCTTTCATTGCTTATTATAATAACAGACTTTTCTGCTCTTGATGAAAACCGAACAAATTGAACCAAAATCGATAGATAAACACATCTTTTATCGTGTTTGTGCTATTACTTTCTTTCCTTGTCCAACTTATTGTTTCTTTGTTAGTTAAAAAAAAAACATTCCTCACTAACACGGGTATTGAACTTGAAAATAAATTAATTTAAATGTGAAAAAGCAGGCTTCACAAGCACGCAAAAATGATGCCGACATGTTCATTTCATGGCCACGCCTAATTAATGACGCGACAAGGAAGGGTGATTGTCGGCACGCGTGTAAACAAACATTCGCAGCTCAAAATTTTACAATACCGGAATATTCGACGCATCAGTGAAATATTCTTAGCTATCTCTGCCTTGAGTTAACGAGTACATTCCCGTTTCGAGCGATTTCTTATACTCAGTAGGTCCTGAGATATCTATTTTTTTGAGGACAGATTTTTACAAGCGCTATTATTTCGGCATAGGGTAAAATATGGACTGGACCATTGGACCCTTGGACTATTTTTTGGACTATTTTTTGGACTATTTCATGGACTAAATTTTGGACTATTTTTTGAATCTTTCCTAAGGGGTGGGTACCTAGTTTAGGTAGTTTTTTTGGGGGGAGGGTAGGTAAATTTTGTCAAAATTTGTCATTCGCATTTAGGAAGGGGTGGGTAGGTAGGTAGTTTTGTCAAGGGAGGTGGTTAATCATATGATCCTCCTTAGGGAGGGGAAGGAGGTAATTACAGCACTTGTGTCATTACACATGATAATCCATGGTCACACAACACATGTACGCATGCGCACAGCCTATTACCCGTGGTCATGCGAGGGGGATGTAAGCAAAAGTTGTCATCTGTGAGGGGAGGTCGTAATTATTACAGAAAAGTTACCAGCATTATTGACTCGTACCAATGTTTCTTCTACTATATATTTCGTCACAAGAGTTATTTCTATTTCCTTTAATCGTGCTCTGACTGACAGCGCACCGCAAAAGGAAACATTTTTGGCCAGTTAAAGTCATTTTCTAGCCGCTTGCCAGATAAGCTGTCATCCAAGAAGCTCTTATCGCTCCAACGCACCTTGGCTGATAACATGTTCGTTACTTTTTTTCAGACAGAACAATAACAAAATGTCTTTAATCTTTTGCAATCACAACACACTGCACCAAAAAAAAAAACCTGGACAGTATTCGACACTCAGTCAGGGTTCTAAAAAAGAGATGCTTTTTTTGATAGATGCTTTGCTGCTTTTTTTTTTTACTTAGTGGTTCTCTCCCGTTTTTTGCTACATTCTCAGCGTTCATATTTTCGGAGTTAACTTTTTGTACTGTATGTACACTTCTTCAAAATACAAGGACATGTGACCTTGCTCAGTTCCATTAGAAATCTTATCCCTCCATCACAAGGCTATTACACAGCTTGAAAAATAATAGTTTACCCTGATTTTTCGCAACGAAAATTTCATAGAACACATCACAGGAAATATGTGCCTGCTAATAAATTGAATTATGCGCTTGCTAATCAATATTGCTTGGCCTCCAGAATCCTACTGATCTGTAAATTAATCGAATTTACATAGGGAAGAAAGGCGCAGCGCTGCCACAGCTATTGAGAGCTTTTTTCAATTTGCCATTTTCTTTTGCTTAATTAAAGACCTAGTTCTGTTTGGATATGGTTTTTATGTACTTGTTGTAATTCACGCTTAACTTCCGGTGGAATAACCACCAGAAAAGGGATAAACTGTGGCTGTACCCTTTTAACACAAGAGACTTTGGCGTGGAGGTATACATTTCCAAGTCTCCCAGTCTTTTTTTCACCATTTTGCCAGAAGCAACGTCTCATTGACGTAACAATGACCAGGTCTTCTGGTGGGTCGGGAATAAAAAATTCCTCGCCACGTCTCAATTTTAAAACACCCTGACACCCGTAACACTTCCTGACGGGACAGCTACATCTTTTGACGAGGTTTAGCTGGAAACTGCCCTCTGGAACTATCCCCGACGTCGATGTCTTTGGGCTTTTTTTCTGGAATTAAATATACAAAACAAAAGAAGATATAGGACCTGACGTTTATACAGCGAGTATGATCGGTTTGTGACGTGGGGGAAAATAAAAACTAAACGTACACAATAATCTCCATATAATCATAGGAAGAGCAATCATCAAAAGAGTAATGATAACCTCATTGCATAAATTTCTTTTATATAAATGCAGGTAGTAACAAGCAGAAGATAAAATTATTGGAATTGAATTGTCACCGGTTATTTCTTTAAAAATTTTTCAGAGTCTCAGAATTTCCAATATTGATCAAACGCAGAGCGATATTTCTGCAACCAAATATAGAAATATGTACCTGAGATCCTTTTGGGCTGGTAGGTGTTCTCGTTTCTGTTCTTTTTTCAGCCTCTGTTTCTCTTGGTTCGTAACTGAACTACGATCAATGCCTGAAGTCGAAGATGAAGGTTCTGATGTGTCCGTATAACATTCGACAACATCTTTTCTCCTTTTATTCGAATTCATCACCCCTCTCCTTCTTTGCGTTGACCTCGTTTTCTTTGACCCACGCCCAGTAGGGAGGTCAATGTTTATTAAGGCATCTAGGTTAGGAGGCCCTTGATTAGTTGCCTTATAACACTTGATAAACTCTGTTAGAGAACTATCCATTTCCGCCACAGCTATAGTATGTGCACATATGTCATAGGCCTTAAAATCAATACAAGAAGCGCTACACACATAGTACACTCCATGTCGTACGGAACGTTTCTTAGACACTACATAACACTGCACGAAAAAATGGATTTAAACAGGTTTGCAACAGAAGTAAATATGATGCAAATTTAGCCCTCTAAATTTGACCAAAATTTTCACCAGAAGTAATTATGATGCAAACACAGATGTTTATTCTGTTGAAATTACGTGCAAATACGACGTAAACCTGAAATCTACTTTATATTTGCTTCGTATTTGATACCTCCGCAAATCAACAAATCCGGTGTACATTCACTCCAGATTTGTTCTCTGTGGAAAAATAATGTTTGCTTTCTGCAAAAATCTAAGCAAACATGTTGCAAATTTATATGTATGCATCACTGTTTTCCAACGTTTACCCAAACTACATCCAAAAACTTTAGCGTACGTTTTACTCATGTAACATGTGCAAATATTTACTTTTGGACAAAGTTTGCATTACTTCCAAATAACCAGATTTGCGAGTGTTTTTGCACATTTGCTTTCGGTATACTGATAGTATTCGTTATGATGAGGAATGAACGTTCGAAACGCCATCTTTTTGACGTGACAATGTCAACCTAGTTGACTAAACAATTTTCCAACTTCCACTCCGCAACCGACAGAGCATCAGTCCACTTTAAAGGAAAAGTAACCCCTTAACAAATTTTGACCATGAACTGAGGAATTGCAAAGGCAATAAGAAAGGAAAGAAGGGTAATCTAAAGTGTGTATAATGAACACAAGTCATGGGGTGGATAAAGATCCCCCCTGAAAGCATAAACTTTATTTCAAAGAGAATTTGGAATTAACACTATTTTACATCAGTTCAATTATACCATGTGATAGAAAATACAATCAATCAGAGTACAGATCGACTAGTTGACGGTTTTTAAAGAATCGGTTTGAGCAATGTCACCACCAAATTTTTCCACTCGCATTTATTAGTCTTGTTTTGTATTTTCTTTATAAAACACTGCATTACACTAAAAAAGAGTGACATTGGGTAAGCCATTCAAACAATTTTTCTTTCCAAAACGTAGAAAGCACGTCAGCAAGATAACAAAGTTTTACTAAATTTCAACGAATTAGTAAAAAATAAAGATAAATTCAAGTTTAAGGTAAAAATGATCTTAAGAAACTTGAGAATTATGCCCTATGAAACAACACTTATTGACGTACTAGCAACAGTCATGTCTCTGTTCTTGTCACACAAAATTCAAGATTTGAATTAGCTTTTGTACTAAGTAATGGTAGGTACTAGCTCAAAGTACACGAAAGAACAATGAACAGTAACTAGTTGTTTGATTACAATGTAGCCTTCTCCTTTGGCAAAGTCCACTGTGACTTAGCATGATATATTTACTAGACTGGACTAAGGTACCATTCATATTACCACATGCTCATCATGCACATGAGCTCCTCTATTTGCCGTACACTGTCCTTTCCCAGTCAGTTCTCTTAGGCCTTCGGTTCATTCACAACAGCGTTTTTCCCTCCCACCCACCTTTTGTTCTGACTGGAACCTTTGTTTAGCTCTTTCGATTATCAATTATGTTCACTATATATTTAGCATGACCAGAATGTATTTCAAGCAGATCATTATTTTATTCTTCTACATCTAAATGTATGTTGAAGATTAATCATTTATATTATGGTGTTATACTGGACTAGGTCTTATTCCTTCATTAAGTTCCTGGGATGTGAAACTACTGTCTTGCTTCCCAATAAAAGTAGTGGCAGGGAAGTGTAACCCCTAGCTGCACTTTACCCCACAGTAAGGCTTAGCCCTTGGAGACAGGTCTGGAAAAATGTCCACTCCAGGGTGTGGACCCCCGGTCACACCTGATCTGTACTCCACCCAGAATGGCCACCGCTCCTGGTTCCCCTTAGTTCCTAGTGACTGGGGTATATGGGCCTCACCCCCAGAGACTACCAGGACTCCTGTCTAGGGTGGCTTCCCCCGGTACCACTCAATCTTGTCTCCCCCCAGGAGGGCTTCTCTCCTGGTCCCCTTACCCCTAGATTTAAGTGCTTCCCTGCCACCAGAGTTTTGCCCATTACCTATTGTGTGCTTTCTGTGTGGTACCTGGCATAGAGCCTTTATGCAAAAACACTGCAAATTGGAAGAGTTTATTAACTCAGTTATTAAAAAATGATAACTACAGTGTTCATGTAGTGCTACTGTTGCCATGGCCAAAATCTCAAAAGAAGAAAGAAAATCATAAGAGCACAACATGCTAAATCCTTTGTTAGAAGTCTTCCAGTCTGGACCAAAACTGATCCCAATACAAAAACGTTATCTACTTTGTGAGTGCTGATACACCAGGGATTCACCATCAGGTCTTGACACCTCATTTCACTGCCATTTTAAATAAGTAAAGTGACGTTCAGCAGTGATTAAAAGCAAAAGAACCAGATCCACTCTGCATCATGTCTTTTGGGATCCAGAGCTTCTCTTTCAAATGACCTACACGGGAATGGTATTTACTGCAGAAATAACATGGTCCATGACCAAAACTTGTCGCCCATTATTTGTATTCACTACAAAGTTTGCTTCGGCTAACTTAACAGATGAAACATCTGTCCTGTCCCGTTTCCGGTGCGCTGCCTAAAGATGAAAACATCTGGGCAACTACAAGCTTCCACCTACTCTGCAGTCAACACACACTTGTGAAATTTAAGTGATTGACCAATGTTGAGTTTAGCCTTTGGTATTTACCTTTCTAATCATGATGATTTCATACAGTGAGTCTGGAAAAATTACTACCTCCGCCAATCATTGAATTTACCTTACAAGGGAAGCTTCCGCTAACTTAACAGATGAAACATCTGTCCTGTTCCGTTTCCGGTGCGCTGCCTTAAGATGAAAACATCTGGGCAACTACAAGCTTCCACCTACTATGTAAGGAAAACTGAATTAAAGGTAAATATTTCACCATCACTTTTCTGTAGTTCCAAGCTCGCAAAGGAGGTCATTTGAAAAAAGAAACCCTGCTAGTATGACCAGAAACAGTGGTTTTGGCTTTCAGTTGAGCCTGAAGTAAATAACAATTCTCCTACAGAATGTGAAATCCTTACTTGTGCAGTAAAATATGTCATACAATAGTCAAATCCACCTTATAAATTTAAATTTATAGCCAGGTCATTTTAAAAACAGAAGAAAAATAACCTAAGATCGGACAGAGTGGACTTGGCTTTCAGTCAAGCTAAAGCAAAACTTCAGTAACTTATCAGTAATTTTATTAGAAAGCTATTTTTTTAAAATAAAGGTCTCAATATTAAAATCATTAAAACACTTTTACCCTTTAAGCCCCAATATTCAAAGACAAAATTTCCCTAATAATCTCCACGCATTAGTTGAGAGAATTAATTTGTTGAAAGATGAAACCCTTCTCCTTGTGGTGTTTATTTTGTTGTCATAATCTTTCCTTTAATGAAGTAATGATGTTGTGAGGGGAAAACTGTTTTGGGTGATTCTTGGGGCTTAAAGGGTTTGTAGCCCTGCCACAGTGTCCTTGACAGTGTGATATAAAGTTTTAGTTAGTGGTGGTATGACAACCAATAGAGAGAAGGAGTATGATGTCACTTTACCATGGTAGCAACATTTCTGGATCACAACAGTGGGAAGCTTAAGCAACAACCACAGCGATGGCAACGAACGGCAGAAAAGAAATCAGTTTATTATATAAACACCAATGAAATACTAGGTGAGCTTTCTTGCAAAAACTTGATATCTTCACAGGTGAAAATAACATGTTATCTTCACATGTGAAAATATCACCTTTGCTATGGCTTGATAATAAATTGGGCCTTTCACAAAACTGTTAAAGTGAAATGGCTTGGTATTTCATTGGTGTTTACATAATAAATAGGACATTACATGGCTGCTTGGAGATACAAAATTTCTCTTCTTGTTCAACAGTTGAAGAGAAATGTCTTATCTCTGCGCGGCCATGTAATATCCTCTATTTATGTTAGCAAAACAACAACTTTGCATGTGCATCACGTTTTTTTGTACATTTCTTATCCATTGTTGCAAGTCTGCAACTAGAAACTTCCTAATTTCACGTCACTGGTTTATGGAGTTGGTGAACACAGCACAAGAATTTTCTTTTTCTTTTTCTAAAGTCAGATATGGTCCTTTTGGATTCAACCTCAGAAAATAATTTCTCCACAATTTTACAAACTAAAAGAAACTGAATAAGATCGATAAGTTTGAAACAGTGTGAATTCACTTTTTAAGTGACCTTTTCACTTTGTTGTCATCAAGAAATTTGACATAACGACTTCTCCTCTCTATTTAATATCAAGAACCTAATCATGATGACAGAGACTTGACACTGACCAATAGGTGATCCAAAGAAGCCCTAGCATTTGGGTCATTCTTTAGGCTGCATTCACTAAGGGAGAGAAGTGGCTTGCTACCAATCTTGGTTGCAATCTGCCTTAACAGACGGCCAAGGGCATATACATCACTTGCATAGGATGGAGGGTGAGTTCCTGCAACAACTTCAGGGGCAACATGTGTGTACTTCTGTTTGTATGTTTCTTGTTCTTGTTTGGACAAAACTTTTCTACTGGCTTCCTGTTTTCTAATGCACTTTCCAAAATCAATGATTACTGGCACAAACAGTGTATTTTTGTATGTAAGCAAGATGTTATCACCTTTTATATCCTGATGAATCAGTCCAGAGTTGTGCAACACTTTGAGTGCTTCTAGAAGTTGCAAAATAACATGAAACCACTCTTGATTTTTTAAAACCAAGGTATGGCTGTGTAAAGTCCTGTGAAGAGTGTATGCTTTGCCTTCCACATTGCAAAACTGGAGTACTAACAGGAAAGGTTTCCTTTGTACACAAATACCATAAACGTAGGGAAAACATGGGTGATCCAACTGTTTCATCAGTGATGCTTCTTTGATAACATTGGACTCTGATAACAGGTGTGTGTTAAATTGTTTAACAGCAACTGAAATCCCTCTGTAATACATTTTATAGCAACGTCCAAAGACACCACATCCCAGTAACAGAGGTTGGTCAGTAGAACCACTTGGATCTTTCACATGACTGAGATGACTTCTCTTTACATGTGACACCAGTTGATCTGCAGAAACTGAGGCATCTTTATGTGCCTGTTTCTCATTCTCCATAGCGTTTGATTTATCCATTTTGCTAGTCTGAAAAAAATTAATACCATTCTTGCCAATTATGAAATTTTATTGCTTCTCAGTAGCCCTTACATTTCTTAATTGCTTAATTTGGAATGATTTCCGCACAGGTCCCTACTTCATTATGCATGCTGAAGCTTTCTTGTCTGGTGTAATGCACGTGCAAATATTTCTTGTGCTCGAAGAACGAAATAATACAGTTACGGAATGCATAATGAAGTAGGGACCTGTGCGGAAATCTTACCCTTAATTTTGCTGACGCACCCATTTCATTGTAAACATGGTGTAAACAAATGACGTTCCTACCCTTTCACGAAGATGTAGAGCATGCCATTTAGCGTAATACTTCCTCGCAAGATGGAGCAATCTTTCATTCTTCGCTAAGGTCATCGCTCGTTCATCTTCAAGGGCTAACAAAGCTTTTCTTCTTTTATCTTCTTTGTTCGCCGCTCTAGCCTTTCTCTTTCGCTTTCTTCTTTCGTTCTGCATTGCTGCTCTTTCTTTATGGGTATTCTTTCTCCAAGAAAATGGCTGGTTTGTCTTCATAATATTTATACGCTGCTTATTGCTGCCGTCGATATTTCCCGCCTCAGAGCCTTTTCCCGCGTAAAATTGGGTCAGCAATGATGCTCAATTAGATAATTATTTCATTTATGACACGCGAAATCTCCATAACGGGTGAAACTTTGGCTTGGTTGGATTAATTGATACCTTTTAGGGAATGCAATCGTTCATCAACGACTTAATTTGTCCAACAATTCCAACATTTGACATATTTTACTCTGTAATACAGTAGCTCTTACACATTTCAAGGAGCAAGGATGTGTTCTTTAATTTATATTAACTTTTGCATAGATTTTTACATGATAGAAGAAATTGTGTGCACTAAAACTGGTCTGAAAAAGATTATGCATAGGCTTTATGTCAAACCTGTGCATTAATAATCAAGTTATAAGAAAATATTCCAAGGGTAGGGTGACTCCTGATGTAATTTTAATAAATTTATTTGATCCTGTTAGCCCTTTAACCAAACAAAAAATAACTAGTTTCCAAACCCTGGGCCTTACAAAATACTTCAAAAAATTGAATTCCAGCCCTTTCAAATACCTGAAGCCTGAAAAATGGTACCCCTAAGCAGATCCTTTGATTGTGTATAAAGGAGATATCATTCACTTCTCCTCCATCTGCTCAAGTCCTTTATCAGAGGCAACTGGAGCATTGTTCTGGCACCCATCCACAATGCACGGGTACATTTTTCAGTTAAAATGTATGTGGGTTTATTTCATTCTTGACTGAAAGTAGATTACTATGAGCAGGATATTTTTTTGCCAAGATCACCTAATTGGATTTGAGTAAGATAGATGCAAGGTAGGTTTCAAGAACTGAAAATCGTTCCAAACCCACAATTTGGCAACATCACACCCCCCCCCCCTCCAACACACACCACGGCTACCTTCTCGCCCCTGGTCTGCAACCCCATTCACATAAGGAAACAAGAAATCACTGCATTCAGTTTCTGTTGAATAGCTTGAATTTATTATCACCAGATCATGATCATAACAATAAATACACATGTATAGACTACTGTAAACATATTATTATTCACTCAAAATATTTCCCCAATTCTGATTGGCTAAAAGCACATGTTTAATTCACCATAACCAGTTACTGATGACCAAATTTGGAAAAACGTTTGTGTTTAATGAGAAATGACGTCAAAAATGTAGCCTACAGGTTAATGAACAGTTAACTGAGAAGACCTGGGGACAAGGTTGAGTTGCTTTGGTTGTGAAAACAAAAATGGCCGACACTTCACCCGTTTCCAGAGTAATAACTACAGCTGGAACTAGGCAAAGTAATAGTTAAAAACATAGCAAAAACAGCAATAAGACAACTCATTCATTCAGTAACTGCTTAATATTAACTATTAACACTTGAGAATTAAATCATGCCCTTTTTTAAAATAATAAATTTCAAAATACAATAAGTTTATTTTGGAATTTCCTTTAAGTGTGCAATATGCAGTATAAAATCAGCTTTGTTGTGCTTTAAATGTGCTCATCATTTACACTGGCCATAGGCAATCATTATTGCGGTTCCATTTAAGAGGCTCTTCTCATGTCTTGATCATGTGATCAACTTTTGGTAATCACGAAAGCATAGCAAAAGCTGAAAGAGCATATTAAGATTAGGCAACCTGAAAATTTTCAGCCCTATCCCTCAAAAGAAGCAATAATTCATGCAATGGCCACCAAAAGTTGGAAGCATTGTATGAGAAAAACAACTTTACCATCCAGTCACATGTGCATGGTTTTACATAAGAATTCTGTAATTTCGAAATTTTCAAAACTGTCATGAAATAATACCAAAAGCATTACAGGGCTCAAATATCCTTTTAAGTCATAACAGGCAATTTGAGTCCTTAAATGGGGAAGGAAAATATTTAACGACAGTTTAAACATTTTAGAACTTACAAGGATTTGTATCAAAAACCATGCAAGAGTGACTTAGTGGCAAAAGTTGTTTTTCTCATACAAATACTTCTAACTTTGAGCTTGTGCTAACAAATTCTTTTACGAAGAACTGTTTTCGTGTTTACCAAAGGTTGATCATGTGATCACAGTTATGCAAAGACCATATTGTGGCCTTTTTTTCACCATACTAATAATTATGAATGAATGTAAACAGGCCAGGCAACTATAAACTATCCTTCCTGAAATGACCAACTATTTCAAAATATTGTTACCCTTAAAGCTGTTTTTCACTAACAACAGAGTCACAGTCAGTGTCTTAATCAGAAGTGTGAAAACCGTGTTCTAATTCCACTTATGACTCCATCAATTGCCAACTAGTGAAAACCCAATTGCAAGCAGAGGCAGAATTAAACTCATCGCAATGCCTTTGAATGGATTGTTTTTTCACCAGATCGAGTCTTACAAAATGTATGACTCTGGTTATGACTCCGATCTTTGATTGTCACTGAGTCATAGGAACTAAAGTTAAAAATACATTAATCATAAAAAGTTTATTCATAATGGTTTGAAAAGTGGAGTCCTTTTCCAGATATGAAATTTAGCCACAAAATAGAAACACAGTCTTCGTTCAAAGGAGACTTTTCAATTACTCTGTTTAATATTTTTTTTTTTAAATTCAAATTATGTAATAGTGTAACTCATTGCAGAGTCCAACATTTAACAGATTAAAAACCTTAACAGTGTAGTTTGAGTGGGAGAGGACAAACTACTAACACATGCTCCCGTTGAATAACACTAAATACTGGCACAAACCTTCCATGTACTCTCTTAACAGGAATGAAAGTAGCCTCACCTTCCAATTCAAAGAGATCCTTGCACCACACCTCCACTGGAGCACCTAAGGAGTACCGAGAAGGATGTGATTGAAACCAGCGCACAAAAGCAAGTATGCACGGAAGAGGCTGTCTATTGACTTTGATTGTCTGTTCCATGAAAAACTGAATGATTCCAGGCCTAAGATCACTTCCACTGGTGTCAATTTTTCCTCCAAGAGCACACCACCTTGCAAGAATATATGATGATCTGTCTCCTCGTGAGAGGCTTGAACCATATTTATCTCCAGAAAATGTGCACAATGCAAATCTCTTGAAATGGCCAGTAATGGATTCTTCATCCACATCATCAAAAATGCTTGTGTAGCACTTCTTTAAATATGGGAGGAACTCGTCGCCCAAGCAATCTCTGTGATGAGGCCCACAACAAACATATGAAGAATCTTTGGCAGACCAAGTGACATCTTTGCGGACATTTCCAATAGAAAGCATACTGGTCATGATTAAGTTTCTAGAATCAATGTTTTCTTTACTCAAAGAGTATTCTTGTAAGCTGCCTGTCTGTCTGGAAATAAGTCTGTCCATAACAGGTTTAAAATGTTCATGAAACTTGCTAGGCAATGGCAAGTCTTTTACAAATTGATTGGAAATAAACTTTCGCATAAGCTGTATTTCAACTGACCTCTGGTTAGTCCCATAGTCTCCCACAATGCCATTATACCGTTCAAAACTGAACAACCAAAATGAATACACAGGTCCAAAGTCTAAGATACAGTCCACAAGGTGTGTGTGCAGATGCATGTTTGGAGTCACTCTGTGGTTGCCATATAATTGTTCAAAGCCTTTACAGAAATTAAGCAAATAGGAGTGAGCAAGCAAGGCTCTTGTTTCAGAAATCACTGGAGAACAAATAAAAGAACATGCCAACACAAACTGACGCCACAGTTCTAAGTGTGGTTTGGGCAAAATGTCACTTAAGACATAAATTGAGAAAAGTGTGGTAAACGTCTTCCATTGATCAGCAGTCATTGATCAGGGATTATGCCTACTAACATTACATTTTCCAGCTTGAACCTTTCAGATCTTGGAAGGTTCATCAGGACCATGTAGAGAGCACCAACACTGTACAAAGAATGCTTAAATGGTTGGAACCAATCCACATTGAGCATAAAAGCATAGTTCCTAGAAACTGCCAAAAAGGCTTTGCCATTCACATACTGCCATTCTTTCCATACATGTCCATCAAAAACATCTGCAAGGAATCCATGAGGTACATCTCTTTCTCTCCACAACTCACACTTCAGTGGAAAGCCAGGCCTCTGAAGAAATCGTCGGAGAGTGTCTCTAACACTCTGATAGCAGTAGACTTTGAAGGGATAAAGTTGTGTCTGGCCACTTTTCAATGTGACTTCTCGCAGAAGTGGCTCACCACACTCGGTCCTTCGAAAATGCTGCCGATGATTTGGGAATTCTATAAAGGTGCATTTCTTTGAAACTCGCTTTCTATTTTGTAACTCATAACAGTCATCAAAGTTGTACAAAGTGTCACACTTTGGACATACAACATATTTAATGAATTTATCCTGATCAATTCCAAGTTGTTTCTTTAATAAATGCAATGATTTTGGGAATAATGCAGCAAAACTCCTAATACCGGGAACAACCATGGCCAGTGAGTCAAAAACAGCTCTTAAAAATTCGAGAAGGATTTCCATGGCATTATCTGAAATAACACAGAAGGAAGACCACAAGCACAGCCCCAGTAAGATCCACCGAATGATGCAGTTAAAACTGTCTTGTAACCCCTGAGCAGGATTGACATAGACTGAAGGATACTGTTCAGGAATAATTGGGAAATCTCCATCGATATCTTCATCAGCCAAGTTCCAAACTTGACTAGTCAGTTCTGGTCCCACTCGCTCATGGTAAAGCATGTCAGCATCACTTTCAGGAGACAAAATATCATGCACTAGTACTGCATCCTCCTCTTCAAGCTCTTGAACATTTGTGCCTGATGGTCCTGTAAATTAGAATTATTGATTTTGATTGCTATATAATACATTTATGTATCCAGAATCCTGCACTTTAGAATACGAAATTTGGCACAAGGAATCTGGAATCTCATTTCATACAACTGGAATCCAGAATCCAAGCTCCAATGACAAAGAAACAAATCAAGTGCCTGGATCCGAAATCCAAGGATTGGAATCCAGAATACAAGACTGTTTTAGGGTAAAATATGGGTAAAACGACGAAATGGTTAGATAAATTACATTTAATTGCTAATATGCATAGGAAGTTTGTGCACCACGTTTTTGTACCTTGAGATGTTGCTTCGATTCCCTGATCCTCAGCCTCGTGCCCCATATTTCTGTCAACGTTAACATCTTCGAAATCATCACCTGCAATTTCCTCCTCTTCTGAAGAATATACTTCTTCCCTAGTTTTATGACAATATAGATCAGCGTGAAGCCTGTGAGTCCTTAACGTTACATATTCCTCACAGTGCTCGCAAAACTTTCTTTTGGATGCCATATAAAATCACAATCTCACACACGTCTCACGAGTGAGTAGTACAATGTAGTCACCAGGTTCTCACGAGTGAGAAGAACAATGTAGTCACCAGGTTCTCCCGAACATTCGCCTTTTACGTCAGTGGACGTCAGCGCTGTTTCAGCCAATAGTCAACGTACCAGCGGTGTCGAATTACGCCTTCAAACCTTGAGCGCCATTTACATCTCTTTCTTCTGTTTGTGAGACTTGTTCTTGCCGCTCGATCGATCCGTTCTTTATTCGTTACGTTAAGTACCAGTTTATTTTCCATGGCCAGAAACCGCCCAGACAGGGGAAGCAGACGTCGAGTGGAGGAGACATCGGGTATGAGGAATGCCAACGGAAAAACGCCTGGAAGGTCATCCTCAACATCGAAAGGTGGCGGTTCAAACGTACCAACAACGCCTCCTTCGGATTCAAGTTCATTAGCATCTCCCAGTGGCTCCTCAGCCACAACCACCCCGCAACCCTTACAATCGACACCTGAGTCGATAAACTCGCAATCGAGCGCTAGTACGCCGATGGAGCAACTTCAGAATACCCGTACGCCGATAGTTCCAACAAGGCCCACAAACGAGGGCGGCCGAATCAATCGTGTTCTCGCGCCATTGCTGGACGTGAACGCGGATGAAAGTGTACAAGGAGGTCAAGTACCAGTGGAAATTCTTGACCACCTTAAATCATTTATACAGAGACAGGAGGAGTTCAACCAGCGCCTCGAACAGAGGATCGAAGAAAACATCACCCAAAGCCAAAAAGGGCGGGAAAAAAAGTCAAGACGCTTGCCCAAGGCTCTTACAGTAAGTTTAACACTTCTGTAGTTTTCACCTTTTTTCGGATTTTATTTATTATTATCTTTTTTTCGCTCACACTTGAAATTTCAAGAACCCCCGTATCAACGAAAAGAGATAAAAGCTACGTGTAGGCCTGCAAAAATGTTCAGAGGCATTTCTGTGACGTCATAAGGGCAATGTGAACCCATTGTTAAAAATTACAGTAGTAGTAACCCTTATTTGCATGCCAAAAGCAAGGGAAATAGTGATCCTTTTCCAACTGACTGCCCATACCATCTACTGAGAGATAAAGAAATCCATAGGGTCAGAATTTCAAGGGCCATTTCTGAAGGGAGAAAGATGTTAGAACTTTGATTCTCTGTTTTCTTTAGGGTAATAAAAATTTAAATCTTTGAAAAGGTAAAATTCGAATGCCCTCAATAGCAGAGGGTGGGGGTGGAAGTAACCTGAGATCAGGCCCAATTTTAGCAGTTCTCATACATTCTCTATTTTCATTTCGCCTTGCCCACCGGAATGTTATTTTCAAAGCGAAACAAAAATAGAGCCTGATCTCAGGTTAGGGTTAAAGAAAATAATGGCTGAGTTGGTGATTCTTCAATATTTGTACTGGCACCTTCTTTGACAAAGAAAAAATAAGGTGAATGTTAGGGGAATTCAAAGCTATTATATAACTTAAACTGAGTATGGATAGCCAGCTACAATTACCTAGTTCTTGCCCTTCTTTGAATTTTTTTTGTTATTCTTTTGTTGACTCTCCTTCCTCCATTAGACCCCATTTAACAGCTGTAATAATTTCAATATTACTAGTAGCTGTTTTTTTTTTTTATCATTTACATTTTGCATTCAATAGGCCAATGTTCGAGAAGTTTACAAAAGCCTTGTTGGAGATGATGGAGCACAAATCCTCTGGGACTTTTCCAAAAGGTAGTTAATGTACCATCTTTCTTTTGATTAATTTTTAGTTTCAAACTATAACAGTGAAATTTTATTTGATTTGGTCTGATTGGTGCTAATATACATGTAACAGTGTGGACTGTTTACATTTTAGCTTTGATGGACCTGAAAACAAAAATGTGAACCAGCTAATTTTAGCTGGAGTACAGAGCACAGATGGTGTAACCCCAGTTAGCACAATAAAAGGTAATGCTTGTTTTTGTTTTTTTCCTTTTCTGGAGCTTTATCAATTAACTGATACAGTTCCATTCTTAATTTAGTTGATTGTTTAGTTTGACTACCATAAAAAGGAAAAAACCTTCCGCTTCAATGCAGGAGCAGACCCTTTTTTCACTCTGGTTTTGTTGCTCTATTCTCTGCTGGTGAAATGAGAGCCGTAAAAAGCATCTGCTCCAGTAGGCTACCCCTCTCCAATTCTTCAATAGTTTATTGGAAGTGTTTGTGTCCCTTAATTATCTAATACACATGTGTGTTTTTTAATCTAACAAGCAAAATATCTAAGAACTGTAGCCTCTCTC
>OX453280.1:14914307-14929307 GCA_949710005.1 Ricordea florida
CCATGTGGCAATATCGATCTTTTATTTATTTAAAAGGTCATTTGCTGCTTATCTTGTGACAATATCAATTTGTCTTTTGAATAAAATATGTGCATAGTGCTGAACATACAGTCCCGGTTTGGTATCTTTGCTCCATTATGTAGTAATCGATTTGGGACAACGTACAATAAAACAGGGAGTAAATGGTAAACTTAACGACAGAGAAAATTGGCTTGAATGAACGTTTGGTTTCTGCTAGTGTCAAGGCAAACGCTAACTTTCTAAAATTTTATCCTCATTGAGAAAATCGACTTAAACGTATATTTCTACATTTCTTTGCGACAACAAGGATTCGCGGCAAGTACTCTCGTGCACGACGTATTTTGTACTGGATTTGTGAAGAAGAAGTAAATTTAGTATTTTGCTTCCCGTGCAAATTAATGGTGAGCAAGAATTTTGACTGGATCAAAGCGAAGCAAAAATCGTATTTGCCATCCCTGTAAATTCATCCTTTCAGGCAATAAATTTACGCTTTTTACTAGCATTTACTGCCCCTGTAACTGTGGATTTTTTCGTCACATTTGCCACTCCACGCAAATACGTAGTGAACGATATTTTTCACCATCTTTGCTTCAAATGTAATTTCTGTGCAAATATAACGTTTGCGTAGTATTTGCTACTTGGTAAATACAAAGTGTTGACCGCCTATGCTTTACTTACAAATGTGATGCAAAACTGGGGTTTGCATTGTGGGTAAATGTAATCAAAACGACGTGCAGCGGAATGTTTGCTACAATTGTAAATTCATGTTTCGGTGCAGCAGATTTATCTATTTACCACATTTTTAGTTCATGTTAAATCTGATGCAAATGTGCAGTTTTTCTTCCCATTTGCTTTGGACTGTAAAGATTGAGTAAATGCGGTATTTACCATCTTTGCTTCGCGTGCAAATATTATCCAACGATGGAATTTGCCTCGGGGCAAATATAAACAAATCTGTTCAAATGTGGTATTTACTTCATATTTGCATTGATTTTGCAGTTGTTGTAAATCCATTTTTTCGTGCAGTGTAAGATGAAGCATTGACAGATTCGCTTGCCACATAACGTGGCAAGTTGTCTCCTCTTCCAGGATCTGAAATAATATTTTGTTCTTTGCCCGCTAAAATAGATGCAGCGCGAGTGTACTGTCTTGCTAATATGCTAAAGGGAACACGAATTATCCCACAAATCTCAAGTGGCACACTTAAAGGCGTCGTCGTTATCTTTGCGCTTTCTGAGTTTGTTTCGTCCAGGTCAATTGGAAGTAAGTCCTCTGTTTTTACTGCGAGGTTGTGAAATTTTTTAAGCGCGGCCTCTTGCTGTGCCCTCGTCTTCCTATAAAACACGGACTCCCTCATTCCTACTTCTGCATACTTGTCATCTATTCTCAACTCTCCAAGGCCGATGAAAGCAAGATCTTCCTCAGTTCTTTGCCGTTTTACGACTGTTTCTAAGAGCCTCAAGAACTTTGGAATAGAGAGCTTTCTTTTTCTAGTCAGTTGCTTTTCTCGCTGCAGAACAGAGTTCATGCACTCGTTACCATTCTGGTCGTAAACGCTTGGAGGCCAACCTAGACCAGCCATGGAACGCAAATCGGCTGTCATTGTTTGTTTCATGATTTCAGCCTTGTATTTTTTAAAGTAGGTGACAAAACGCTCTCCTAGCGGGTGTAGCAAATGCCACTCGTTTGATAGTCTATCCAATTTCTTATCGAATTCGGTTGTGCTTTCGTAATCTATAAGACCTGGCACCCTTGAAGATCCAATATCTTTCCCGAAGATGTCGCTTAGGATGATTTCGGACGCTTTGCCTCGAATTCCAAATTCATTTAGTTTTGACATAACATTGTCTTTCATGTGAAGGTCACACAGCAAATGCTGGGCATATGGTAGAGGTCTCCCAAAACCTTCACCCAGTGCCGTTTCTCCGTCTGTCCCATATACGAGGACATTCTGTGTGTTTTTATTTAGCTTTACCATTGTCGACGAAAGCTCGTAGTATGATGACGATTCCTTCTTATGATGAATAAGGGTTGGACCAATCCGGACAGGATTCTTGCCGTCTTTGTTTCGGAGAAGGAGATGTCTATATGTGGTTAGAGTTACGTAATACTTTCCAAAATTAAAAGTGGGATCGACTCCTAAAATGCTAAACTGGCCGGGATTTGTGCAAAATCTTGTAATGTCCTTTAGTTGGTGGTCTGTGGCTACTACTACACACGGATCTGACGATGTCTCGACTTTACGTACGAAGGCCTTTTTTGGATCTCTTTCTCCTTGCTTCAGCATTTCAATCAGTTCAAGCATAGGATCCTCTGGTTTTTCCTGGGAATTTTTTTTAATGTTTTTGACCTGTTGCACATTTCTGGCATGGTCTGCCGCGTTTTGAAAGTCTGAAACTGTTCCCTTTTCTTCGATGCTTTTGAAGAATACCGTCTTAGGGGGGTCCGACTGCGAAAGCTCTTTTAACCGCATCATCGTAGTGTGCGAGGTGCGATAATACTCCGAAGAATGACTTTTGGCATTGCCATGTGGTTTTATCTTCACCTCGTGCTCCTCACCGTCAAACACGTATTGAACAAAGACCAAATTGTGAATATCGCCGCTGGGATCTAGAAAAAAAAGGCTAAGCTGTTGTTGTTTTTGAAGAATGAACGTGAATCATGTGTAATTTTGAGCTCCAGATTTCTAATGGCCAAGGGGGAGGGGGAGGGGGGGGGGGGGGGTGAAAGGCCACGAGATTGATCAATGGTACAATCAGATAATTGAACTTCTTCCTTTAATTCCGGCGGGGTGGGGGGTGGGGGTGGGGGCATTAGTTACTTAAGACCTTTTTATGAGGCCTGAGGTGCAATCCCTTACCGTTCTATATATCATTTTGACGGAAAATGTACCCCCTTCATATACCTTTAGTATTCATTGGTACCCCTCGTAAAGTCTGCTATAAAAAATACCTCCCCCCCCACTTCCCGTCCCAACTCCCACGGGTCTTTCAGACAAGAGATTGACACATGATCACTGCTCTGCTAGGCTCGGGTGAGGTAACGCCTAATCATGCAAATTTCATTTGTTGATATACTGTTTGATATAAAAACGTTATATGGCCTTACCTGTTAAATAGATAAATATCCTCTGCAAGTCGGGGGAGGATTCATTTCTGTAAAAGCTTCTGGTGCACTTGAAGACGTGCGGCTCATTGTCCTCATATTCAGCTTGTGAAGCCTTTCTTACGGGATTCCTCTTTGTTGCAGTACGATAAAATTGCTGCTTCGTCCCTGTCGGGTTCCACGCCCCAAGATCGTCCGCTAAAACATTTTTATAGTGCTTCACGTGAGGGGCTGATATGTCCACTACAAACACAGAATTAATGGGGACAGCGGTAGGAACAGCACGTGCCAAACATTCACGACGCGGATTAAACAGAATATCCACAACCTTTTTGGTGGCTGAGCCTCTGCGTAGCCCCCGCTGGTATATGGGGGCCAATGGGTCATCATGGAGGTATTCGATGCTCTCTTCGTCCTCACTGCCACCACAGGAGTAGCTTAGATGGGGTAGCGGCACATCCCTTTCGACAATTTCAACAGCGTCTCTACAAAGAAAGGCGGTAAAAATTAAAATGTTCCTCAACTGAAAGGTGGTTGGTTTTGGCCGTGCAAGGACACATCAGCTTTTTTAAAAAAAATAACAACCTGTATATAATAGTTGCGATAACTGTGTGTTTATTTTCTTTTACCTTTCGGGATTGGGTGATTTTTCACAGTCACGCTTTCTCGAAAGAGCTCATAGCTCAGTACACAGGAAGTACGTAGCGATTATCGTACGGATTACTTACTTTGTAGGCGCAAAGGCTGGCTTTAAAAGACACTCATCACTGTCACTGGTGTCAACAACAACTTGTGCTTCAGACCCCCTTTTGAAAAACAAAGAGAGTGTTTTAAATAATTCAAATACTCTCCTGTTTCAACGAAGCAATTTTGTCAGGTGTAAGGAAACAACACGATGCTGATGAAAATTTGGATGAAATTCCAGCTAACTAGTTCTACCAAGCTTATCATAAGATCGTCAATTCTGTTGATTGTCTTCACAACAAACACCGTTGTACAAATAGTTTTAATAGGAAATAGTTTTACCTTTTGACTGGCGAGTCAATGAGAGACAAGTCAATTTTTTCTGCCACGTGGTTCTCATTTTCGGGTCTCCGTTTCTTAGCCTTGTTAAAATTACCATCCTGGTAGAAAGGAAAACGATGTCTACTTTGAGAAGAAAAATTTTGTTGGGTAAATGACAATCACTATGGTACGTATTAAAAATTACTTATTAAACACTGAAATTAAAAACTGACTAAATTCAGAAAAAATGTTTATCAAGTATCATTAATCATTATTAGACATACCTTTTTATATGGGAAAGAGCCCCGAGGGAGAACTGGTTTGCCAGGATTATATGACTCCTCTTCAGAGTGCATAGACTGCGAATGGTGTGCGTTCCTGCGACGTTTTACCTGTTCAAATAGTATTACAAATACTTGCAATTATTAGTGGTTGGGGTGTTAACCTATTTTCATCTAACTTTTTATTTATTTTTTGTTTTTTTTAATAACGCAGGAACCATTTGAAAAGTGATTTGCATACGCAAAAGAAAAAGTCCTTCCAAAATTTAATGCAAACAAGGGCAAAGAAAAACGTCAGAAGGTATAAATGTCATGTAAAACAAATAATCTGTTTCTACATTGATCCATAACACAATTTAATACAAGACATAGGTTCGTTTTTCGTTGTCAGATACGATCCCTCATTGATTCAGTATTGCCAGCCTTGAGGCAACATAAATTTTTATTGTTGATCACTATTATTTAAAACAAGAAAAGAAATCATTTCAGACATGCCCGAGTGGGTTGATCTGCTTTCTTCATGGCGACCAAAGCATTCAGAATCCGACAGATTCAGCAGCATAACATGAAATGTTCAGACTCAGTACAGTAAAAAACATGAATGTCAGCTTAGGAACAAAAGAATGTGGAGGTAGTCAAATATCAATTTTTTATAACGAATGAAACAATGAAACAAGCGAAGGGTAACAGACTTTACACCCTTCAGGTTGTATAAAGAGGAATAGCTATACACTGAGTCCCACGTGAGACAGTGACAGTTGAATGTTGTACAAAAGTTCAGTGAAAGGATGAAATTTAAATTTGGAACATACACTAATAAAACATGCATACCTTTTTAGCCGGCCGTCTGCATCGGTTGTCTGAGTCGTCATCGCCTGACGAGTGGATATTACAAGTGGCTTTTTCCTATCGCGAATAGAAAAATAAACAACGACAACAATATTTAAATCCTTGTTAAGGAATCCAATTCGGTATGTAAATAAAAAGAGTAAGTATGTTAATAATAAGAGTACTTACCCTAACGGACTCCTCTAATGCTATGTTCAGGGCTTCGGTTTCAGAACAGCGTTGAAATCGGTGAAGCCACGATGGGGAAAAGTCTCCTTCATCTTGGCTATCAGACGAACTCCCCTTAACAACACTAGCATAGCTTAAGCTTGGTTTCGATGATAAAGACATGACGATAAAGAATAAGGTCGAGTTCTACTGAACTAATAACTTCGTAAGGCGTAACTCAAGAAATCAGACTTTGTTGTGAGAACTGGAAAAGGATCGCAGTTTGTTTTAAATGATTACAAAAGATAGTAACCTTTTGTTATTGTTCTGTCTGGGAAACATTTCAGGCAATTAACTTTGAAAAGTTGTGTGTTGGGGAGATAAGATTTTAATATGAGCGCACATGTCCTTGCATTTTGAAGGGGTGTACATAACGTTAACTCCGAAAATATGAACGCTGAGAATGTAGCAAAAAACGGGTGAGAACGGGAGAGAACCACTAAGTAAAAAAAAAGCAGCAAAAACAAACAATCTCTTTTTTAGAGCCCTGACTGAGTGTCGAATACTGTACAGGTATTTTTTTTTTGGTGCAGTGTGTTGTGATTGCAAAAGATTAAAGACATTTTGTTATTGTTCTGTCTGAAAAAAAGTAACGAACATGTTATCAGCCAAGGTGCGTTGGAGCGATAAGAGCTTCTTGGATGACAGCTTATCTGGCAAGCGGCTAGAAAATGACTTTAACTGGCCAAAAATGTTTCCTTTTGCGGTGCGCTGTCAGTCAGAGCACGATTAAAGGAAATAGAAATAACTCTTGTGACGAAATATATAGTAGAAGAAACATTGGTACGAGTCAATAATGCTGGTAACTTTTCTGTAATAATTACGACCTCCCCTCACAGATGACAACTTTTGCTTACATCCCCCTCGCATGACCACGGGTAATAGGCTGTGCGCATGCGTACATGTGTTGTGTGACCATGGATTATCATGTGTAATGACACAAGTGCTGTAATTACCTCCTTCCCCTCCCTAAGGAGGATCATATGATTAACCACCTCCCTTGACAAAACTACCTACCTACCCACCCCTTCCTAAATGCGAATGACAAATTTTGACAAAATTTACCTACCCTCCCCCCAAAAAAACTACCTAAACTAGGTACCCACCCCTTAGGAAAGATTCAAAAAATAGTCCAAAATTTAGTCCATGAAATAGTCCAAAAAATAGTCCAAAAAATAGTCCAATGGTCCAAGGGTCCAATGGTCCAGTCCATATTTTACCCTATGCCGTTTTTACCTGATTCAAAACGTTATAAAAAGGTAACTGACAACAATCTACAGTCTCCGATCATTTACGATAATTGTAGCCACGCGTAGTGTTGAGTCAGTAGGGACTTTAAGATTCGAGACGCGACGGGTGTAAGACGCGGCCGGAAGTTAATTTTTAAAGAGGTGACATATTGCGCATGCTCACGCCATCTTCCTGATGGTATCACGTCGCGTCGAGAACGTGGGATTGGCAATTTTGACGTTCTGTACAAAACGTGAGCATATTCCTACCAGTGCTTAACTTAAATAATGATATATTCCTCTAAACATGAAAAATTAGCAATCTAGGATCATTGGACGTAATTTCTGGTGACATTTTAGATCGTAGCTATGGAAGGATTTTGAATTTTTACCTCCGCCAAGGAGGTTATGTTTTCACGCCTGTCTGTTTGTCTGTCTGTTAATCGTTTTACGCAAAAACTAATCAACGGATTTGCACCAAATTTGGTGGAAAGGTCGCAAATATACCCAGGATCAATCGATTAAAATTTGGGATTTATCCGAGTTAAACTCCAGATCTCAGATCCAGACTAGACGCTCTCGGGAGCGTTCACTCGGGCTACACTTGATAATAGGGACTTTAAGCAGCGAGAACCGGAACGGGAACGGCGACGTCGGAACAGCGAAAAGACTGGAGAGAGAACGCGGTCGTGGCGCGAGCTTTAAAGCAGTTAAGCACGCTACCGCGAAACTGGGACGGCAGTCATGGCACGCCAGTTAACCAGTTAAGTTTGTCTATCTTGATTTTCGCTTGAATCGGCAAGAAACCAGCTTTTGCTTAGCCATTACCAAAGGCTGATTAGCGATGATGATATTCTCTTGCTGTACGACCCAAACAGTTCGGAAAATTTGGATTTACCGTATAATTCATTCACGTATTTTGATTTCAATGTGCTTGAGGATGATGAATGTGTTTCCGAATTCCATTTTAGAGAACAGAGAATTCTTTCGGTCCTTATTTCAATCACATCTACACATACATGAAATAAATAACAGCGAAATATAAAGTTTACAAACAACAACACAAGAGTTCTGACGTGAATTATCGAAGTTCAATTTTTAGATCAGGTCTGTTGTCAAATGTAACATGTATTCGTAGCCCACATTATAAAGTTAGATCAGAAATTTTTCAAAAGACGCTTCAGTGTATTGAATTCCTACGATTCCATATTAACTGAAAATAAAATGGGCCAAGCGACGCTGTTATCACCTTGGAACTTGGTCTAGACAGCGACAGAAAGGTTCTGGCTTTTATGTAAAATAATTTTAATCAATTAATGACTGCTTACTTCATATAACTTCAGTTATGTAGCTAAGCCAAACAAACGAGAAAAATTCTCTACGGGTAATTTCATTTTCAAACAAAGAGCTTAATTTACTTGGCTTCGGTCTTCAGTTGCGCTTTCCCCTTTACCAAGGAGACAAACTTTTCTGATGAAAAATGATTATAAAGTATATTTAGACTTTTCAGAAGTCGCTCATTGCTTAAATGTCATTACTTACGACAAAATAGCAAAGAAAATAGGATTTTAGTACTCACGTTTTCACACAACCGGAGATTGCCTTTATTCGCGTTCCGACGTGACGGCAACGGCAAGATATTTTCCGGCAGACATGCGCATTATGAGATTTGGGTTTTCCCGGAGGCCTCTCCCGTCGCCGTCGCCGTTGCCGTTCTCGCTGCTTAAAGTCCCTAATACGGCTTCGAACAAACGTGAATGTCAGTTTACGCCTAACTTTTGTATATATTGTATACTATATGGCTGGTTCCACGACCGCAAAAAACTTACCAGACTGTATATCGCACCGCAATTCTTGTCGTGTTTAAGCTGAGCGGTTTTACCAGAAAGTTTTCTAAGGTTTTACAGAAATTTCAGTGATAATTGAGTTTGTTTACTAATCGAATTAATGTTGACCAATCAGCTTTCTTGGTTCCCACGGTAGAAAACAGTTTTGAAACTTGATGCCATTCACCTGATTCCAAGTTATTGAAGGCGAAGAAGCGATATGTGGGAAAAACAACAATATTACTCCTTAATCGGATATACTTTTCTTCAAATAGCTCTTATTTGTGGATTCAAACTCTTAAGACAACAATATGTGGCGGGGCGGAGGTATGCGCTCTACCGAGTGCCCTTCTAGTTTTAATTTATTTCAGGTGTACTAAGCTTATAAAATGGCAGTGTCTTCGAGCAAGGCTTGTAAGTAAGTCACGATCTACAACTTCAAAAAGTGAATGCAAGAGTCTTCTGCATACTTTCCTCGTCTCTTGTACCGTTACATTTCTCGATTTATTGCGTTCATCTGCCGCTTAACTAGTACATTTAAGCTTTGTGTGTTTTTATGATCTCTTCTAATAGACACAAACAGAGCATTTCCATGGATATTTCTGCGAAAGAATTGCTGAAGAATCACACTGATAAAGAGCGTTTCGCAGCCGCGTCGTCTTGCATCGCGCCGGGGATCTTAACTTAACTTTTTCCGCGCAAACGGCGACGTTCTAGTTCCAGTCCTTTGACAGCCACCGCGTTCTAGAAGCCGTCGCGTCTCGGATCTTAAAGTCCCTAGTATGCCCGGTGTAAAACGTGCATACGTCAGAGTTTCAAGATGATTTTGGAAGTCGCTTTTCGCTGAGTAGTATTTCTCTTTGCTATATATCTTTGCTACATATACCGTATGTATTAAGTAATTAAAAGGTTTTGTTGGTACTGACAAGTTCCATAGCCTTTTGTAAATGGATTTTTACCTTTGAGTTCCAGGTATCCCTGGGAAAAACTCTGTTAGCCCCCACATTTTTCCCACAAATGAAAAATTCCTTTAGGCCCTACTTTGCAAAATTAGGCATAACATCTTAACCTTTTTCCTTAATGCTGTTTAATTCATTTTTATGATGTCAAATATTTAACAACAACTGCAATATACAGTTGACCTTTTACATTGGGAAGACTAAAGTTTGTAATGCCAAAATTTTCGCGATCTTTCTTATATATTCATTGCAAGGGTGCTGTATGTAATAACAAGTCTTTAAAATATCCTAAAAGCCCTGTGCTTTCAATCATGATTTTCCACACTAACTGTATGGACTAATTCATTTTTATGATGTCAAATGCAAATATTTAATAACAACTACAATATACAGTTGACATTTTACATTAAAAACACTCTCAGTACAAGGGAGAAACTAAAGTTTGTAATGCCAAAACGTTTATCATCTTTCTTATGTATTCATTCCGAGGTTGCTGTATGTAATAACAAGTCTTTGAAGTTTCCTAAATGCCCTATGCTTTCAATCATGATTTTCCACACTAACTGTATGGACAAATGACTGCACTAGTATGATTGCTGCAGGTCAGGAAATGGTCAGGGAAAAAATTCTTCAAGCAAGGGAAAAGTCAGGGAATTTCATTTCCAGTAAGAGAAAGTTTAAGTCTTTGAGAGAAGTCAGGGAAAAGGGAAATTTAAGAGTTCTAATTTATTTATTGCCAATTCAGCTATGGTTTGGTGTAATTGAGAATGTGACATGGAATGTGTTGGAGTGGTAGAATTAAATGACAAGCTGATTTTGGATTGCCTAAAAAATCAATCCTTTTTCCATGACTTTGTTACTTTAAGAAACTATCAATCCATAAGCACTGTATGTGACTTTCTGAAAGCATATTAAATAAATGGGTGGACAGGTTGGCTGTGAGGTGATGTTGAAGGCCATTACCAGGACTAATTTGTGAATTTTCTCATTTCGTTGGTAAGGGAAATTTTACATTTGTTAGGGAAAAGTAAGGGAATTTCAAGATCCTGTGGCTGTGGCAACCATGACTAAATTCTAAGCCGAAAAGAAGAAATGGTATTGTTCAGAGATGAGTAATTTTTATCACAACTGATACAAACCCTATTCAGAAGAAAACTGTATTGCTTGTAGTAGTAGAGGAACAATACCTTTACCCAGATTAGGACATACACCCCCACCCCATAACAGTATATTATGTTAAACATAAAAAAAACAATAATATATAGATTTAGCCAAGCCTAAAAGCGGGGCTCCCGTTAGTACTTTCATTTCACTTTAAACTGTAAAAGCATTCTAAAATATTGCGAAGGAATTCACAAACGTTTTTAACTATAGTTAAGTGTCGAGGTCGGTTAACTTGCTATGATTTTTGTCTAAACTTTCGTCTGCCATAAGTACGGTCTTTCTACCTACAAAGTCATGGAGTATATTCTACAAAAAACACAAATTATCAATGTACTGTATTCTATTCCTGATGAAATTAACCATTCTATTTGCGTAAATGTATTTAAAAGATTTGTACACGCTACTGGGAAATGCAGGACACAACTCTTGTCATTTTCGTGTTAAAACGAACACCTCGGTAAAATAAATGTTTACTCCAAGCAGGGTGCAAAGAAAATTAATTTTACAGATTGCCCTTCGAGCAAGCTGTAACCAGCATCTACCAGCCCGAAAAACATTTTTCACGAGAATGAAAAAATAATTATTAATTATTCTTTTCTTAATTACATTGTAAGTTTAAAAAATTACTGCCTTCATTTATTCACTACAATCAGCTGTAGTTAATTAAACAAAAGAAATAAATAACCGTAAAAGTGTGAACTATAAGTAGACCTGGTCCAACGCAACAGGTGAATGACTAACATACATTTGAGACATTTTACAATTTAGAAGAACATTTTTTACGAAAACAACGGCGTTGAAACCAAAGTTCTCAATCGACACACTAAATGACAACGTCGACAACGCGAAAAGCGGCCAGTGAAAGCGCTACATTCCTCAATTTGCCGCCAAGAGAAAATTCCCGTGGGAGTATTTCTTAGCCGTCGACAGGGGAGATGTTTATATGATTAAAGGACATAAAAATTTGAAATCTTTCATCAGTTTGCTTCTCATTCAAAAGTAGTGCATTCAGAAGATCATTTTTCTGAAGAAGGTTTGTTTAGAAGTCGGTTTTCCAAGTCAAGTGTCAAGTTTAAGGGAAAGTGGAAAGTGCGAGTGCTGAGTCACGCATCAGTGAGCAAATATTATGCAGACAAAACTTATGCAAATTTGTGGTCCATAGCACGGAGTCTTTCCACTTCTCGGCTTTCTTCGCTACAATTTTGTCTGTTTTCCACAGCACGGAGTCTTTCCGCTTCTCGGCTTTCTTCGCTACAATTTTGTCTGTTTTCCACAGCACGGAGTCTTTCCGCTTCTCGGCTTTCTTCGCTAAAATTTTGTCTGTTTTCCACAGCACGAAGTCTTTCCGCTTCTCGGCATTCTTCGCTACAATTTTGTCTGTTTTCCACAGCACGGAATCTTTCCGCTTCTCGGCGTTTTTTGTTAACATTTTGTCTATTTTCTCGAGCCCGGACTCTTTCTGCTTGTCGGCGTTCTTCGCTATAATTTCGTCTCATTTCTCTTTCCCGAGCGCGCCTTCTTTGGCGATCTACTTCGCTCATTCTTCCTCAGTTAATTCTTGCTCTCTTTCCCGTTGCTCTTCACCTGAACCCTGTGTTCTGCAAATTATATTTTCTCTGCTATTGTTTGTTGACATAGCAATAGAAATTGTTTCGTTTATCCTTTAGTAAAACTTTAACAGTGTAGAGTAGTAATATTGTCTCTCAAAAAGACAATACTTGGCTTCACACTGGAACCTAAGTAAGTTTCAAGTAAGCACTTGACTCAAGTGCACTTGAAAATCTCAAGTCGCACTTTAGGAAAATTGGCTTCACACCTGATGACAAAGTAGATTGGACGTATACAAAACATGGACCCGGGTCCATGGACCACCCCCGTGGACCCGGTCCATGGACCACCTCTGTGGACCCGGTCCATGGACCACCCCATGGACCACCACTAATTTTCGAAAGCAAATCGAAGTATAGACTAGCAGTAACCAATGGTTAGCAAGTGCGGGCGGACATGTCTGTTGCGAGATGGTACACATTGAGGATAGCGTGAGAGACGCGCGGGGCTGCAGGTTCCCACTGTTGATTTATGCAGTCGTGTATTTCAGTTTCTTATTAGATGTATTTGATGGTATTCTCATGCAAATTTGCACCCTATAAATTTTAATTATTATTAAAAAAATTGTGTTTATGAAATGCATTATCATTATTAGTTTGTTGTTGTTAATATTATTACTATTATTGTTGTTATTGTTATTATTATTATTATTATTATTATTATTATTATTATTATTATTATTGTTAGGGCTACTGTCAACAGAGGAAACTGAGGTCGAAATTGAAATAAAGAAATAATTATTTTTGTATTTTAGAGGTAGAACATCCAGAAAGTAGAAACATAAAAGAAAGTAAAATATAATGACCTCGAACAGATCTGAGTACATTAAGAAAGGAACGTATCCAAAAATTCAAAAAGCAATGAGTTATCTCACCTTCCTCCATGGCCTCCACGTGCATACAATGAAAAACACGCTCAGCTTAGGGGTGGTCCATGGGGTGGTCCATGGACCGGGTCTACAGAGGTGGTCCATGGACCCGGTCCATGGGGTGGTCCATGGACCGGGTCCACAGGGGTGGTCCATGGACCCGGGTCCATGTTTTGTATACGTCCAAGTAGATTACCTGAAGCATTGCCGTCAATCAACTTTCGCGGTAAAATCAGCCATGCATATCACAAACACGTTTGCTCACCAGCAAAATCATGAGGCTTTTGCAACGGAAAAGAGTTTTTTGTAGTTTCCTATTTATTTTGATGTTACTTTTAACTCAAAGAGTTCTAACATTACAAGACAAGCATAGATACTTCGTTGTTAATGAGTACTTGGCAGCAACGCAAAGCAACAAGCGACGTCTTCTGTATTTCAGTAGACGCAACGCAACGCAGTTTTCGTCAAAGAAATCGCCGTAGGGCTTGGGTATGGAGGGGAATACTGGACAAAATTGTTATTAGATCGTGTGCGGTGAGGCATTATATCGTACTACATGGCTATGTACCACATATGCTACTATATCGTACCCGATAATGCTATATCGTAACCTGTGTGTTGTTATATCGTATCCGATAATGCAATATCGTACCCGATAATGCTATATCGTAACCGGTGTGTTGTTATATCGTAGCAGTGATGCCTTTGCATCGTACCGTATGCTGCTATATCGTACCGTATGCTGCTATATCGTACCCGATAATGCTATATCGTAACCCAAACTAGTCAGCGGCTTACGCTTGAAAGTGACGTCACATTACCGCTAGTGTTTATTATAGTACGTAGAAAATAGCAAGGAGTGACAGGCCTGCACGACTCAGTTCTAACAGTTGAAACTTTTGTACCATGTAATATTTTACAACTTTAGAGTTTTCCTCTTACGAGTATGTCTTATAGGGATTTTCCTCTTTTATACTATACCGTGGATTTGTAGATAGTTCTTACCGTTGAATTGGAAAGAATTCTCTTTAAGTATCAGGCTTAGCATTTCTTTGAGATATTGCGTAGGGATAGGAGGGTTATTTCTGTGAAAGTTTTCGTATGCCCTGCATACTGTGACTATGCCCTCTTCTTGTGGTATATTCGTATATCAGAGACTTGTTACGTCCATTGATACAAGGAATGCTTGTTTATTCACTTTCGTCTTTTCAATTAAATTAATAAAATCTGTACTAGAGTAGATCGCACAGATCGTTCACTAGCGATGCTTTCATCTCTTGGTCGATCGGCTTCCCAATTTCAAAATAGGCTCGTCCAAACTGGCGTGGACCCGTTCACCGATCGCATAGTAGATCGTGACATAATTTCTGATTCAGAGAAAGTAAAAGAAAATTTTGCCTGCCCTCCCAACTCGTCATTATTCTGACTCTTGATAAAGCAATCTGGGGAGGTAAAGTAAAGCTAGTAAAACGGGGTGCGCATAAGCAACGGCGGGTGAAATACTATGCGATCGGTGAACGGGTCCACGCCAGTTTGGACCAGCCTCTTTTGAAATTGGGAAGCCGATCGACCAAGAGATGAAAGCATCGCTAGTGAACGATCTGTGGGAGGAATTGCAAATGGAGTGAATGGACATGGAACTGCAACATCTCTGCTTTGAATTTCTTAAGGAATTGAGGCCGGGGGTAATTTTCCAGCGGAATTATTCGCCTCGAGCGACGGACAGTCCGGGAATCACTGTTCTGCCTTGTCTTTCTTTTAGCAGTGGAACACCAAAATAGCGCTAACTCGCCGAAAACGCTTCAAGACGGCCTGAGACGCGAGCAAACAACAAAGAATACAACAAAGCAATAAGGTAAGTTGATTTTATTTTAAAAA
>OX453280.1:14934307-15101807 GCA_949710005.1 Ricordea florida
TTTTCGAGACTTGGTGATATCGCTGGTAAGGCTGACTTTAGTAGGCGGATACTTATTCCATCCAGACCTGTTGCTTTGTTGAGGGAGATCATTCTGAGGTCTTGTTCAACAATACTTCTGGTGATAGGTGGGACTGTTGCCTTGACGTGGCTGAGTGGCTTGTGTGTCCCAATGACTCCAAGAGCTATGCCGGCGGGGGTGTTTACACCCCTGGTAGGGCTTCCCAAGCCGGAAAGGTCAAGGAGTAGGGTCCAGACTAAAGTCAGTCCCACGGCCCTCCAGGTGTGGGGGTTGGGCTTGAGGTTAACAACCTCATCCCGTAAAAACTTCTTGTTACGGAAACAACAACGAAGTTAATCAACAATCTGCACATAGACCTTCCAGGGTCTCCAAACCGTATGACTGCCAGTGGTGAAAGCCAGAAGGAAACTACTGGCATGAAGTTGGAAGTGCTGAGTGCAAAAACCAAGACCAGGCTTGGTTTTTGGAACGTACGTACTATGTACGAAACCGGAAAACTTGCTCAGGTCACAGCAGAAATGAGAAGGTGTAGATTACATGTGTTGGGTGTTAGTGAAAGTAGATGGACAGGGACAGGGAGAATGAAGGCAGTGTCGGGTGAAACGGTATTGTACTCTGGGCAAGACGATAGACAACATCGTGAGGGTGTGGCGATTATCCTGAAGAAAGGAGCAGAAAGATCGCTCATGGAATGGAAGCCTATTGATAGCCGCATCATAAAGGCCAGGCTGAAAGGGAGACACAACAACATAACCCTGATTCAATGTTACGCTCCGACCAATGATAGTGAAGATGATCTGAAGGACAATTTCTTTCTCAGGCTACAGGCAGAAATTGAGCAAGTACCAATGCAAGATCTTATCATCATCATGGGAGACCTGAATGCCAAAGTTGGTGCTGATAACTCAGGCAGTGATAGGGTGATGGGAAGGCATGGCTGTGGTACCATCAATGAAAATGGAGAAAGGCTTGTCGAGTTTTGCACAACAAATGACCTGGTGATAGGAGGCACCCTTTTCCCGCACCGGGAAATCCATAAAATCACGTGGTGTTCCCCAAATGGCAGGGATAGAAATCAAATTGATCATCTGCTGATCAATGGAAAATGGCGGAGATCCCTTCGGGATGTCAAGGTGAGGAGAGGGGCTGACGTTGGTAGCGATCACCATCTTGTGACAGCCTGCCTCAAACTGAAGTTAAAGAGTGCAGGGCGCCCAGCCAAAGGGCGCAGCCGTTTCGATGTGGGGCAACTGAAACAACCGAATGTGAGGAAGTCCTTTATCTTAGAGGTGCGAAACAGATTTGAGGTTCTTGTGGGAATGGACGAAAAGGAAGATAATATTAAAGATGGGGTGAACAGGAACTGGAGGAACATTGTGACGGCTTACAGCGAAAGCAGCAAGGCATGTTTGGGCTACAGGCAGCGAAAGCCGCAGGAATGGATGTCACTTGACACCTGGAAAGCAATAGAAAACAGACGGAGATTGAAAAGGAAGGTTATGGATTCAAAATCCCAACGGCTCAAAGAAAGGCATCAAGAGATGTACCGGGTAGCGAATAAGAAAGTTAAGGGTCGAGCAAGAGCAGATAAACGGAGGTACATGGAGAACCTTGCATCCCAGGCAGAGGAGGCAGCCGCACGCAACGAACAAGGAACAGTGTATAAGATTACCAAGATCATCAGAGGCAAATGCCATACAACCAACATGCTTGTAAAGGACAAGAACGGTACCTTGTTGACATCAGAGCGAGACCAAGAAATGCGCTGGATAGAGCACTTTAAAGAGGTTTTGAACAGGCCACCACCAACTGTGGTACCAAATATCCAGGAAGCCACAATCGACCTTGATGTTAACACTGATATTCCAACTAGGAGGGAAGTCATCCAAGCCATAAATTCCTTGAAGAGCGGAAAAGCTCCTGGCAATGACAACTTAAATGCTGAACTGTTCAAAGCAGACCCTGCGCTTGCTGCAACCATCCTGACCCCCTTATTTACAAAAATCTGGGAACAGGAAGAAACACCATCGGATTGGAGTACAGGAGTAATAATTAAGATACCAAAGAAAGGGTCTCTAAGTGACTGCAACAACTGGCGTGGAGTTACCCTTTTGTCTGTGCCAAGTAAAATCTTCTGCAAAGTCATTATCCAGCGTATCACTAAAGCTGTTGATGACGTACTACGAAATGAACAAGCTGGATTTCGAAAGGGGTGCAGATGTGCGGATCAAATTTTTACCCTAAGGAATATACTTGAGCAATGTTCTGAATGGAACAGGCAGCTGTATGTGAATTTCATTGATTATGAGAAAGCGTTTGACAGCATTCACAGGGACAGTCTTTGGCAGATATTGAGAGCGTATGGCATTCCTCAACGCATTGTTAATATCATCAAATGCTTCTATTCGAACTTCACATGCTGTGTTGGTCAGGGGGATTTGAGCTTCGAAATCAAAACAGGTGTACGTCAGGGATGTGTCATGTCATCCGTGTTATTCAACATTGCTATCGACTGGGTCCTTCGTCACACTATGGAAGATCAGCGTAGAGGCATACGATGGACCCCTTTTTCTACACTCGAGGACCTTGACTTTGCGGACGATATAGCCTTGTTGTCACACACTCGTCAACACATTCAAGAAAAGACCGACCGGCTCAGCATGTTCAGCGCCCAGGTTGGCCTGAGGATAAGCTTGAAGAAGACAGAAGCTATGTGTGTGAATGTTTCCTCCCCGTCAAGGATCAGGGTAGCAGGACAGGATATTTCTTACACCGACAAGTTCACATACCTTGGAAGTGTGCTTTGCCAGGACGGCGGTACTGGTGTGGACATACAAAACAGGCTAAACAAAGCAAGGGGCGCCTTTATGAGCTTACGACCAGTGTGGAGATCGGCAAGTTATAGCACAAAGACAAAGCTTAGGGTCTACCAGAGCTGTGTGTTGTCAACCCTTCTTTACGGCTGCGAATGCTGGCGAATGACTGAACATGACCTGTCAAAACTAGCGTCCTTCCACACAACTAGCCTCAGGAAGATTCTGAGAATTTTCTGGCCACAGAAAATCTCCAATGACCAGCTCCTGAAGCAAACCAAGCAGGAGGATATTCGCATGATTGTCACCAGGAGAAGATGGAGATGGATTGGACATGTGCTTCGAATGGACAACAGCAACATAGCTAAGACTGCAATGCGCTGGACACCTGAAGGCAAACGCAGAAGAGGGCGCCCAAAAACAACGTGGCGCAGAACGGTAGAAGCGGAGTTGAGGGAGCTCAATTACAGCTGGAGCACCATTGAAAAACTGGCTAGAGATAGGCAAGGTTGGAGGAACTTTGTTGCTGCCCTATGTGCCACACAGGCATGATGGGCAGTAAGTAAGTAAGTAATAGGTGGTATCACGAAAAGAGGTGGTGTATTGAATGATCTACTTTCTGTAAATTCGCTTAGTAGAGTCTCAAATTCAGTGGAATCTACATTGTCAGATGCCGTAGGAGCAGATATGGATGTCAAATATTGATTGAAAGCGTTTGCCATTTCCTCAGGTTTGGATATTTGAGTTCCATCAACTTCGATGTACGCTGGTGACTTTTTAGTCGGCTTTGTTGGTGCAACGCGCTTCAAAATTTTCCACAGATTTTTTACATCATGTTTACTTTCCATGATCTTTTGTTTAAAGTAATTGGATTTGACGCTGGCAGTAAGCCTAACAACGTGATTTCTTGTTTGTTTATACATTGTTCTGGCAGGTATATCGTGTTTGCCACGTGATTTGAGTTGATCTCTGATGCGTATCTGTTCCATAATCTCTGGGGTCATCCATTCATTTAGCTCTTTGTTTTTCACTCTACGAGTCACAATGGGTGCGTGTTGATCCACTATGCTCATGAATAAAGAATTCCAAGTATCAAGCTTTTCATTAACATCATGGAAAACATCAAGTAGTGACCAAGGAGCAGTATTTAAATCATTAAGAAACGCTTCTTGACAGAAATGATTGAAGTTTCTGTATGTTATTGTTTCATGGCGGTATTTCCTATGTTTACCTCTGCCAGCCTTGTGTACAAAACACACTGGGTAGTGGTCGGTAAGGCCGTACACTGGCACTTTGATATCAATTATTCTGTGAGGATGTGTAGTGTAAACATGATCGATCAGCGTTTCGGTTCCCTCAAATACTCGCGTAGCACATTTAACAATCTGCTCTAAACCTGCATCCTGGAAAATTTTTAGATAGCCTTACATCTGTATTTTTGAACAAGTCGATGTTGAAGTCGCCGGCTACAGTAACTTCATTGTAACGATACAATGCTGCTTGTATTAACATTGTGATATTATTGTAGCAGTGCGCAGGTGAGTTCGGAGGGCGGTATAAAACAATAAAAGCCATCTTTGGTCCAGTACAGTGTTGTTTAACTTCCAGGCAGACATACTCAGTGTTGCCTGTATCGTCTAGAAGAAAGATTCTTTTACATATAAGAGAGTTCTTGATGTATACGGCGGCACCACCTCCTCTGTTTATCCTATCACAGCGGAAAATATCATAGCCATCAATATTGATTAGGGTATCTTCTCATGTAGAATTAAGCCAGGTTTCGGTCATAAGGAATAAATCGAAGCCGTTGATTTGTATAAGAGCTTGGATCTCATCAAGGTGAGCTAGGAGAGATTGTACGTTAAGATGGCACACTTTGAGTCCCTTGTTATTGAGTTTGAAATTTAGGTGGTCTTTGCTCTCATTTACGTCGGTGTCGGTGGTAGGAGGTCCTGGATTCGTAGATATGTCCCCCGATAATATAAGCCGCGAGATTTGAAATGTGGCGACGCAGTTTGGTTGAAGCAGGTGTCTTGATTTGTGGAAGCCATTACGATTTATGACATTGAGCGCCTTCGATGTAAATCTTTGCCTACACAAGTATGCTGTCACGTTCCGTGTCCAAAAATGGTTGCTCCGAGAGGTCGTTCTGTTTAGAAGTGTATCTTTGTTGTCTTCAGATAATGGAAAGATGATATAGCTAAGAAAAAGTACAATGAGTACGGACCTTACTCGAAAGCCGTCCGCCATAGTTGTCGGTACAACGTTGTCGGTACAATTCTTGGCGTTAAGCGCAGAAATAATCCAGGTTGTAGGAAGCCCCAGAGAATGGCCTTTGCTGCCTTAATTGAGGAAACCAGGTACTCTTCGTGAGAGGTTCTTGAACAACTTTAAAAATTAAAATTAGTGGTCTTGACCTTAGAACTGCTAGGGTCTGGTTTAACAACAAGTGTCAGCACATTACTGAATTTGATGCTTCAAGACCTTCAGGTGCTGTTTTTTTGGAATAAGTAAAGTTTACATAATGGCATGTAACTAAAAGAGTTGTCTTTGTTTCCTTGTTGTCAATTTACTCTGTTTGTTTGTTTGCAGCCTGCCTATTGTTCTTTAATTACTCCTTGGATAATTGATGATCAAACATTTTGTGGCCTATAGATTCTTCATTGATCATTCATTCATCACAAAGTTACTAAGTCAAGTTTAAGCTGTTTCGTTGTTACCACAAAGATCTTATCAGACTCCAAAATCTGGCAACAACTTTCACAAATACAAACACAATAATTCTGATTGAAATGAAGTTGAGATCCAGATAAGCTGGCATGTTGCTCTGTCTGTCGTTCATTCTCATGTGTATTTTGATTGGTTTCTTTCTGAGCGGGTCAAGGATGGCTACATTGGCATCAATCTTTTTTTGCTTGTTTATTGACTGAGACTTGCTCCATATGTAGAGGTAAAAGCCAGTTTCCATTTTACCTTAGTCTGTGGTCTTGCCGCTCCGTTTTACCTCTAGTCTGCAACGGATAATAAAAATTTTAACACATTTACTGGTAGACCCTGAATGCCTTTATATAAATCTACATGTATAAGTGGGATGAAATTACTGTGCTATATGCCTCACTCTGTGAGTACAACAACAACAACAACAACAGTTTATTTCTACTAATGTAAACAACAAAAAAAGAATTTACAAGATTGTAATTATAAATATATAAATAAACAGTACAGTACATACAGTAGTGGGACACCCAAAATAACTAAAATGCTAAACTAGTTGGGTGTAAGATGTTAAGAGGCAAATCCTGCACTGTGATAGGCTATGAATGCCAGCAAGATGGAGCCACATTACCCCCTCCCTCCCTTCTTCTCTCCAGACCAAATCTTTTTATCCCTATAGGGTGCATTTTGGCTTTCTGGTATGTATTAAATACTTTATTGCCAAAGCTTGTTTTTGCCAAGTTGATTGAATATTACTGTACATGTAAGATGCAACCTTTTTTGGGCACATTTATAGGATGGTGTAGACTTTGTTTCAGTCTATCTAAAAAAATACTATTACCCACATCCATGGCCCACGACTCTCACTCACGACCCACAAACCATGAACATTAGTCAAACTCCTTATTTTTCGAAAAGGAACCTCTGCTACAAGTGGAACTCCAATTGTCACTGACATTTCTGTAGAACCTTGGAAATCTTTGTGATAAAATCGCTCAACTTAAACATGATGTCGACAGGAACTGCAAGGACAATGTGCAGTCTGATAGGCTTTTTTTGCTGTCGCAGAACCAGCTATATGAATAGCAACCTTTGATGTGAACTGACATATTCAAGTCTGTTTGAAGACATAATTTATAAAGTGTACCCCAAGTGTACGCTCCCTAGAGCATCTGGTTATATATATTCTATGGCTATCATCTGGATGTACTAAGTCTCTGGGCAAAGGGCGGTGTTTGATGAAAAAACAGACACGGCAAAGCTCTCGAGGATCATCAGTCAGCCTATACCAAATACATGAAAGACCACATCAAATTTCTTGATTGGATGGAGGCAATTTGAGAAATCAATCAGCAGGCTGCACAAGATTTTTTGAACACTAATTATGTTTTGAAGCCATACAACCCTGCCCATTGACATGATGAGCTATTGTTCTCTTCTTCAAAGGTACCCAAGTTCTCTGATTTCTACCAGCCCAGCAAACAGGAGAAGCAAGGCGAACTTCTGTTTGTTGGTGCAGGTGCTCTTGCTCTTGGATACACAGCGTTTCATTTTATTTGAACGATAAAAATAGTATGTATATAATTTATATGACATGGATTCCAAACTCTCAAAGATTTATTATTTATTGCAAGGTTATTGGAAAGTTATTTCTGTTATAAAAAAAAGAACTTGCTTATGCTGCAAAGGTTTGAAGATACAGACAAAATGTGCCTGCACTGAGATACACTGTACATCCCAAGGCCAAAATTTGATGTTCCCTGCCCCAATGATGTTCACCAAGCTGATCCTCTCTTTTTTCTGCATGATAAACAGGCTTTCTGATAGGGTGAGATAAAAAATGCAAATTATGTGAAATTTGCAGGGCGGATTATGCGATTAGAGAGGCCAATTATGCAATAAATAATGAAGATTATGCGATTTTTTCTGAGCAATTTTGAGCTTGTTTTATAACGTTTCAGGATACAAAGAACACTTTAAAGACATTTTGAACACAAGGGAACAGTAATTATGCATCTTCATCAACATTAGTTGGGATAAAAATATAATTGTCGGCACGCATGTAAACAAACCCTGACAAGGATAGAAAAAATACCAAAATACTTGACGCATGAGTGAAAAATTAACTGTTAGCACTGCCTTCATTTGAAAGTATATTTTCCTGTTTCAAGCGATAATTTTCTAAGACCCAGAAGATCCCGAGATATTGTTTTTTGAGGAAATTGCAAACCGAATTTTACAAGTTTGCTCAATCAGTCTCAATGAAAATCGAAAACAATGGTTATGAAAACTTGCTAATATCACGCTGAAAAGTATTTTGATAAACAAGAACACTGAATAAAGTTTTCTTTGATTCTAGTAAGTTTTAAAAACATCTCTCATTTACGATAAGTGTTTCCACCAGTCAATTACGAGTTCAATTAAAAAATGCCTGAAAGGCTGAGAGCAATTTTTAAATAGCTCCATCGCTTCAAATTTTGTGACTTATCTAACTATTTTGCATAACTTTCTTTTGTTTTTGTGTGCGGGTTATCTGCAAGTGCGTGTAATCTGACAATTCTTTTTTCTCCTTTTGGAAAAAATCACCAGTGACGGTGGATGTATACAAAACATGGACTTGTGGACCCGGTCCATGGGCCACCTCTGTGGACCCGGTCCATGGACCACCCCATGGACCACCACTAATTTTCGAAAGCAAATCGAAGTATAGATAAGAATGGGGACAGGGTATAAAATGACTCACGGTTGCGTTCGATATTCACGGCTTTCTCCGGTAGTGATGAGCCGGCACGGTTTAGTGTTCTCCTCGCGGATTTATGAAAATGCGATTATAGGTTTCATTTACACCTTTCCTACATCCCTTCCGCCTCCTAAATTCAACAAAAAATCTTTTACTTGGGCGCTCAAGTTTTGTGACTCACGGATCTTACAGAAACTGAATTTTATGTTGAATTCTTGAGATTCTCATACGATCTAAAAATAACTTTTTCACGCTTCGTTTGTTCTACATTCAGTGCAATGCATCTTACCGTGAAAAGGTCAAGTAGAGTATGTAATCTGCTTTAACAAGGTTTATACAAGGGTTAACATAGTTATCAAAGCCTTCACAATTAATTTGGACTGGCAGAAAACAAGGAAAAAAAATGTTCACACGCACGGGTTCTCTCGATCGGTTTTCCGTTGCAGTTCATAAAATAAGCTCAACAAGCAATCAATTTTCCACATGCCATACAGTATTGTCGGTTTATTGTCTTTCTCATTAATCTCCTCGTACACCTCCACACTATCACTAAAAGAAAGAACATAAAATATTCAGTTGAATAAATTATTTACGCTTATCAACAGATATGTCAAAACAGTTCTTACCTGTCTGAATCAGAGCTTTCATTGTGTGAATCGGAGCGTTCATTGTCGCCATACATATCTAGAAACATAAAAGAAAGTAAAATATATTGACCTCGAACAGATCTGAGTACATTAACAAAGGAGCGTTTCCAAAAGTTCAAAAAGCAATGAGTTATCTCACCTTCCTCCCTGGCCTCCACGTGCATACAGTGAAAAACACGCTCAGCTTAGGAGTGGTCCATGGGGTGGTCCATGGGGTGGTCCATAGACCGGGTCCACAGGGGTGGTCCATGGACCCGGGTCCATGTTTTGTATACGTCCAGTGAGGGTAATCCACCGTGCGGGTAAACAGCCGGAAATTACTGACATTCAGATTGGCTAATCTAAACAATGGGCGTGTTTGACTCTTTAAGAATGAGACTCGTACCAGGTCCTTGATATTCAAAATAAAGCGTAAAACTTCGAATGAATACGAAATCAAAGGTGAAACAGTCTTGTTAGCCTTTTTCCAACGTAAATCATCTTAAAAATGGCATATTTATGCAGGAATTCCAAAGAAACTTGTTGATTATGTTTTATTTTATGAATGTTGTGTGTTATTTTTTGAATTATGCAATTTTTTGTGAATTGTGCGATCGGATGCGATTTAAGGTCGATCGTGCGAAATCACACCATCGTGTAATACCAGAAGGCCTGGATAAAAAAGGCCACAAAACCTATAAATAAAATTATATGCTTACTGTTATTGACATTGCTTGTCAATACAAAGAAGCAGAACCTTTGACCTCAAAAGATCGTTGATGGCCACCTTTTTTTCTTATTGTTATTTATTTATTATTACAATACTTACAACACTACCGACATACTTATGCTTAGAGTTACTTAGAATAACTTACAACTACATACTTTACAGTTTTAATTTTTTTAAGAACAAAACAAAGAAAAAATAGTTGCACAATTAGTTTTTCTTTTCTTTTTTGACTATTTATATGTATTTTTATTATTAAATGACTTTTTTCTATTCTTAACTTAAATAAATAATTACATTTTTACAATGCTACACTTCGTCAAATATAATAATGCTGTGTTTTGTGATATTGTAAGAAAACATGCATTTGTACATACATTTGTCACTAATAAGAAAATTAGGGGAAATACAGTGTGGCCACTTATTAAAAAAGTTTAATAGATCATTATTTTTTGAGGCAATGTACTTTTCTGTCTGATAGTTAATTGTAATTTTTTGTTTGAAACCTTCACTATACGGGCATACATGCTTTCTTCTGCAATCCCAGATATATAATTTACCAATTAATATTAAATAGTTCAATAAGGGGCAAGGCATAAAAAAGTAAAAATTATGTGGTTCACTTGTTTTACTAGAAATACGACTCCCGCAAAAACCTCGCGAAGCTAGTTTTTGAAGAAGTCACAATGCTTTCATATTTTATTCTTTATTTTTTTTATATTTTATATGCTATTTTTTATATCAGCGTAATCCCCATTATTTTATTTCTTATGCTGTGTTTGGTACACAAATAGTGACACCTGGTGCAAATTACATGATCAGTATACCGCTCAACACAGTGCTTAAAAATTGACCTTCATTTTGCTCTTTCACTGCCACTGAGATTGCACCAGAGGGAATAGAAGTAAAATTATTTATCTTGACAGGGAATACAGAGTCGATGAAGTATCACAATAATATTCACTGAACACAAATTGAAAATGATTGTAAATCTTTTGCAGGTGAAATCTTGAAGAGTTGATATGAATGCCTGTGTTTACCATGGTGTAAAAACCTGTTTTTTTTTTTCTTTAGTTTTATTTTCTTAGTCTCTACTGCTTTGTCTTCTTTGTTGTACATCACGTTTGAACACAATATGTTCTTACACAGAGGATGAGTTGAATGCTCCAATTATTTTTGTTTATGTTTCTTGGTTATGATTGCATGAGATTCATTGTAAGAAGAATCTTCTGATTAGATATTTTATTGTCTACTGCAGTCATTATTTCATTCCCGGGTAACCACAATTGAGAGCATTATGAATAGTGCATGTTTTAATTTGTGTACTCTTTTCAGTTGCAATGGTACCCCCCAGTGGTAGATAGAAAAATTCCTCTTCCCTCAAAACAGATGCCATATCAACAGAAGTGTGAGATACAATGTCATTACATAAAAAAAAAATTGGGGGTAAAACAATTGGATTCTACAAAAGCTGTGAATAAAGGTTTGGTAATAGTGAGTGCCGACTGTATAGTATGTGGTTGTGCTATTTTTAGGTCATATCATAAAAACAATACATGTAAGAAAGAGTTATTGAAATCTTAATATGTTCAAAAAGATTGCTGCACTACGTAATCTGCACTACGTAAAAAAATAATGTGAAATCAACATCAATCAGTCAAAAGTATATACCACATGAAAGTTTGATTGTGCTGTTACAGAAACAGGCAAAATATCCATACTCATATAGAATAGTATATTATTTTGAATATACGAAAATTACTATTACAAAAACTGCAGAAGAAAGATTTAATATAAGGACGGTATTTCATCGAAAAAGTCATGGCAGCCAGAGGTATTGAACTGTAACCAATGACATATAGTGACGAGAAGAACTATCATTATATTATTATCATTATTATTATCATTACTATTATTATTACTGGTATTGATATTATTGGTATTGTTATATTTTTTATGTTAAATATAATATACTTTTATGGGGTGGGAATCATGTCCTAATCTTGGTAAAGGTATTGTTACTCTACTACTAAAAGCAATACAAAAATCTTCTTAATAGGCTTTCCATCAGAGGTGGTAGTAATCAAAACAGCACCAAACAATACCATTTCTTCTTAAAGGCTTAGAATCTAGTGCAGTCATTTGTCTATAAAGTTTGTGTGGAAAATCATTGAAAGCATAGGGCATTTAGGAAACTTGAAACACTTGTTACTACATACAGCACACTTGCAATGAATATATGAGAAAGATCATAAACATTTTGGCATTACAAAATTTATTTTCTTCTTTATAAAGTTTTTCCAATGTAAAAAGTTAATTGCATGTTGTGGTTGTTATGAAATATTGATATTTGACATCATAAAAATAAAGTAAACAGCAGAAAGTAACAAAGTTAATATGTTATGTCTAATTTTTCAAATTAAGGCTTGAATTAACATTTCATTTGTGAAAAAAGGGCAGAGGTTCTAGATAGCAATATTATCAGGGGAGGGGGGGGTCATTGCACTCTAAGGTAAAACTGACCCATTGTGAAAAGGCTATGAAACTTGTTGTCTCTACGCAATATTATTGAAACCTTTCAATCAGAGAATACATACATATATATATAGCAAAGAGAAATACTACTCAGAATTCAGTAATCACATTTGCTTTATTTTGAAATGATCGCATTGGTCACTGATAATATTGCAGAACCAGTACTTTATAGTGACACAGGGTATATATTCTGTTGAAAATGTTTAACAGAACTGCTAGATCAAGAAAATTTACAATATTTTCACTGTTGCAATGATATCAGATCACATCGTTATAAATGATTGCTATAACAACTGCAACTCTCTGTGTTGGGAATTACTTCAAACTGGAAACGCTATCGTTTTATTATGAAAAATACCTATTTACATTCTCTTGTAATCTGTTGGTCATCTTCCGATTCCGTTTTTAGACTAATAGAATTATTTTCCAGAGAAATCTCCAATCGTTGAAGTCGTTCTTACTCGGTGTCCCTTCTAAGTCGTTTTGCTAAATGTACTACGTCAATATATTTTGTTATGTAATCGTTCACTCATGTCCTGTATTTCTATCAATAACACATTCAAATTCAAAACTAACTTGATTGAATTCCTAGTCCTTTACCCTGCTGTTTCGTTTGCCTTTTTCTGGAGCGAGCAGTTGTTGTCTTGGCTGTTGTTATTCTCCCTGCTGTCGTTTCTCTATCCCGGCTTTGAGTCGTGCTTTCCCCGTGTTGATTTTCACGGTATTCGAACTTACTCGGCGACGATCTGGTGCTAATATTTCTTGAATATCTCGGAGATCACCTTGCTGGGATGTACTTCCAGGACGAGTGAAATCGATTTCCACAAAATTTACATTACTTTCAAAAAGGCATCACCGAATAATGGCGGAAATTCAGCAGTTCTCAAGCGAGTTACTATTGCCAGGTAACCTGGCCTGCGAACGGACACCTTTAAAATATAGATATATATATATAAACATATATATAAATATATATATATATATACATATATAAAAACTCTCGGCTCGATTTACTCGGGCTTGCGAGCCACGTGGTCTGACCGGAACCGACACGATTAGTAACCTCGCTACGCTCGGCCTTCGGCCTCGCTTCGCGAGGAATAATGTTTGATGGAGTTGGTAATAATGAGGACACAAAGACTAATTTAGGGATTAGTAAAGATTTAATTATAGTAACTTTGCCATAAATAGATAGCCCTCTTGAATACCAAATATTTGTTAGCTCTTCATATAATCAAGTTTGTCTTGGGAATTTTTTTCATAAAGTAGTGATTGGTCATATGTAAAGAATACCCCTAGGGCTTTATTGGGTTCACTTGGCCAATTTATGCCAAGTGGTATTTCATCATTATTCTTTTGACACCCAATACACATACCTGCTGTTTTTGAAGTTTTTATTTCAAGTCCGCATAAATTTTTAAAACGGTTTAGTTATTGAAATAGAGCGATTGCTGAATCTAAATTTGATAGCACCACAGTGATTTTGTCTGCATATTTGTAAAACTTTTGTTCCATTATTACCTATTTTAATTCCCTCAATTTCTGTTTTTTTTGGCGAATAGAAATTGCCAAGGTTTTGGTGACTAAGAGAAAGAGGTATGGAGAGAGAGGGTCACCCTGTCTCACACCTCGTGTTAGGGTGAAGTAATCTGATGTTAAACCATTACTTATAACAGCTCTCAATGTAATGACATTAATTGATCATCGCAGTTATGCACACAGCTTAAGCAGCTGTGAAATTAAAGCCTGAAAAAAAAAAAAAACTCAGGTCTGAACGGGATTCGAACCCGTGACCTTTGCGATACCGGAGCAGTGCTCTACCAACTGAGCTATCAAGCCAACTGGGAGCTGGTCATATTGTGAGTTCCTAATATACCCGTAGATGAAGAAGAATGATGCAAATGAATATATGAAAGACCATATATGTGAACTGCGGATAAAATATGTAATGACATTAATTGATCATCGCAGTTATGCACACAACTTAAGCAGTTGTGAAATGAAAGCCTGAAAAAAAAAACTCAATGTTGTGATAAAAGGTTTTGACCCAATTAATTAAGTCTGACCTGAAATTGAAGGCCTTAAGACAGTCGAAAAGATAGTGCTTTTCTACAGTGTCGAACGCTTTCTTAAAATCAGTAATAATCAAAATACCTGGAATGTTTGCATTGTCTCCATAATGTCAAAAATCGATCTTATCATTTCTCCATTTTAGCGATCTTTAACATAGCCTGTTTGATTTTGATAAATAATAATTTTGGCAAGACATTTTTAACCCTAACTGCAATTACTTTTGAAATGATCTTAGCACCAACATTAATAAGAGATATAGGTCTCCAATTTTCTATCAGTATGTGGTCTTTGCCTTGTTTTTCAATTAAAGTGAAAACTGCCTTCCTTTGTGAACTGGACATTTCTCCATATTTAAAGGACTCTTGTATACATTCCATAAAGGATTTGCTAATTAAATTCCAACAGATTTTATAAAATTCTATTGGTAGTCCATCATTGCCAGGTGATTTGTTGGTTTGGAAGCTGCTTAAAACAGATTCCAATTCCTCAAAGGATATTTCACCTTTGCAGGATTGCTTTTGTTCCTCTGATTAAGGTGGCATATTTAAATTACTTCAAAACGTTTCATTAACGTTGCTATTGATGTCATTAAATTGCGATTCATACAAACTGTGATAAAAGCGTTTCTGTTCTTCAATTATTTTATAAGGATCAGTTGTAATAACTCTGCTTATGTACAGTTTCCTAATATGCTTTTTGACAGTATTTTGTTTTTCTTAATTTAAGAAATACTTTGAACTTCTCTCCATGTTCATGCCAATGAGCTCTTGCGTGAATTATGATACCTTTCGTTTTTTCCTCATAAAAATGTTCCAGGATTTCTTTTGCTTGATTCAGAGAGTTTTGACTTACGGTAGATGGATCTTCTTCGTATCTCTTTGCAGCTTCTTCATAAGTAGTTTGCAAGAGTTTTTCCCTAGCATTTCGTTTTGTTGCCTTTTGTTTGGAATAAGAAATGGCATCGTTTCTGATTTTATATTTCAGCCAGTCCCAAATGGAACGCTTATTTTATAGGTTATTTGTGCCTGCTGTTTTCCATTCTGGTTAATTATTTTTCAGTTCATTCAGGTAATTTTCATCTACAAGAAGGAATACATTCATAGTCCAGTAGCCTGGACCTTTAATACTTTGATGTGAGTCCTTTAAAACAAGTTCAATCACCGCGTGATCTGTTTTTATCGCTGGCCTAATATCTGTTAATTTGACAAAGTCTTGCAAATTATTTGATATTAACCAATATTCTAACAGACAAAATACTTGTGGCGAACTTTGGCTCCAGGTGTAACTTTTAGTGTGAGGATTCTTGATTCTCCCAATGTCAACTAAATCAAGCTCGTTGTACTGGTGTCCAGAGAACAGTCTCCACAGGACGGACTTTTATCCACACTGCAGTTCATGTTTGGAACAGCTTACCAGATAATGTAGTTGGTAACAACATCGAAAATTTTGTTGCATCCTTCAAGACCAGGGTGCATGAGTATCTATTGTCATGATGTGTTTAAGGCTTGTGCCCCTCCACTCCAGTTTTCTTGTTGCTGTGAACCACTGATTGGGTCATGAGGATATCTACCATAGTGCATTGCTGCCTATGCTAGGTATTTGATATTAATCAGTCCTCATGGACTATTGTTCACTTACGCATTTTATAAAAAAATTTCCTTGGTACCATCACACCACCTCTTTTGTCAAACTTTGGATTTAACGGACGATTAAAATCTCCACCATTCTGTTTGTAGCTTTTTGTGTTGATGTTTGAAAAACTTGCAAGTAAGTTTGTCCTTGCATGTTTGGGGCACAAATGTTAATTAAAACATAAACCTTGTCTTCTATTGCTACTTTAAGAATAATATAACACCACGAGGGATCTGCTACCGAGTTTTGAATTGTACAATTAAACTTATTTCTAATCAACACCATAACGCCACATGAATTTGGGGTTCTGTGTAAATAAAAACTCTTCCCACCCCATTTATTCTTCCATTGTGTTTCTGACTCCCACATTGAGTGTTTCTTGAAGGAATATGACATCTGCTTTTCTTTTATGACACTAAATGAATATGGTTCGACCTTTTATGAAAATTGTTTATTCCCCTTACGTTTAGAGAAACTAGTTTAAAATTCGTCATCTATATTTTTTTGGAGTCTATCAAAAGCTGTTGCTAATCTGAGATTGCATCTGCTTATAATTATACGTACATTCCTTAAAGATGTCAAATAAGAATGTTTTTCCCCTCAAAATAATGCAGTATAAATACAAAACACACTCATACAAACTTATGTGCGTACAGGAATAATCGAACATTCACTAGACGTGTATCCTGTACTTCATTTAAAACCATGCACGAGATCTTTTTAGAGTTGCAAAATATTTCCATAGAAAGGGAGTTCCTTAGTTTCTTTTTCTCTTTAAATTCTTTCATCTATAGTCAATTTATCAAAGTTGAAATACGCCTGTTGTTGATTTTGTCTCGCCTTTTTTCAAATAGAGTAGAGTGCTTTGTGGATGTCCTCAATCTCTCTTGGAAGGTTGTCTGAAAATCTAATATCAGTTCCGTTCAAGTTTTTGTAGAAAGACCGAACAAATTCCTTGTCCTGGTAATGACTGAATCTAGCAATCACGAAAATCTTGGACGGTTTGGCCATCTCTGATTTTGCAGCATCTTCTTGTGAATATGGTGCACTCATTCAAAGTGGATATTTGTCACATTTTCAAGCGGAATTTACATATTCATTACAAGCAGGTCTCTCACCACTTTTTTGGTGTTTTCCTTGACTTCTTCTTTAACATTGACGATTCTTACATTTTCGCATCTCGTGTAGGCCTCCAACTTGATATTTATTCTTTTTAGGATTTTGATATCTGCATCAAGGGATTCAATGTCTTCAATGTTTTTGTCTGTCGTTGCCGATGTTTTCGCTAATTCTGCCTTTAGGGTTTCAATCTCCTGATTTGCAAAATCCAGAGAATCTTTTATAAGCTTTTCAGTTCACCTGTTAGCTCACATATTTCATTCTTTAGTGTCTTAATTTCACTGCAAGTTGTAAGAAGTTCGTTGAGTTTTGTGTTCATTGCATCCAGGCGATGTGAAGTTGAGTGTTCAAGCTCCACGTGCTTGATGTCGTCGTCTGTCTGCGAACCACTTTCTCTGAGCCTTTTCCAACTTTCGCCGTGTTGGGCTCATTTTGTTATTTTGGTTTTCCCATTTGTTTTCAACTAATTTAGCAATTCATGAACAGTTTCACCAAGGAACATCTCTTGCATTTAAAATACATCTTGCCTCCATGGGCACACTGCGCATCGACCGTAGATGGCCGCCTTGATCAGGCTATTGTTGGAACATTTTAATCAGAATCTGGCTGAACAATTACTTAGTTATCAATATGCTTTTGAGATGAGCTTGCCTGCTGGTGAGCACTCTACATCTTGGTTTAAAAGACTGCCTAATGTTGTCGCTGCTCTGAGTAATGAATCCACTTAGCTGACAGGCAAGAAACGTATTAATGCGATCAAACAGAAAACTGTACTACTACTTGTTCCAGGCCTGTTGGAATGGACAAAGCTCCCCTCTGCAGTCAACAGTTCAACCATTTTTCTTTGTCAAGCATTCCTTCGTTCTCTGTGTAGATCACCCTTGTTTGCCTTTCCACACCCACTGTTGCCTAACGTCTTGAACACTTCTGTGAGCAGAGCTTTGCCTGGATCCACTTCCCCTTTTCTTCTTTTCTCTGTGCACAAACCAGGGGAAATCTCTTTGTGTCTTATGGTCCATAGTGCAATATACTGGTGTCTTGAGCCCATGATTGAGATACCATTTCAAAAGCTGCACATATAACAGGATCTTTGTAGATAGCAATCCTGGTATCTTCTTAGTTGAAATCTCAGCGTGGTTGGTTGGTTTGTTTCAGGTATACTTTCATATTGTCTGGGGTTGCCTCCTTTGGGATAAAATTGTTCTGGAATAGTGGCGGCAGGTAGTCAAATGTCTTCCACAGCTCTCTTTGTACAAGAATATCTAGATAGATAGTTACTGATGTATATATCTAGACAGATAGATAATTAGTTGCTGACCTTTTCATCTGTTCTAACCTTATATATATATACATTCTCACTATACTAGATTTTCAGCTGTTGGCAATTTTCACATCCATAGATCTATCAACAGTAATTATCCTTTTCAAGAACTGGATCAAGAATCTGGAACAAACGTCCTCCTATACTATGAAAGTTGAGTAAAACACTTTTATTCAAACATTGTGCGAATTACTCTTAAAGCTTAATACAGATTGAGAAGATGTGTGTTGATGTTAGGTCGATTACTTCTTCTTGTCTTTGTTTTTTACTCACCTAATGCTTATTTATAATGTTTATTATCATGTTCACTGCTAGGTATTTATATCAGTGATCTTAAATTCTGTGTAAGCCTTGATGCTTGACCAACAATGCACGTAAGGTTGGGTTAAAGATCAACAGGAAAAAGGCCAATTTAATGGATGAGGACTGGGTGCAAGCATAATTGCAAAATCAAAATAGATGGAAAGGAGATAGAGAAAATAGATTGATTGTCTTACCTTGGCAGCTTGATTGATCTACAGGGCGGTGCGGATGCAGACGTGAAAGCACGTATTGGCAAAGCAAGCCAAGCATTCACTTCACTGAAGCCCATATGGGGTTCAAAAAAGATCTCTCTCAAGACCAAACTAAAGCTTTATAACTCAAAATTAATGTTAAGACAGTGCTACTCTATGGATCGGAAACCTAGAAAACAACTCAGGAAATAGTTAGGAAGCTTAGGGTCCTTACCCATAAATGCCTTTGCATTATATTGGACATAAGATGGCCAAAGAAAGTGATGAACTTGGAAGTGGGTAGGATTTGTAATCAAGAAGACATCATGGTGAGCTTAACCCAGAGGAAATGGACTTAGATTGGACACGTACTGAGGAAGGACCCCAGAGACATTGCTAAAGAAGGGCTATTTTGGACACCAGAAGGGAGAAGGCTACCGGGTAGTCCCAGAACAACATGGCGGAGGTCAACAGAAAAAGAGCTCAAAACCATACATCGTTCATAAGATCGTTTGCGCTGGAGAGAGACTGTGCAGGCCTTATGCGTCCAATGGCACAATGAGGACAGATGATGATGATGAAGCCTTGATGTATTGTCTTGACAAACACCTGAAAATTAACAGTCTTCAATTTCTTTTATTTATTCATTATTTTATTTTGAATCTAAATTTAACATGAATTGTTACCCACCTCGAATAGCTGTGCTAACTGTTGCTAACAAATATTGTACAGATGTAACAAACTTGACAAATACATTAAAGATTATTGGTTAGTTAGATAGATAGCTTATTCAAATACCTACATTGCTGTCTATATATTTATTTTATTTATTTACTCAATTTTAATTATACAGATCTTGACATACAATACAAATTAAAGGTAAATAAACAATTAAAATAAAAGAAAAAAATACAAGATCTGAGTAATTATGTCAGTTTATACAGAATACAGAGATTCCTTATAAAAATAAACTGCCTCAGTGTAGCTCAAATAGTATAAAATATCATGACAATATATCTGTAATTATTTAGGTAATAATATTATAAAAATCTTTCCTTATTAACATTGAATTTATCAAGATAAAAATTACCGGTATTCATACTATTGTTATACAATGAAAGATGTTCAATTGTTCTGAAGTCTAGTGGTAGGCAATTCCACAGGTCTACAATATGATTAAAAAAGGAGAACTTTGAAACATTAGTTTTAAAAAGGCCCTTCACTAGTATAGCCTCACTCTTTCTGATGTTATATTTTGGTGTCTTAAAATTTACATATGACACAACATTAAAATCTATATAACCTTTCAGGTATTTAAAGATCCAATATCTCTCTTCTATATTCTAAAGGTAAAAGTTTTAGTTTGACAAGTCTCTCTGGATAACATAAGCCAGTTTTCAGGATGAATTTAGTGGCATGTCTTTGTACACGCTCAAGTGCAGTGATCTTTTCTTTGGTGTGAGGCATACTCCAACTGTGATCAAACAAGTGATTTGTATAAAATTATTAATGTTTTCTTGTCACATTCAGTGTAATAATTTTTACACAGTAATACAATCTTAATGAAGATAACATACATGTAACAGAACAATATAATTATAAGAAATGACCATCACCTTGGTTGAATTGTATAAAATGAACAACAACGTAAACTGAAAGGTTATTTAAGTTACGTCCATCGGTATTGCAGAAGCATTACACGAATGAATCTTTGGAGTTGCAGTGCATAACCTTTCACTGTAACTGAAACTTATGTGTGTTCATGATGGCCAAAAGTGTAATTAACATTGAGCATGGTTATTGATAGGATGGACACATCAGGAGATTGATAGAACTCGTTTGTTCAGTTACTGTAGGTTATGGTAGCATTCACAGTTGGAAGCATCTCTGTCAGGTCGTCTTTTGTCTTCTGTCTTTCCAGGATTACTCAACGAGAAAGTTCCCAAAATTAATTCGTTTTCGACCAAACCAATTTTTTAACAGTCCCTGAGTGATTTTCAGTTGATAATTAACTTTTGTGGGAAAATAATATCTGCTCCTCAAAGCCAGCCAGACAGAGATAACAAAATGTGCTTTTCAGCCTGGGTTTGTGTCGTAGATCTTTTCTCCCACCCAGGAATGTTTATTTTCTACCTTTCTTGCCAGAAAACAGACACAGTCCTAATTTTCCCAGCAAGGAGAAGGAAATTGTAGCCTTTTTCCCAGCACAGTTTATCACTGAGGTTAAATATATGTGGCGCAGTGCAGCAGAAATCAGATGCCAGCAAATGCTCACATATGCTCACATTGTACGCCATCAAACATAATTGGGCCAATGAATCCCAGAATGCAGCATAAATTTCTATAGCCAGAAAATTCGTTTTTTATTCTCAGCTACAGCTGTAAGAACCACATTTCAGAACTTTTGTGAAGGAAAATTCCCAGCAAAGGTATTACTGTTTTAGTTAAGTTCCCAGCTAGCTGAATTTAATACTGGGGAGCTGATAATTTTAGGATCGGCTCCACTGAGTACTCCTGTCTTTCTTCATCTGACTGTTGTTAATAAATGGCATACAGCTCTGAAAGCTTAATTGTCATCAATGATGGTCAATGTTATGTGTTCTTGATCAGCTGTGACAAACAGTACTTTTGCAAGAGCTCTGTTTTTACACTTTACTTTTAGTTATGCCATGCTGCAATTTGAACACTTAAATATCCTTCTGCCATCATTTGAAGGCAATAAGGAATTGCATTTGTTGCAGGACAGATAAGTAGTGAGCCATTGCACTGCTTCTGTTTGGCATTCAACTGTATTCTGAGAGTTTTCCTTCTGACTGCATGTTATAAAAGGGAGGAAATTTGGTCAGAAATCCAATAAACGTGGACAAGATGCCATTTTTTGACGCCTTACACTGAGATCACGAAGATTTTCTTTTGTGCAACATTCAGGCAGAACTATGCAAAAGCTTTTTCAAAGCCTTTTAAAGCAGTGTAGTACGCTTTCATGCGGTGATGGATTGTGTTCTGAATGATAAAGAAACATGGTAAGAAATCCAGCGCCAGTTTAAGAGGACTAACACTTGGCCCCGTTGTCCGTAAGCAAACCTTTTAATGACAGCGAAACATCCAAACAATCGTTACAATCAATATGGCCGACGATCATGGCCCGGGCACTTATATCACGACAAATGCCGCTGACCGATTACAGCGGGACGCCGCTGAGCAACCAGCCTACTGGCGTGGCTTCCTCTTCTTTCTTAAGCAAATAAGAATGCAAACAAAGAAACTCTAGGTGAAGAGTAGATATGAAATACACACGCAGGTTACGTACGAGAAATCAACTGAATAAAGAACTGTCTCCAAGTTTTGAACCATACAAACTTAATGCTGAGAGATGGCTAAATGTCTAGAAAAGTTGTCCAGCTAAGGCGAAAGGATTAAAATCGTCCGGGCTACTTTAACTCTACTACATAGTCCTGAAGACGTCGCGGGAGACGCCGTTGCCGGGTTGGGCGCTCATTCACTGCAGCGCTAACGCTTGGAGAGGGAGCAGGTATAACCTCGACGTCATCTGGCAAACCGGGTTGGCTGTCCTCACCATACCTGGGGACATCTTCTGCCGGGGCTAAAGCGGAAGGCGGAGATGATATCTCGATAGGGACCTCTGGGGCAGGTGGCGGTAACGGGCCACTTTCTGGGGAAGGTTCCTCGTCGATAGGAAGACCTCGACCATCAGTAGGAGGGCTCTGGTCGACTCCGACGTCAGGATCGCAGTCACTGGACTCTTCTTCACTGGGGCACCAGGGCGTGTGCACACGGAAGGGGGCGACCTTATAGCACTCACTCTTTTTTACACGGTACGAAACGTTTCGTAGCTGTGAGCCAACAAACTTGCGAACATTGCACCACTCACCGTCCACTAAGACAACGAGGTATCGGTCGCGACCTCGGGACTTATTACGATCATAGTAGCGATAAACTAAGTCCCCAACAGTTATTGAAGGAGAGCTGCGCAAGGCACCACGCGGGGCTTTCAACGTTTCACTGTGGGGATGGTTTACCAGTCTTTGCAAATGCTGTTCGCGTATCAGCGCCTGATCTGTCAGGGGAACCTGAGAGTTGGTAAACTGGTCCCTCTGAGTCCACATTTCTCTAGAGGATAGGCCGCGGGAGCGGATTCTAGAGTTCAGGTGGGCAGTGGCTACGGACAGAGTTCGAGGAGAGACAGTGCCACCTTCTGGTTGCAACCGCAGGAGCTCGTGTTCCAACTCTTGGATTGCTCTTTCAGCGACAGGGTTCTTGTTCTGATTCTTCACGCGACCTATCTCAAGGCTAATTTTGTGTTGCAATAGAAGTTGGTCATTCACGAGAGCTCTGAAGGCGGGTGCTGGATCACACCCAATGACAGCGTTAGGCCCTTCAAGGGGACGCAGGCCTACGCATAATTGGATTAACCCGTCGCGTAAGGTCCCATGCTTCTCGTCTACTACAAGGAGGGTCGAAGTATAGGAGGTGACGCACTCACGGAGCACCAGAATAAGTTGGCGGGACTGCTTCAGGATATCAGCTGCAAAAGATACCCCCACTGCAGCTGGAGGGTCAGAAGTTGACTGGTCTATAACAGTGTGAGGGACGTGACGAAGTGCGGCGCAAGAATGACAACCAAGAGAAACACGCTCTATGGCCTTGTCCATGTCAAGGGCGTAAAAGTAGCGGCTGAAAACTTTCTTAAGTTGGAGACACGATGGATGAGACAACCTGAGGTGTAGGGCGGTTAGTAAACCATCCAAGACCTGCCTGGGCACTACGATACAATCACGCGAAGGAGCGAGAGGCTCAGTCTTTTTCACGACTAAGAGGCCATCGCCAGAGATAGAGGTGATAGACAAGTACCTTTTCACGTCCTTAATGTTAGTAAGCTTCTTGGAAGGACGGGTTCCTTGTACCAGGTGGGCATGCGTTCGGCGTAAGTCTGCGCACTCGGATTGGATAGACAACCAAGTTTTTCGACTTGTGAACGGGAGGTTTTCCTGACCAGATAGGACGTCCTGGGCAGATAGGTGTCGGACGACGGACTCCTCAGCTTGGTTGATGAATTTGCACACCTGACAAGAGGGATCAGAGCAGACCGGTGCATTGCGGCTTGCAAAGTCAGAAGGTAAGATTGCAGCACCAGCAACATGCCTTACGTTGGTTTGGAAGCGGCTGACAGTTGACAAATAGGTCGACACTCGTGGGCTAGCAGAAAACTCTCCTCTGCACATTTTCTCGAAGGCCTGGACACAAGGCTTACTGTCGGTGAGCACGTAAGCCTTGTGTTTAGATTGTATTATGTAGGGACTAAAGTGTTTTACTGCAACACCAATTGCGAGTGCTTCAACTTCGCACGGTAACCAGGATAATTGGTGGCTACGCAACTTCGCACTGAAGAAACCAGCGAGGGCTAGCTTGTCACCCCGCGAGATGTAGAGGGTGGCGGCGATGCCGGGTCTCTTGACAGCAGCGTCCGTCACGATCCATAACTGGTCATCAGGCTTCGGAAGAGTAATTGTGTGGCAAGACGCGAGGGCAGCTTGGACGGACTTGAAGGCTTCAGTAAGATGGTCGGACCAGACAATGTCATCCTGAGACTGTTTTCCGGCAACAGCCTCGTCAAGGGGCGCCAACAGCGCAGAACAATGAGGAACAACACGGGCAAGCACCTTGACCGCACCAATAAAGGACTTCATGCCACCAACTTTGTTGGGTGGACTGCAGGAAGACAGAGTTGAGACACGATGAGGGCTGGCACGAAGAGTGCCTTGGGACCAAGTCCAACCCAAGACAGAAGTAGCTTTTGGGTTGATAATGGTCTTCGCCGCTGAAAGGCGCAGGTTAGCTTTATGGAGGGCTCGGAGAACAGAAGACCAATTTCGGAGCAACTCGTCTGGGCTGTTGCCCCCACAGTACAGGTCATCCGCTATCTTGGCTACGACACCCGCCTGGAGGAGATCACCCAAGACACGACACATGAGCTCTTCAAGAGCGGTTTCTGAGCCAGGTATACCCATGGCCGACCGGGCATAGACGCGTACCCCTCGGAATGGAGTGGCAACTCCGCAGTACTTCATAGACTCGCGAGCGAGAGGGATCTGATAGAAAGCACTGGTTAGGTCCGAGACGATGATGTGTCTCCACTGGGCTATGCAGCGTAGGGTAGAATCCACATCCGGGAGCAGGGAAGGCTGGGGTTTGCTATAACGACCCACGTCTGCGAAGTCTGTGACGAGGCGGAAGCCACCCGATGACTTTTTGACCAGGAACGACGGGTTGAGATACTCAACAGAGAGATCAATGTCTTCGGGGCGACGGAATACGCCAAGATTTTCCAATTCATCGAACTTCTGCTGCAGCTCGACAAGTTTATCGCGGGCGTACAAGGGGAGACGGCCTTTACGCTGGGGAGGCTCTACCGGGCCCATATTTACCTTTGCCTGAAGAGGGCCAAAGGCACCATTGTAGCCGGTAATTGCTGGATCAAAGACGGAATCGTACTGGGCCAAAAGGTTACGGAACTTGGTAGTAATGGCTGGTGGGAGGAGGTTGTCGGGGTCTAGTGCCACGCCCTGGGAGTACGTTGGCTCAGAAACTGGAACTGAACACACCTTGTGGGACGGAACGTCACCAACTGGGTTGGAAGGCGGATCTTGGATAGACGGAAAGAAGATAGGATTGACTTGGCAAAAATGTTCACTTCGTTTCAGGACATAAGGCCTATCTGAGAGGTTAGGAATACGTACTCTACCAGCGACGCTTGTGATGAGACAAGGAGGCGGCCACATGTCAGCGACTTTGGCCGAGCGGGCGTTAGTGGCATCAAATCGAGGCTCTAGAGCATACTCAGCATCAGGTAAGGAATCGTCCGGGAGAACTATTTCTATAAAGTCACCAGGCCAGACAGTGGTGGAAGAAGAGGGAGCACGCAGTACTTGTGCACGGCGAACAGCATTGTGGGTTGGAGGATGATTGACAGATCCATAAGTGAAGGTGGTACCATCCCCAAGGATAACCTGGCGTTTGGCAGGACGAATGGTTATGTCATTCGTCTCCATAAACGGAGTACCAGCCAAGACATCTACGTCCAAATTCTCCACAACAAGACCTTCAAACTGAAACGAATGACTCCCACGGGTGAGGCTCAGGCGAGTTTCCCCCAGAACTTTCAAAGGAGAGGAGCCATCCGCCTGGTGAGCTGACTGAGAACTGTGCCGAATCTCTGCACCGAGTCTCTGAACAGCAGAAAGCCTGATCATGTTACCTGTGGCGCCGCTGTCCATGATGACTCTAGCTGGATGATGGCCGAAAAACGTAAAAACTGCAAAATTTATGGTAATCTTAGTCATCTTTATCGACCTCTCCTGTTTTTTGTGGAATTTTTCGCTTCCATCATTGACTTAGCAGAAGATAAAGCTGAAGAAGACTTTAAGACTCTTTCCTTTAATATTCCTGTGTTGTCAGAGTATGCTGAAGCATTAGTCAAGCAAGTAAAGGAACAGTATATCTTATTTATTTATTTATTTATTTATAACAACTTTATTTGCTAAAAGTAAACATGAAGAAAAAGAAAAGCTGCAAAAAGGGTGCTGCCAGGGAAGAACTAAATCCTCATAAACGGCAGCCCCCAATAACTAAAAAAAAACAATTAAAATATAATATGAGTAATAAAGTATCTAAGAAAATATAAATGCAATCATAAAAAGGTAAAATATAAATATATATAATATCACTATGATTAAAATGATTATGATTTCTTAAACAGGTGTTCAGCAAGACCTTTCTTAAACTTATTTAACGATGTACAATGGACTAAGTGATCTGGTAAATCGTTCCATGAGTTAATGTATCTAATCCAAAATGAAAATTTAAATATATTAGTCCGTGCATAAGGTGCCCATATTTTAAAATCATGATTAGCCCTAGTATCGAAAAGATATCAGTCGTTGACCCTGTCTGTATTCCTAGTGAACAGTTTGATCCCGAGTGTTTGCCGCAAATAGAAGCGACTGATTTGCTTGGATATCTCGTCTTAGAGACAAGCCTTTATACAAGACAGCAGTTCAAAGCCTACAAGAGCTTGGAAGCGTTTAATCAGATGGTTTCTGGCTTCGTAACTTCTGTAAGAGGGTGCAAGATTTCAATAAGCATGTGGTCGTCGCAAAAGTGCGGCTCTCCCAACGAATGAATGATGCTGGTAAACATTTGGATAATCGCTGCGAGTGATGGAACCATTCTTTCCACTCACTGTTTAGGCTGCAAAGCTGGGCTCGCCAATTCATGCTCTCACATCTCCAGTGTTTTATTTTACATTGAAGCTTGGATATGAATCAGTGGCAAATTAGCTTGTACACAAGTAAAGTGTACATGGCTTCTACCCATATTTGTGAACGAGGTGCCCTATGCTAGGGTTTGAAATATTGACTTTTCTTCGGCAAAAAAGCTGAAGGAAAACCTAGATGCAAAAATCGATTGTTTGACTGAGAGTAACATCAAAGATGTGTTTTCACATCAGCAGGGTCAAGCAGAAACGGGACGCCCCAACTTTCTTTCCCCATCACAAGCGGAGATGATGTCTCCCTTTGAAAAGTTAAATGACTGCAAAATCTAGCCATTAACTCTGAGTTTAACTGACAAATATGCTGATCGATTGCTCGCTAAAAGTAGGACTGTCCCAGTTGTTTCTGGATTATCATGAACTATTGCAAAAATGTGCAGAAGTTAACCAGGATATTTCACAAGAAAACATTGAACTGGTTGAGGACACTAAAGCCAAGCCTTTCAAAGTCTTTGCCTGTCTAGCCAAGAAACTAGGGAAGACAGTCGGGCATCCATCACCACCATCCACAATGAGAAGATCCTTGAAACTGTGGTTATCGAAACCACAAACCAGTAAGCTAGGTCTTAAAATGGAACGTTTAACCGCAGCTTCATAAGCACCATGACAAATACTTGAAATCTGTTCAGGGATTGTGTGCGACGAGTAATGCACTTGACAACATGCTCAAACGCGAGTATTTCCCATGAAGGTAGTCAGGTGTGAAATCGAATTTTTTCGACCATATCAAAAAAATCTTTATCTGGTACCTTGTATCCACTTGGTCTAGCATTCAGAAGGTAGTCAAACTTTTCGGTTTGTGTTTCGGCGTCCATTCTTGTCACTGTTGACACGCAAGAAGCGGTGCTCGTTTCACTCTGTTCTTCTGTTTTTGTTTCGACATCCACTGTTATCACAGTTGACATGAGGGAAGCAGTGTCTATTTTACTTTGTTCGCCATTCACACAAGGCTCGTCTAGGACCATTGCTTCGCTCTTTTCTTCGCTCTCTGAAGTTGAAGTGTTTGGTAGAGCGGTAAAATCTATGTCAGCTATACGCTCTTCGCTTTCATTGACAAATGTTCTTTTCTTGGCTGCCTCTTGTTCTTGCTGCTCGATCGCACTCTTCCTTTGGGCTTTCGCTCGTTGACTCCGCTCTGCAGCGGCCTCCGCATCTTTTTTCTTGTACTCGTTCTTGGTTAAATGAAGTGTTGGCACCCAATCTTCATTGAACCTGTTCCAGTTTGCTGCAGGCCTGCCAGAAACGAAGTGACGACTGCAAACACGCTCGTTCTTCAAAACATTCTTCGTTTTCAAGTCAGCACGATCTATTGCGGAAAGCCAGAGATCTCGCCTCTCTCGGGTAAACTCCTCGAACTCTTCACTTTGATTAGTAATAATCGCAGGTACAGAGTAAAAACCAATGCTATCTCGACCACTTTTGCTTCCACAATTGCCAATAATACAAAAAACCATGACGCTTTCATGCATTCACGCTCTCTCACGCTACTTTTTGTTTACAGCTGAGGGACACAATCATGGCGGATAGCAACGGTTGTCAAGTTAGGGGTCACGTGGGTGAAAACCAAGAATGCATTCAGGGTCGCACTTAAAGGACTGAATCACACTTGCCATCATTAACACAGCAATAGATCTGTGTTTTTATGCTTATAACGTCTTGTTTTTACAATGTGAATGTGACGAGTCGCACATCAGTAGTAGTAGTAGCAGCAGCAGCAGCAGCCATCCTTCCATCTCGTGAGACGATGGATTGTGCCCTGGTTTGTCCACTTAGTCCCTCCAAAAACAACTTCTGGAGTGACTCAGCAGTCCGATCCTTGCATGACATTTTCCGCACACATAATTAGATGGCGGATTTGGTGCTAGGTTCAGTTGCCTGTCTTTCTCTTCTTCTCTCTTCTCCTCCAGCTGTTGTCTTCTCCTCTCTTCCCCACTCTTGGCTCCCTCTCTCACTGCATGCCTCCAACCACTGCGGTCGTCTGCAAGCGATTCCCAGGTGTCTGGGTCAATGCCTGTCAGTTTCAAATCACGCTTGCAGACATCCTTAAACCGCAAGGCTGGACGTCCTGTTGCTCGGCGACCGGAAACCAGCTCCCCGTACATGATGTCCTTTGGAATGCGACTGTCATCCATCCTGTTTACATGCCCCAGCTATCGCAAGCGACACTGGCAGAGCAGGAGATGCATACTGAAAGAACCAGCTTTTTCTAGCACTGCGGTGTTGGTGACCCTGTCCTGCCACTTGATGTCGAGAATTCGTCGCAGACAGCGAATGTGGAAGCTTTCCAGGCGGTTCTCTTGTCTGGCGTATGTTGTCCAGGATTCACTGCCATACAGCGGGCTGCTAAGCACGCATGCCTGGTAGACTTTGAGTATGGTATTCAAAGTCAGCCGCTTGTATCCCAAAACTCTCTTGCTCAATTGTGCCATCACGGCAGCAGCTTTGGCGATGCGTTTATTAATTTCCGCATCGAGTGACAGGTTGTTGGTGATCATGGAGCCTAGGTAGGTGAAGTGGTCGGTGACCTCGAGTACAACGTTGTCAGTGCTAACTGCAGGTGGTGAGGGGACGTCCTGGCCCATGACGTTCGTTTTCTTTATGCTTATAGTCAGCCCGAACTCCTTGCATGCATGAGAGAACCTGTCCATCAGCTGCTGAAGGGCTTCCTCGGTGTGCTAGCTTAGGGCCGCGTCGACTGCAAATAGCATTTCTCTTATGAGGACTGTGCGGACCTTACATTGTAACCTTGATGCTTCTCTGTCACGGCGGGCGTCTCTATATTTACAAGTAAACGTTGGCATACTTCTTGACCGTCTCAATACTTCTCCAACTCCATTCATGTTAGTGTTAACGCTTAAATCGGTAGAAAAGTCCTCCATGTGTTGTTTCTTATCCTGGTTGGCCACAGAAGTTCTTCGGTTTCACATCATGGATTCGTCAGTAGTCGTTTCGCTCATTTAACAAGTGCTCATTTCGCTCATATAATTTCTCATTCAAGCGCTCAATCCGCTCGTATAAGTTCTCATCAAAGTTTACCACATTAGCAAGAGATTTTCTCACCTTCAGATCACTTTCGAGTCAGCTGAAATTCACATACTGCCTGTAATCTTGGGGGCGGTCGAAGTCGGAAGAGCGAATGGTTATCTTCTTGTCACGTTTAGAGCCTGGACGAGTCACAGGCTCATGAATTCAGTCTCCAAGTTTGCCATTGTCCTAACTGGAGACATTCAAACTCATTTTGATTTTAGTAAGACCGCCAATCGTCCTGTTAAGCAACAAAATCACCACAAACTCTGACACTGGTACGATACACGTTCAGAGTGAACTTTGATCAGTAGACTTCGGTGTCGTCTTCATATGGGTGCCCCCGAATTCTATCCGACTAATTACAGTGTCTACACCTGAGTGAGTGAGTGAGTGACAATTTTCGTATCGGAGTCCCCACAAAAACTCGCAAATACGCTTCGCGTATCCACGAGTTAAGAACATAAATTAAGAGCAAATTACTGCTGTTCACATAGCGTTGAGCTCATACAACCCAACATATGGAGCTCCAGTTGCTAGAGTGGCTGAGCAATACTTCCCCAGTCAGTTTTCCACCTTCAAGACTTTGATGGGAATACATTGTTCTACATGACTCCGTTTTTGTTTGTGGAGTTTTGAATATGCCGAATTGCTGATACTAATACATTTGGATAAAAAAAACTCTCACAATTTTTTTTTGATGTAAGTAAACAACTGTCATTATGACAGTTCCAGTTTTAGTTATACATGGAACAATTTTCAAAATGTACATTCTAATCCAGATATAAATTTACAAAATCAAGCAGATGAAATTCAGATGAAAAACCTCTCATGCAAGTTATGTCTAATTGTAAAGTCAGTGAATAAAGTGAATGAATTTATGATGGTAAAATTGGCTTCCACAGTGAAAATGTCCTTTTGCAAAGCTTGCCTAGAGTTACCTAGTTATTGACCTGTCAGAATCAAATAAAAAAGTAGTTTCCTTAGTTTTACAGTAATATTTTCTAGTTCAATGCATTAACAGATCATCAGATCTTCTTAAATTTTTTTGATCACATTAAACAAAATACTTTTTAAATGCTCCAATTCAAATTTCTGTACAAATTTCATTCTCTACAGTGAGACATACTCATATTTTGTAATGACATTAATTATCATCGCAGTTATGTACACAACTTAAGCTGCTGTTAAATTTAAGCCTAAAATTAAGTTCTGTACATAACTGCGATGATCAATTAATGTCACTACATATTACTCAGCAGTTCAAATATATGGTATTTCATATATTCATTTGAATCATTCTTCTCCATCTACGGGTATATTACGAACTCGCAACATGACCAGCTCCCAGTTAGGGCTAGTCTTAGGGCTAGTCTTTCTGAGGGTGATATTGGAAATTGTATTCTTGTGTGCCCTTTTTAGAGCCTGGTGGCTTATCACCTTCAACAAGGCGGTGAAAGGAGTTGACGTCCATCTGCACTTAGTGTTTAAGCGATGGGAGCCTCTCTCCGCCCTTCTCAGCCAATCTCTGTCTGGACCTTTCTTTCGGATTCTTTCACGTTCGTCGTCCAAACAAGCTATTGTCACATACGAAGCAGCTATTTTTTGCCTTTTTGCCGCCAACGCCATCTTAAAAGGTCGAATGCCATGTTTACATTTACATACATTGTGTGGAGGCCTGGGGACGAGAAAATGTGAACATCTTTTCCCAGACTTCCTCTGAAGTCAGTTTATTCATAGAGGCGTGCGTGTTTTCCGAGAGATAGTTTCCTCGTTTGGCCACTAGGGCAGCAAAACATTCTGTTTGTTTCCCGCTAATCTAGACACCCGGGAAACGCAATAAGAAAAAATGTTTCCGCAAAAATGTTACCTAGTTTAGCCAGGCCCTAAGAAGAGTCAAGCACTTTCTCCAGAACCCCAGTGACATCCTCCTTTGCAGGGATCTTGCTTCCAAAGTGTTTTTTCGAGTATTGTTCAACAAGGTGCACTTGCTTACACAGCAGATACCAATTGTTATTTCCATTGACTAAATAATTTTCTCGATTAGATGAATGAGTATCTGGGGATGTGGATATGGTTATCACAGATCGTATCCTTTAGCCATGTTTTTGTGAAAGATGGCGAACTCAAACCATTTTTTTGCTCTTCGCCAGCACTCAAATTCCACTAGACTTTAGGAGAGGACAGATTAAGATAAGCCACTACCTTTGTGTAGAATTAACCTTGATTTTATTTTACTTGAAACGTTGAAGAGATGGCCTTAGATTACAGCAAATCGCTTCGGTCGAAGAACAAAAAAGCCAGGCGATTACGGCTCAGAACTCAAGGATGTAACTCACGTGCAACTGTTCGAGGGGGATTGGGTTATAATAATTTGAACCGCTGGCAAGGGCAGTCGGCAACAACCATTTCTTTGCCAAGATCCATTTTTTTGACTCGTGGATACGCGAAGCGTATTTGCGAGTTTTTGTGGGGACTTCGATATGCAAATTGTCACTCACTCACTCACTCACTCACTCACTCACTCCGGTGTAGACACTGTTCGTAATTAGTCGGATAGAACTCGGGAGCACCGATATGAAGACGACAATTTTCGTCACCGAAGTCTTTTGATCAAAGTTCACTCTGAAAGTGTATCGTACCGGTGCCAGAGTTTGTAGTGATTTTGTAGCTTAACAGGACGATTAGCGAGGCCCTGTAAGGGGTAAATTCCGACAAGCGACATCGCCTTGAAACGGCGACATGAAGGAGCCGAAATGACGACGAACGACGAGCCGCTCACGCGAAATTACGAGAGCCACCTTCCGAAATTGCGACGTGAAAAGGTTTGAAGCTCAGCCGGGCGACACAAAGAACTCCCCTAACAGGGCCTCATTAGCGGTCTTTCTAAAATCAAAAGGAGTTTAAATATTTCCAGTTAAGACTGAATTTCAGGAGCCTTTGACTCGGCCACGCGCTAAACGAGACAAGAAGATAACCATTCGCTCTTCCGACGTCGACTGCCCCCAAGATTACAGGCAGTATATGGATTTCAGTTGGCTCGAAAGTGATCTGAAGATGAGAAAATCTCTTGCTAATGTAGTAAGCTTTGATGAGAAGTCATAGAGCGAAATGAGCACTTGAGCGAGAATTTATATGAGCGAAATGAGCACTTGTTGTTGAACGAAACGACTACGGAAAACAGAATAAATTGACGAATCCATGATGTGAAACCGAAGAACTTCTGTGGCCAACCAGGATAGGAAACATCGCATGGAGGACTTTTCTATTGATTTATGTGTTAGTACGAACAGGAATGGAGTTGTAGAAGAATTTGGACGGTCAAGAAGTATGTCAACGTTTACTTGTAAATACGAAGGCGCCTGCCGTGACGGAGAAACATCAAGACTACAATGTAAGAAAGTCATTAAAGGGTTCGAAAAGAGTATGTCATGTAGAAAATGAATTAAGCGTTATATTATATACAATACACCACAAGCTTTTACAATGAATAGTTTTCTGTCTATTGATTTCCGAATTTATCTTAAAGTGAACTAGATTGTGTTGAAGTAGACATGTTGGAAAAGAAAGGCTTACCTGTTTTGCTTACTGTTGTGTGACTCATTATATTTGCATTGCGAAAACAAGAAGTTTTACAAAAACACAGATTTATTGCTGTATTAATGATGGCAAGTGCGACCCTGAATATATATGGACTTGCTGCGATCAGTTGTGGTATAGATCATCAGTAACAAAGTGTGATGATAACAAATACACTAAGTCAGTGCACCAAACATTTATTAGCTGTATGCATAACTGATAAGACTAGTGTAGGAAATATGGAATGGGTTTGGCTAACCTGCCATTCAAACCTACATGTAAGCAATGGGAAGTTACCAATCTGTTCTGAGTGTTCTCCAATACATGTGTGTCTGTTCTAAGGCTACTAAGATGTGATTTCCTGTGAAACCAGAATGCCTAAATAGAGGTGGAGAATTATCTCTAATGATAGCAAGTTTGTTAATGTACCAGCTGATGTGAATTCTAGCGACACCTATAAATGAATTATAAGCAATTCTTATCAAATTGAAAAGAAAATTAAGTCACATGCACCATTATAAGTGTTAAAGTGTTAGACCAAGAAAGTGTTGAAACCAGTGAACTCTTTTAAAATGAGCATATACTGATAAGTCGAGGAGAAGTGGCTGAATAATATGTAAATTCAGCAAATTCATAAGACTGCAAGTATTTCTTTAAGAAAGTGAAACACCAAAGGGAAGAAATATACCACTGATGACCTAAAATCAGATGATAATGTAAATAAACTAATTCAAGTTGATGAAGGATTGAGAGTCTTAAGGATTTTAAGATCATCACTAACGTACTTTGCAAAAAATGCAAGTAAAGACTTGTTTGGTATGATTCGTCAGCTGAGCAATCCTACATGGTTGTGTTCATTATCAGCTGCAGAATCAAGGTGGATATTTCTGTTGAAAACATTGAATAGACTTGTAGACAACAAAAACTATAATGATGATAAAATTGACAATGTCATGGCAACAAAAGTCAGACCGTATTCAGAAGGACCCTGCTACATGTGTTAGAAACTTTGAACACACAGACAGTGAGCAGCAGGATACCAGAACTGCATTTGGTTTCGGCTCCATTTAATCCTGTACCCTTATGTTAAGTTATCAATTTTTTTAACAACTGTATGCTTGCCATGTGCCTTATAACTGATCCCTAATGTAGTCGAATGATTGGCGTCATGTACTCACTGTGTGTTTATTTCGAATAGCTACTCAGCTCCTTGGTCGCTTTTATGTTGTGATTATGGATTATTAAAATTATCTTCATAGTTCATTCAATCACAACTATGAAAAAACACTTCGTTAATTTCCAAATTATTTCTTTTTTCTCTATTTTGTGAACGTATCCACGAGTTCACCATAGTCCTACTTTGATTTAGCATTGTGCCCGGGTGCAAAGCATTGGCATCGTAACCCAACACTCTTACGGCACAACCAATTGTCTTTATATTTGTGAGGTTGTATTCTTGTTTTGTGTTCCACACACTATCTTGTGAAGGCCAGGGTGGTCCGCCTACTACAGCCTTTTTCAACATGCCTCTGTGAGGCATACAACTCAGTTGCCTGTCTTCTGCCTAATGTCCCTCGCAAAATATATTGCGTCGACACTCGTGGGAGAGAAACTGCGTCGTTGAGGATGGTCAATACCTAAGTTTGTGTTAAAGCCTCTCATTTTTTCCAATGCGTCCAGAAAAAAGTCCAACATCAAGTTGCATGCGGTAATGTTTCATTTTTCCTCTGTGCTAAACAATCATTCCACCACTGTTTTGGCCATCCTTTTTCCAAACGAACGACGAAATTATATGCTGCCTTTTTATGTCAGCCTCCCTTCTAAGCATTGTTGGGTAGGATGTTTGTAAAGTGATTAGAACCATACACTTAGATGTACTCCCTCTATCGTTAGCAATAACCTTCTCCCATCCCACTGGAAAACATTTGGGGCAGCCGTGTTAAGGCTACGGTACCAAGGTTACGTGACGGCAGAAGGCCATTTACTTTGTTGCTGCTATTGTCTTTGATCTCATTAAATAGGCGCTCCGTCTTGCTGTTTTCATTGATCTCATTAAATAGGCGCTCCGTCAGCAATTGGAGCTTTTGGTAGATGGGGGCAGTATTGCACTCTTCAAGAGCTTCTTGGTATCTTAAATCTGGAAAAATTATTCCTAGTGCACGGCGCTGTATTTTCTCTAGCTCGTCAGAGAGGTACCCAGGTAGGCCACACGGGCCGAATACATATAGTATAAAAGCAAATTAGCAGGATCTACTTTTGCACGCTTAACTTGCCTTAACTGATAAAGCCTGGCAGCTCCTTTTTTGATAACATTCTCGATGTGAGCATTCCCCTTACGATTGTTTGAGATCTTGAGACCAAGTAGTTTTATGCTAGTTACAACCTCTGTTTGGTTTGTTTTTAATAGTAACTGCTTCGAAAGAATCTGCAAATCTTGAGAAACTCATCTGTCACTATTTACACTTGGTTTTATTCAATTGAAATTTATCTGCCTCGATTTGCCTAACTAGTTCGTCTACAGCTATTTGAATTCCACTTGGTTGGCCCTTGTGGACTGTCTCAGCGATAGATGTATCGTCGACTTACTTCCAAAGATTGACGCCACTGACATTGATGTCGTTTATCATGACTAAGAAGAGCCAGGGCCCCAGTTTGGTCCCCTGCGGTACTCCTACTCTTGCCGAACTCCAATCTGAATAGCAGTTGTGAGCGAGCTTTACCCGTTGTTTCCTGTCAGTGAAAAAGTTCGCGATCCAATCTAGCACCCAAGGTGGCATCTCATAGTCCACAAGCTGGAGCATGAGAATGGCGAGGTCGATAATATCAAAAGCTTTCCTAAAGTCGAAAAGCACACGTGCACAGTAAAACCGTTGCCGTCAGTATCCATGTACCAATTGTGGAGCATGCTCATTCGGGCATGCGCAGTGCTGGAATTCGGACAGTCCCATATTGGTTCCGGTCAATTTTTGCAAGGACTGCAGGCTTGACAAAGACGTCAACGATGAAAATCTTCCCCAGCTTTGGAAAGGATCGATGTAAAAAAAATGGGCCTCCGGTGGTTGTTTACCGGTGACGTCATCGAGAGGGGTGTAATGTCCGCTTTCGTCCACGAATTTGGAAGGCGACGCTCCAGAAAGGAAGAGTTCAAGATATCTGCCACCGGTGCAGCCAATGAGTCCGCATTTTCTTTGAGTACCCAAGAGTGGATTCCATCAGGTCCGGGCGCTTTGTTCGTGTTAAGCACCGATAGTTTCTTGAAGACTGAAACTCAGATAGTTAGACCAAAAGACCCCGCTGACCCCAGCAAGCAAGACGGCGTAGTCTTCAAGATAGCATGCGAATGCGGAAAAGTCTACATCGGAGAAACGGGACGACCTTTGCAAGAAAGAATAAAAGAAGACGACAGAGACATCCGCCTCGCTCGAGCTCAAGACTCCGCCGTTTCAGAACACGCCAATGAAACCGGACACAAGCCGCTTTGGAAAGCACGAGTCTTAAAATACCCTCTGTTCTTCTTTTGGTCGCCAAAATGGGGGTCATGGTCCCAGGCGTTCCATGCGCGGACCGCGAAAACTGGAGATGAGAGTGCACTCGGTCTTCATAGACAACATGATTTACGGAATGCCTGTGTTTTGTGAAGACCGTTTTGCAAAAATACAAACGCACATGCCGTCCCTGATAGGCCCACACTATATGATGTCGAGCGTTGTCAGAACGGGTTGTAGATCCACGAATTCTTTGGCTTGAAGGCCAGACAAATGTGCAGAGTTCCTACTAGTTCTACGAGATAACAAATGAGCTATATGTAAGTTCCCAAAATTGTGACAGCCGATGGAACAACAAACTATGATGCTGAGACGAACACATCACTTGCTAAAAAAAATCAGGAATGTTCGTGAACACAACTTCGAAGCTGGCGCTAACAACAGCGAATTGGATAAGGATACTGACAGAAGCAACTTGAATAGTAGGATTATTATCTAAGTTTAGTTCTTCCGTTAAATATCCTGTTTCTGTTATTGGTTTTTATTAGGCTCAATACTTAGTGTAAAGCGATCGTAAATGTTGGTTTGCTCTTTGCCCGGAATTGCATGTGCTTGATAGAATAAAGACATGATGAATACTCTTGACGACTGTGATCTTCTAAAAAAAGTTGTCAGTATGACTAATGTACATGAACATAATGATGTTACAATGTCAACAAAAGTACAACAATTCAGATCTCGTTCTGCAAGGTATGTATATTATGACTTTACTCGTGATTTGTTTTTCACTCGAGTGTTTGAACTGACTGTTGGCACAAATAACCGCCAAAAGTCGTATTGGAGTGACCGATAACGAAAATTCCTCACACGGATCCGGCATGTAGTTTTGTATAGATTTTACGCCTGGTAAATGCTCAAGTAAAACGTTCAACACGAAGCCCGAGTGAACGCTCCTCAAGCGTCTTGTTTAAAAATTGATATTAAAAGCGATGCAAATCTGTTCTGTCTTTAATTCATGTCTGTGTAGTTGCTACCTGATGTTGCCTCCTACGGTACTGCAGTGCCAGTTCCGAGTGACTTGTAGTTATAAACATTTTTGCGGTTGCATTAACAGGGAGTGCCTCAGAAGGCCCAATGACCTACAAATCCCAGCTGCAGACCCTTGCTGTAGGGAAACGCCATCTCCAGTTCTATCTCCTGAGGGTCATGTAGCGGCCAGACTAGAAAAGATAAGTCAGGAAATCATGGAGAAGTTGCCAAATCTGCTGGATGAACCACTTGAGATCATTCGAACTGGGTCTCTTTCCTACCAACAGTTCATTGTGGCAGCTAGGAAACTTACATTTCATGACCAGATAGTTGGATGGTCTAAAGTAGCATTGCTCTGTCACTTTGCTCGTGAAATTGCGATGGCTGGTGAACTGAGTGATAAGCAACTTGAACTGCTTGCTGATTACAGCTTTAGGTTTATCCAAGAAAGCACAGCAGAGTGGATTGAAAGCAGAGGAGGTTGGGTAAGTGTGTTGGTCATTTTTGTGTAACTTGTGAGAAACTCTAGTGTAAGTACATTTTCGTTGATAAAAGATTTTTAAACCGGTTAGATTTGAACGGAAGCCATTCAATATAAGTATCATAATTAGTTTGAGAAGTATTCTAAGAGCACAAGTCTCTTGGGAGAGATAGCCCCATACCCTTGTATGGTCTTTTCCTTCTCCTCCTAGTTGGGGTTAGTAGTTGGGGACCAATAATTAGAGCACACACGTAAGAATTGGGCCACGTCTACAGAGTTTCAGGTTACCGTATTCAGTCGATGAAACCCTGCAGATTGGAAAAAATTACCGGTAAATGCTGCCCTCCGATAGACGCTGCCCTTGTAGTTTATAGAATGCTAATATGATAGTGGTAAAGGGAGAAATTGTATGTGCTGTAATATGCTTGGGATATATAAAACGAACCTGAAATGAAGTGTTTGGAATGATGCACAAAAGTGAGCTCTGCTTTTGCATGTCGCTGGTATGGACCTTCAGGAATTTCACTTCACACTGGCTCGGTGAGGAAAGGCGGAGATACAGGCTTTGAAGCAACACTTAAAGTGTTTGATAATTTTTTTCCCTAAAGCTAACATTCCTTTTGAGAGACAGGAGAACAGAGAAATTGTGGACCAGTTTGTTGGTAGATTGTTGGCAGATGGTCGGCAGGAGGGGACTGTTACAGTAGATGAACTGCTCTGGATTGTGAGATCACGAGGCGGTTGATTGACGACTGAAGCAATACAACAGCTACCAAGTAGGCAACCAGGTAAATGTAGTGTTTGGCAATAAAGTGGAAACAAAAGTCGCAGTAAAAGGAAGACATGTTTTAGCTTCGGATATGAACGACACTTCATCAAGACAAAAACTTGCCTGGTGGAAGGAGCACCAGTGGACTCAGTAGAGATAGATTTGAACGTGTAATAGGGCGAGAGGCAAACCTTGTGACCGGAAGTCCTAGGCCCAAGGAAGAATTCAATGGAGATTTCACTGGGTAGGTCATCCCCGATCATACCTTTTAAGTGGAACTGTTGAATGGCCTTAACAAAAAGAAGTTCATCAGTAACAGTCACTGGCGGTGTAGAAGTAGTCGATATTCTCATCGACTCAGCAAAAAGTACAAGAACGTGTTCAGAGTTGTCAGCCTGCTGAAGGGTTCCAAGCTAATGGCTGCTGTGAATGAATACAGACCAAACGCAAACATATTTCCGTGTAACCGCCGGAAGGTTTTGTAGACAAACTGTGCATGACAAATGTGTTTACCGGATCACTCGACTGTCACCGGTGTTGTCACTGGAAGACTCGACGGGCTTAACATAAAATAAATTTCATATTCCTAATGACTACAATGTTGAAGACAAAACAGACTAAATACCAGTGTTTGGAAACAGCGAGGCTCTAAATGAAATAAATAACTTCGAGTTGATCACAGAACTGTAATAACGGATCGCCAGCATCTTGACGCTACGGTCGACAAAACGGAGTTTCATGACCAGCCACAATTTTTGAGGCCGATAAGTTTTTACAACCTGTAACATCAATTTCAATAGAGTTACTATCCTCTTTACTACATAATAGAGCATAATACAGTGCATTAAATTTCATAATACAAATCAATTGCAATTGTTACAGAACAGAATGTAATCTACACAAATATAATCACATGGAACCTCCTAAACAAAGTAAGTTCTTATATTATCATTATTTACCTCCTCAAAGAAGAGAAGTCGTTGTCAGAGGAAATGGAAATTGTTTTTACCGAGCTATTGCTCTTTGGAGGGATGAAACTAGCGACGAGAAACACGGAGAAATCCGAAGGTCAAGTTCTGGGTTGATTGAGAAAAACCCGCATGTTTTGAGGCGCTTCTCTTCTCTTCGTCGTCAGCATACCCATGTACAGATGGAAGATGCAATCGAGTAACATTAAATATCTTGCTGCTGTAGATCGAAAACAATAGAGGCCCAAGACAAGACGCTTGAGGACCTCCCGAATACAGATCAAAGACATCAGGCATCAGACCATTAACCGAAACTTGCTGTGATCGATAAAGCCCCTAATGCCACTGTTTTGAGCATTCACCGTTTACGGTCTAATGAATCGATGGGAAACTATGAATCCAGAAGTCGTAACAAAATGTGAACATCCCCTGTAAAATTATACCTTGGCTATGGAGGGGGAACATGAAACATTCCTTTAATCAAACGATTTATAATAGGGTGTTTGCCTGAGGTACCGCCATCTACAGGCAGTAACACAGACGACAAGGCTCACCTGTATGATGTAATAATACAATGACTTACTGAGATCTTCAAGCTGTTCAGTAAGAAAGACAAAACCTGATAAAAAACAAAAGACAAAAACTGTCACTTCAAGCGGATTTGTGTCTCTCTTCTCACACCAGCAACAGCAACATTTTCAGGGTACTGCTTGTAAGTTCCAGGTCGCCTCGACTTGCGCGCAGTTGGCTGCCTTCTGAGAATTTCCTCTTACCTCCAAGTTATCCAAGGTCACACAAATGAATTTAGACACTTCATTCAAACTAGCAATCATCTCTCCTAGATTACGGGTATAAGCTGTGGCAGAGTATTTATCACAGAAAACGTTCACGAGGCAATATTGCGATTGAACGAAACACTGCACATCAAACTGCACTGCAGTAAAGATCCAACAAATTAGTATGCCTGCTCTGTTCCTCTGTGGACCACAGGTCACTAGTTGAAACTCCATTACAGTGAACTCCCCAACCAGATTTAGAGGCGGCAGTAGTCATGGTAATATAACTGAAGACGGTTTCTTCAAGCAAGTACCATTAAAAAGACGACTACTTGAAATAAATCAATCCAGGACAGCATTAGCTTTCTCTGATAGACAGAATGCTAGTCGTAGTCTCCATTATTTGCTCTTAATGTATCCAATTTGGACATCTATAGATCATGATAATAAAGTCTGCGTTCTCTGCTGACAAGGTGGCTTGTGATATTTATGCAGATTTTGAGTGTTTTACAAAAGCAATAGACACTTGTGAGCCAAATGTTAGTAAAATCTTCACTCAAAAATACCAAAAACACACTCCATCCTGATTCTGTTATTTTATTAATCCTTATGATGACGCTATATGCCGTCTTATACGTATGAGCTACACAGCCGAATCACCTGATAATGATGTGGCTAAAGTATTTGTCCAGTCGTTAGAGCAGCGTATTAAGCAAATTTATGAACAAATCAAATACCCTAAGAACGTCCCAATGACTCTAGAGGATAATGTAAATTACAATAATGCTAAACACGGCCATATCTGTGAAAGTGAACTAGGTGAAGATAAAGTATTAGATCATTGTCATGATCTGAGATGATGCAAGTTCGATGGAAGGTTGTCAGTTTCAACGCACAAATTCCATCTACCGAGCAGGTAGATATTTTGCCATGCCCTCGCTGCTTCGCAGAGTTTATCTGTGGACGTGAAGGGAGTGTTGCTGTCAACTAAGCAGGACCATATTGGCATGTTTTTCGTCCTATTCAATTACCTCTAGTGCCAAGACGTGTATAAAGCGAGATGCGTTGTCTGGTTATCCGTCACAATTAACCGCCACGATTAACCACCACGATTAACCATTTTTGTCCAAAAAATTGGCTCCAAATCGCTTCGGGGCATTTAATTTATAACTGTTTCCCCTTTTATGGAATTATAATAAACTATTTAACATTGATTTTGGTCAAGAAAATGTAAAACAGAACTTTACGAGGTTTATTTGGTTAACCGTTCAGTTTGTTGGAGGCAATATGAAACAGATTTTCTATTGGATTTAAGTCTGGGCTTCGTGGTGGCAATTTCAACAGAGTTGAATCAGTCCGCGACATTGCACTTTTTGCGAGCGCTGAGTTTTGCGATGGGTCACCGTCTTGTACCCTAATGCGACTATTTCCTTTGTCTGCTGTCTGAAACATAGTATTAAAGTTTCTGTCAATGAAATTGGAAAAGTACGCACCAGACATTTTCTCGTAGGGCTCACAAATAATCACACCTTTTCCGTAACTGATGGCCACCATGAGTTTTAACACTTTGCCGCCGGCTCCCTCTTTTCGTCCCTTGGATGTACAACCCAAGGCAAGTCCCTGTGATATCTTTCTCCATGTCCTCCCCTTTGTTGCGCGAGCTTGTCCTCAGGGATTTGATTTGTGGGCAAATCCAGTTCCGTCCAAAAAGAACGATAAATGCTCAGTCCCAAAATTCTCAGGTAAATCTTTGTTGCACCATTTAGCAAAAGACAACCTTGTTTTTAGATCTTTAGGAGCCCTTTCTTTCGTGCTTGTAAATAGTAATAGCCTTTTTCATTTACCAATCTGGTAACTGTTCTTACCGACACTTGTCGATTCCTGCTTCCATGATGCGCGCAGTGGAAGAGTTCCCTTCCTCGGTTCTTAGCGTTACAATGCTCCTGGTAATTAAACGCTTCTGTCTCTCTGTAAGCTTTCTTGGACGCCCTTTTCTTGATGCCGGCCTTAGAGAACGCTTGTTTTCACCACCTTCTTTGAGCGAATCTGAAAACACTACTACGTGAAACGCTACAAAGACCTGCCACTTTACGTACTGAAAGTCCTCGAGCACGACTTAAATAATAGATACGAGCTCTAGCATCACAATCGATTCTTCCCTTAAAGACCATTTTGTTTGAAGCAAATGTCGTTTTACTATAGCTACCGGTACGGTTACGACGTATTTATAGTCCTTGACTTTATCACCAAGACGTATTCTAGATTAACGTAGAAGAGTTGTTTTCAACTACCAGAAAGAAACAGTGCGTAATTAACTCCAAATCTAATTTTAAAATATCGTGACGCTCACTTATCTCTATCACTAGCGTCCCATATTCTCTCGAAAATTCCTCGCATATCTCTTTCAGACAATCCCGGCCAAAATTAGTTGGGACACTTGAGCTGTAGGTCACGTATCCCCCATCCCCGCTTATCAGTGTTGGAAAATATCGCGTTTTTTCCAACCAAAAGGGAAAAAAATCATCCGATTATCAACATTGTTAGTGGGGGGAGGGGAGAACTGCTTGCTCTCCCAACTTTTTTGTCCGGGATTGTAGATCCATTGTGGTATTTAACCGCTCCTAGTTTAGCATGGGATGCGTATTTGAAAATAACTGGAGTTGAGCTAGAGCTATTAACTGATCCAGATATGCTACTTATGATAAAGGAAGACACGCGAGGTATGTATAAATGATCAGTCACCGCTACTCTAAAGCTAATAAAACATACGAAATATCATGATCGGAAAGAACCAAGTAAATACATAATTTTTCTAGATGAAAACAACTTATATGGTTGGGCCATGAGTAAACCACTACCTACTCATGAATTGAGATGGATGAATGATGAGGAGCTCGATAATTGGGATAATATTCCATGCATACTTGATATACATTCTATCGTGATCTTCATGATTTACACAATGATTATCCATCGACCTCCTGAGCATGTGCGAGTTGGTAATGTATCAAAGCTTATACCAAACATCACGAGAATCTTAAACTATACCTAAGAAAGGGGCTGACATTAATTAAAATACGTAGAGGTATAACATTCAATGAGTCAACCGGGATGAAGAAATATATAGACTTAAATACAGACCCAAGGGCTCAAGCAAATAATTACTTTGAGAAGGACTTTTTTAAGGTTACTCCCCACCTTCGCGGGTGCCCTTCGCGAAAAAAATCGCACGCGCGCCAGTTTCAATAAATCCCTAACAAACCATATATCATAAGAAAGCCTAATAAATTTAGTTTTCGATAAAAATACAATTTTAGCAATGTTTTTTTTTAGGAAGTGTCTGAAGGAGGTAAGGCGTGAAACGACCGAGGGTTCTTCTATTGAATTTATCGGGTATCGGATTCCGCAGTACGAGCAAAATGGCTGCACAATCTTATCCACAAGGCATCAATCAACAAAAGTGTGTCGGGCTTTTTCGATATTTTGATTGGTTGTTTAGATATCCACATCTAAAGTTGGAGTAGCTAAAAATATGCGAGACGTGTTGCGTAAATGGACGCCACGGGAAAAATATATTAAATATCAAAATTTCCCGACACACTTTGGTTTGTCATTATCTCTGGAATGTTCTGGCGAAATTTCACGGCAATCCGTCAAATCTACATACCCTATAAATTCGCTCAAAGTGGATGTATTCCCCCCAAAATCAAATGCCAGATTTTAGCCCGTAAAGGTTCGTAAACAACTCACAGCACGCCAGGAGATTATCTCGCCTGATAAAACCGCAAACCAATGGAACAGCGGGACCTCCTACCGTTTAGGACAATAGATCAATATTTCCTCGGGAAAAGCATCGCATTGCAACACATTTTTTATCTCGTTTAGTGGAGTTCAATTCAGGACGACAACGCAATATAATGGGCAAAGACGCCAAAGGCAAAGTCAAAACCCGCGCCAAAAAGGTTAAAGTCGGAAAACGTGCCATTGAAAAACAACACGTTAACGAATCGATGGACAGCCCAAGAAGTACCCCTACTGCTGAAATGAGTTCCCTTGGATAGGTTTCATGATTTGAAAATTACGCTTCGAGGTGATTGGTTATGTTTTTGTATCAAGACGAGCAAATGCATAATGAAAGGAAACCTCTTTTTAACCTTATGTAGGAAAAATTTAGGTTTGACGGCGACTTGTTTGAACGAAACCTGGATGCTAGCGTGGAACGGAGTACGAAGAGACAAAAGCTGTAATTGACTCGACCAGCAAGCTGTTGATTGAGCTCATCTCTATCGACAATGCTCCAGTGTTTGGGGCCGTTAGTGTCGCATTCTTCTTTTTCTTCATCGCTTTCGCCAGATTCCGACGAAGAATCTTGTTCGCAACCTGCAATGGCGTTGACTTTGATTTTTAAGCTACTTGCTCCAAGGATATTCGAACGCTCAGGATCTTCAGCAGATGTCGAGATTTTCGAAGGCGTTTTCTCAAACCAAGAGCCGTTGTCGCTCTCGGCAAGGTTTTTTTTCTTTCCTCTTTGGGCCGGTTTTTTTCGTTTTCTGTACCCACGGACTTTTATTTCTGCTTTTGATTTTTCCATCAGAGTTAGCGTGAAGTGCTTCCACTAGGGAATTTTGTCGATGGGATTTGTCAAGTACGCGATGTAAATAAAAAATATGCAAGTAACATGAAATACGAGCGATAAGCGTTTGCCGCGAAAATTGTCACAGGGGTCTCGCCCTTTGACAAGATTACGACACCTTCCTAGTTTATTAACTTTATTTGAAAATACGTTTTTTCTAAATAACTCGGGCGCTTTTTGAGATTTTTAACATTTTTCTTTTTTAAACACTACATAAAATGACTAACTTAAATTTTGTCAAATAAAAGAAGAAACGATTTTTTTGGCCTCTGAAGGTGGGAAGTAACCTTAAGTTAATAAATAACTTAGTCTTTGGTAAAATAATGGTGAATATTCGTAACAGAAAAGGTATTCATTTAGTTAAGAATGAAAGAGCCGCGAAAAAATCAATAATGCGGCCCAACTACCAACACGTTACAATATTTGATGATAATTTAACCGCAATACACATGAAATATACGAAGCTTTACTTCAACAAACCGGTTTACCTCGGTATGTGTATTCTAGATATATCAAAAACATCAATGTACGAATTCCACTATGATTATATCAAACCTAAATATGGAGATTGGGCTAAATTATTATTTTTAGACACAGATAGTTTGTGTTATGAGATATGGACTAAGGATCTCTTCCACGATATCAGTCCAGATGAAGAATCCTGGTTTGACACTAGTAATTATTCTAAAGATCATTCATCTGATATTCCAACTCTGTTGAATAAGAAAGTAATAGGTATTTTTAAGGATGGCGCAGGTGGTAAGCAAATCATTGAATTCGTTGGATTGAGGGCTAAGTTATACTAGTTTAAAACCGATGATGACGAAGAGCATAAGAAATGCAAGGGAATAAAGAAAGCACTCTTTTAAAATCAAATAACTCATGAAGACTATAAGGCTTGTTTGTTTAGTCAAGAACCAAAAATGCGCAAAATGAATAAAATGAGAAGTCATCTACACGATGTGTATACTGGAACAGTCAATAAAGTTGCATTCTCCGGTGAAGATGATAAACGAATCATTCGAGAGGATGGCATGCTCACATACGCGTACGGGCACGATAATCTCAACACATCATGAATCCTCACCAAGTAACGAACCTCTACGACTAATTACTATGACCATCAAATCTTATATAAACGTTAATTTGAATTTTGATATAGCGGCACGTTATACACAACTTAACCAGGAAATAACTGGTATTAGTTATCGTAATATTGCACGTGGTGTTTTGTGTACCACCGAAAAGCGGAAAATTTACAATTCAATGCACTTTTACTATTGATATCAGTATAAAATTATAAATAATAAAATATTCAATAACGGAAAGATCGTTAATGTTGGTTGGAAATCAGAAGAACACGTTGTTGTAGCAACTAATATACTCAAACGCTCCATCAGCTCATGTGCAAACGATTCACAACCAACTACCGTCTGTATATCTTTGATTAACGCAAACTGCGGTTATTAAATAGATCGTACCAGCCTTCAGCAGGTAATGGACATCCAACCGAAGTAGTTAGATGCAGTTACGATAACAATAAATACGCCGGCGTGATCATAGCGGGGCTCCCGCGCGCGTGGAGCAGACCCCATTCTCATGGAATATGGTCAACCTCTTTTCATTTAGTTGTCACGTGACTGACCGAGCGTACGTACGTACGTACGTACATCCGTACGCGTCTACAGATTGTACGGGTAGGGTAGGGGAGACTATCAAAAGGAAGGGAGGGGTATCTCAGGCTTGTCTTGGCAAATCCACATCTTTTATATTGGACATTCACAATATGGTCAATTGACAGCAGTCAAAACAACCATATTGTGGGCTCATGTGTCAACTCATCGAGGTGACGTGATTTATTTGGAAGCTGTTCTGGTAGCCCGCATATTTTTGGCGGGAAATTGCGTTGACGACTGCAAAAGAAGTTTTCTGTTCATTGTCTTTTTGAGACACAATATTACTACTCTACACTGTTAAAGTTTTACTAAAGGATAAACGAAACAATTTCTATTGCTATGTCAACAAACAATAGCAGAGAAAATATAATTTGCAGAACACAGGGTTCAGGTGAAGAGCAACGGGAAAGAGAGCAAGAATTAACTGTGGAAGAATGAGCGAAGTAGATCGCCAAAGAGGGCGCGCTCGGGAAAGAGAAAGGAGACGAAATGTTAACGAAGAACGCCGAGAAGCGGAAAGATTCCGTGCTGTGGAAAACAGACAAAATTGTAGCGAAGAAAGCCGAGAAGCGGAAAGACTTCGTGCTGTGGAAAACAGACAAAATTGTAGCGAAGAAAGCCGAGAAGCGGAAAGACTCCGGGCTGTGGAAAACAGACAAAATTGTAGAGAAGAAAGCCGAGAAGTGGAAAGACTCCGTGCTATGGACCACAAATTTGCATAAGTTTTGTCTGCATAATATTTGCTCACTGATGCGTGACTCAGCACTCGCACTTTCCACTTTCCTTTAAACTTGACACTTGACTTGGAAAACCGACTTCTAAACAAACCTTCTTCAGAAAAATGATCTTCTGAATGCACTACTTTTGAATGAGAAGCAAACTGATGAAAGATTTCAAATTTTTATGTCCTTTAATCATATAAACATCTCCCCTGTCGACGGCTAAGAAATACTCCCGCGGGAATTTTCTCTTGGCGGCAAATTGCAGAATTTAGCGCTTTCACTGGCAGCTTTTCGCGTTGTCGACGTTGTCATTTAGTGTGTCGATTGAGAACTTTGGTTTCAACGCCGTTGTTTTCGTAAAAAATGTTCTTCTAAATTGTAAAATGTCTCAAATGTATGTTAGTCATTCACGTGTTGCGTTGGACCAGGTCTACTTATAGTTCACACTTTTGCGGTTATTTATTTCTTTTGTTAAGTAACTACAGCTGATTGTAGTGAATAAATGAAGGCAGTAATTTTTTAAACTTACAATGTAATTAAGAAAAGAATAATTAATAATTATTTTTTCATTCTTGTGAAAAATGTTTTTGGGGCTGGTAGATGTTGGTTACAGCTTGCCCGAAGGGCAATCTGTAAAATTAATTTTCTTTGCACCCTGCTAGGAGTAAACATTTATTTTACCGAGGTGTTCGTTTTAACACGAAAATGACAAGAGTTGTGTCCTGCATTTCCCAGTAGCGTGTACAAATCTTTTAAATACATTTACGCAAATAGAATGGTTAATTTCATCAGGAATAGAATACAGTACATTGATAATTTGTGTTTTTTGTAGAATATACTCCATGACTTTGTAGGTAGAAAGACCGTACTCATGGCAGACGAAAGTTTAGACAAAAATCATAGCAAGTTAACCGACCTCGACACTTAACTATAGTTAAAAACGTTTGTGAATTCCTTCGCAATATTTTAGAATGCTTTTACAGTTTAAAGTGAAATGAAAGTACTAACGGGAGCCCCGCTTTTAGGCTTGGCTAAATCTATATATTAGTATATAGAACACCAACTCGAGATGTTAAAAACATTTTCCGCACCTGTAAAATTAATGTCACCTAGCGGTCCAACAAGCATATAATTTTATAACTGAATTTTGTACTAAATATTTCGATACAATAAAAGTAAAAAATAATTGTATATTATAAAATGGAAGAGTTACAAAACAAAAAGTGCAACAGATGTAAATGCTATCGTTATCCTAGTGAATTTATTAAAAACGGACGTGAGTTGGAAACGTGTATTAAGTGCAGGGAACACTCTAGGCAGGAAAAAATTAGGAATCACTGTCCACATAAACGAAAGAAGCGATGTAATGGATCCGGAGGATCTGAAATGTGCTCACACAACAAACTACAATATGCATATAAGGAATGCTTAGATCCAGTTCAAGTCAGCATTATCATATGAAGATAAGAAATCCAATCGTTACGATGCCGATGGATTCATTGACAAGTGCTTTCTGGAAGGTTTAGTTGAGAACTACCCTAGCTGTTACTACGAAGATTGTAAAGTTAAACTTCAATACGTTGATTATCAACTGAAACAACTTACCAACTATCGAACGACTAGATAACAGTATTGGTCATATTAAATCAAACTGCGTATTATGTTGTATGAAATGTAATTCCTCGCGAAGCAAGGTTACTGCTAATCGTGTCGCTTCCGGTCAGACCACTTGGCTCGCAAGCCCGAGTAAATCGAGCCGAGAATTTTTATATATGTGTGTATATATTTATATATATAGCTTGTGTACAGAAGGTTCACCAAACGAAGAGCTCTCAGAAGAAGGATCCAGTGAAGGATGCAACGTTCTTTCGAGAAATTGTAGCTAAGTAAACTTGGGACAATAGAAAGAAACAATCTTGTAAAAGGTCGGACAATTTTATAACGTTTCGGCGGTTCGGCCTTCCCAAGATATACAGATAAAAAAGTTTAAAACTAAAAATGAAATCTAAGACCTGGAAGACGCTTATAAAGGAAAAATAACAAAAGCTAAACAATGGTATATCCATGACAATAAAATTTAAAAAATTAAAATATAAAATCAGTAATTAGGCTGAAATGGCAGGCTTGACATCGTAGCAAAGACAACATCCGCTCGCTCAAAAAGAAAGACAAACGAAAAATTTAGCAAAACGACTTAGAATGGAAACCAAGTAGGAACGACTTCAACGATTGGAGATGTCTTTGGAAAATAGTTCTATTTGTCTACAAACGGAATCGGAAGACGTGCAGAAGATTGCTGGAGAATGTGTGAAGGTATTTTTCATAATACCATTTCGAAGAAATTCCCAACAAAGGGAGTTGAAGTTGTGATAGCAGTCATTTGTAACTATGTGATGTGATATCATTGCAACAGTGAAAATATTGCAAATTTTCTTGATCTTGCAGTTATGTTTACCATTTTCAACAGAATAGATACCCAGTGGCTTTGCACTATTATCAGTGATCAATGCGATCATTTGAGAATTAATATTAAGCAAATGTTATTGCTGACTTCTGAGTAGTATTTCTCTTTGTAATATATCTTTGCTATATGTATATGTAGTTTGTGTTTTTTTTTTCCCGCAACATCTATCTTTGCTATATATATATATATATATATATATATATATAAAAAGTTATGATGCTTCGAGCCAACAGGGATGCCACACGCCAGAAGGATCCAAAAGGATTCGTAGTCCAAACCTCGACTAATGAAATTTGTAGGCAATTGTGGAAAACGAGGACGGACAACTTCGAGCGAAAAAAAAATATATATATATATACAGTAAAAAATCTAAAAAAAGTTTAAAAATTTAATAAAAATAGACGTTTCGGTCAATGACCTTCATCAGTTGCAGTGCAAGTGAATAAGAAATTACAATGTCCTTAAATAGGTTTACAGTATAAAAGATGACATAATATAACAAAGATGATTACATAACAGGGCGTGGTAACACATGAAAATGAAAAAATTAACCAATGATAAACAATCGGTGATTACTAAGCGAGAAACTATGACAATGCGATACAAAACTCAAGAAACGCAAACCAAATATGAATAAATAATCGGATATAATACAAATAAGATTAATGTTAAAAAACTATAACATGATTCGTCAAGTCAGCCAAAAGTGTGAAGGGACCCGCGTGTAAAATATTCACAGTATTCATAAAAGGCCATCCTAGGAAAAACTTGTAATAAAAACCCCAAACAAAGCCCTTGAAGCTATGCCGCGGCAAGGCACAACAGGCGCCCTGAACAGGGCCCTTAAACAACAATAATGTAATAAATTCCCCGATGGGGGCCCCTGAGAAAACCTTGCACTAACAAAGCTAACAAGATCCAAGGTCAGGGCCTTTGAACACCTGAACTAAGATAACCGCCAAATTAGCAAGTTATTTCTACGCTAGTTGTAGTTTATTCTTTTTTTCGAGTGGAATTCCTGACGTTTATTCAAGCCAAAAGGTGCCAGAGAGAACAACTGTGCGCTCCAATATGCCGCTTTAGTGATTAAAAGCTTTTCGATGTTACTTGTATTGTTTGCATTTATCTGCACTTGATCAATACACTGGAAAGAAAAATCGTTTAAGTCGTGCAGTGTTCTGTTGAAATGAACCGCTACCTCACAAGTCTTTTTCTTGGTCAGCATGGCAGACTTGTGGTTGCGAAATCTAACTCTAAAATCTGTTGTTGTAGAACCAATGTATTGTAAGTTACATTTCTTACACGAAGCCAAATAAATGACATTTTTTGAATCACAAGAAAGTTTCGATCGTATCTTATAGCTCTTGCTTGTTTGAAAACTTTGGAAAGAATTTGATTCGACAAAGTAATTGCAACAGAGATCACATCTTGTTCTTTTGCATTTGAAGCAACCCCTAACCTCAATAGCCTCTTCAACTTTAATGTTAGAGCCATAACGAGATGGCGCTAACAATTCCTTAAGGTTTTTAGATCTTCGAAAAGAGGCTATGATGGAATTTGGCGGGAAAAATTCTTTTAATTTGGGGTTGGATTCCAAAATACCTAGGTGTTTTCTGATGATGCGACCAACATCAGGTAAATTTGGATTAAATGTTGTTACAAATGGAAACAATTTCTTCTTAGCTTTGGCACGAGTTCTAAGTAAGTCAGTTCTAGATGTAGTTAAGGCTTTAGAAAATTGATCTTCCACTAGTTTTGTGGGATAACCCTGATTGACTAGATAACCCTTGTATTCAGTTGTTCTCTCGGAAAGTGGAAGATCAATTTTCTAAAGCCTTAACTACATCTAGAACTGACTTACTTAGAACTCGTGCCAAAGCTGAGAAGAAATTGCTTCCATTTGTAACAACATTTAATCCAAATTTACCTGATGTTGGTCGCATCATCAGAAAACACCTAGGTATTTTGGAATCCAACCCCAAATTAAAAGAATTTTTCCCGCCAAATTCCATCATAGCCTCTTTTCGAAGATCTAAAAACCTTAAGGAATTGTTAGCGCCATCTCGTTATGGCTCTAACATTGAAGTTGAAGAGGCTATTGAGGTTAGGGGTTGCTTTAAATGCAAAAGAACAAGATGTGATCTCTGTTGCAATTACTTTGTCGAATCAAATTCTTTCCAAAGTTTTCAAACAGGCAAGAGCTATAAGATACGATCGAAACTTTCTTGTGATTCAAAAAATGTCATTTATTTGGCTTCGTGTAAGAAATGTAACTTACAATACATTGGTTCTACAACAACAGATTTTAGAGTTAGATTTCGCAACCACAAGTCTGCCATGCTGACCAAGAAAAAGACTTGTGAGGTAGCGGTTCATTTCAACAGAACACCGCACGACTTAAACGATTTTTCTTTCCAGTGTATTGATCAAGTGCAGATAAATGCAAACAATACAAGTAACATCGAAAAGCTTTTAATCACTAAAGCGGCATATTGGAGCGCACAGTTGTTCTCTCTGGCACCTTTTGGCTTGAATAAACGTCAGGAATTCCACTCGAAAAAAAGAATAAACTACAACTAGCGTAGAAATAACTTGCTAATTTGGCGGTTATCTTAGTTCAGGTGTTCAAAGGCCCTGACCTTGGATCTTGTTAGCTTTGTTAGTGCAAGGTTTTCTCAGGGGCCCCCATCGGGGAATTTATTACATTATTGTTGTTTAAGGGCCCTGTTCAGGGCGCCTGTTGTGCCTTGCCGCGGCATAGCTTCAAGGGCTTTGTTTGGGGTTTTTATTACAAGTTTTTCCTAGGATGGCCTTTTATGAATACTGTGAATATTTTACACGCGGGTCCCTTCACACTTTTGGCTGACTTGACGAATCATGTTATAGTTTTTTAACATTAATCTTATTTGTATTATATCCGATTATTTATTCATATTTGGTTTGCGTTTCTTGAGTTTTGTATCGCATTGTCATAGTTTCTCGCTTAGTAATCACCGATTGTTTATCATTGGTTAATTTTTTCATTTTCATGTGTTACCACGCCCTGTTATGTAATCATCTTTGTTATATTATGTCATCTTTTATACTGTAAACCTATTTAAGGACATTGTAATTTCTTATTCACTTGCACTGCAACTGATGAAGGTCATTGACCAAAACGTCTATTTTTATTAAATTTTTAAACTTTTTTTAGATTTTTTACTGTATATATATATATTTTTTTTTTCGCTCGAAGTTGTCCGTCCTCGTTTTCCACAATTGCCTATATATATATATATATATATATATTATATAAGTCTAAAAGTTGATTAACGTATATATATTATATAAGTCTAAAAGTTGATTAACGTAAAACAGTGCTCAGTACATGAAGGTAGAGCGAAGTACTTGTTGTGGGAGAAAAAAACACGCAAACTACACGTTTATCCCCACAAGCCTGTTTCGTGGTTGCCTACTCGTCAGGGGATTTGATAAGAAAATCCTTTGCCATCGCTTATATACAATATAGTTAAATTTGCATAATAATAGTAATCATTCCGTTTCAGGATAGTTGGATAGTTCGTGGATAGTTCGGGTCGGCAGATGATTCGGAATTTTTCTTTGAAACGTCCCAAACCTACATCGGACATACGGAAAACGACTTCAAAACAAGATACAGAAACCACACCGCATCTTTCCGCCATGCTAAACACAGAAACTCCACCGAACTCGGCAAACTCATATGGACCCTTAAAGACAACAACATTGAACACCTTATTTTTTGGCCCATCCTGTCTTCGCACTCGCCATATAACAGCTCAAGCAAAAGATGTAACCTCTGCCTCAAAGAAAAATTCCTAATCATCTGCCGACCCGAACTATCCACGCCAAACGAATGTAATGAGCTTGTGTCTTCTTGCCGCCACAGAAACAAAACCCTCTTACGCAATACCTGAAACGTAATGATTACTATTATTATGCACATTTAACTATATTGTATATAAGCGATGGTAAAGGACATTCTTGTTAAATCCCCTGACGAGTGGGCAACCACGAATAATATATATATATAAATAATATATATATATATATATATATATATATATATATATATATAACATATATATATATATAATACATACATATATATATATATATATATATATATATATATAAATATGTAAAAGTTGATTAATCGTAAAACAGTGCTCAATACGTGAACGTAGAGCGAAGTAGTTGTTGCGGGAGAAAAAACACACAAACAAACTACAGGTTTATCCCTATACAAGCCTGTTTCGTGGTTGCCCACTCATCAGGGGATATCCCCTGATGAGTGGGCAACCACGAAACAGGCTTGTAGGGATAAACCTGTAGTTTGTTTGTGTGTTTTTTCTCCCGCAACAACTATATATATATATATATATATATATATATATATATATATATATATATATATATATATATATATATATACGTATTATGTGTTCTCTGATTGAAAGGCTTCAGAAATAGTACGTTGGGACAGACAAGTTTCAGAGCCTTTTCACAATGGGTCAGTTTTTCCTTAGAGTTCAATGACCCCCTAATAAAACTGCTGTCTAGGACCCCTGCCTTTTCCCACAAATGAACAGTTAATTTAGGCCTCAGTTTTCAAAATTAGATATAACATATTAACCTTGTTACTTACTGTTGTTTACTTCATTTTTATGATGTCAAATATAAGTATTTAATAACAACCACAACATACAGTTGACCGTTTGCATTGGAAAAACTCTATAAAGAAGAAACTAAAGTTTGTAATGCCAAAATATTTATGATCTTTCTCATATGTTCATTGCAAGTGTTCTGTATGTAATAACAAGAGGCTTCAAAAGCCTTCACTGGGTTGCCTTTGTGAACCCTTAGTACGCAAACGGCTCCATTTTTTGAAACTGTTTTGTCAATTCATTTTAGTTTGCAGTGTCAGTTGTGTTCAATAAGAGAAGTGTACAAGGAGTTAATCGAAGGCTCCTATGAACAAACTCATGAATGCATTCGGTGACACATGAGGAGAATTTTAGATTTCACAACTCATTCAAATAATTTAATCAAGAAAGGCCTGTGGGGCTCTGCCATCTCGTGTTTCATTTACCAATTTAAAAAATAGGCAGCCAAGACCTGCATATAGCTTCACATTCTATATAGAGAAGGGTATCTTTGAAAAAAAGAAAATCGATTCAGTTTAAAAAAAGAACAAAGAAAGAAAGTCAAAAATTCCCTCAGTGGGAATTGAACTCGGGCCGTCTGCTCTACAGTTGGGAATGTTATCCATCAGACCATCCAGAATTACCCGGTTAGCAAGGGTATATCTTATGTTTTATATGTTATAGATCTTTCGCTCGTACACTCTACTGAGTGAAGCTGTAAAAATTATATCTCATTTTTCAACGTTCATGAAAGGTAGTTCGTCATTCCCGAGGCTTTATCTGGAAACCGATATTTAAAATGGAGATGCCGTTGTAGAATTGACAAATTTGTTGTAAACATTGACGAACGTGTTTTATTTTGTGGGGAAAGTGAAACGTGACACGACAGCACATTGAACCCAGCCGTGAATACTTGGCATCTTCCCTTCCTCTGACCCGTTTTGGAAGTTCAACATTTTATTTGAAAGCGTGAAGTTCACCAGAAATAGATAAGTTCCTTAAATTGGTGGGTATGTGCCGGTTTCGGTGTTGTCACAAATAATGATTTTGAAATTCAATGAAGCTGCATACCACCGGACTGTTTTTGCTCCAGTTGATTATATATCGGGTTTTGTAGTTTTTGTACAGTATAGAGGATCCAACGCTATAAATATAAATGAACACTTTATGAGAATGCTTCCCCCGATGTTTTCGATTTGATCGCTTTTAGAAGTCGAGTTAAGACGAAGTATCGTATTTTGACGTGCGTAACCAGCTTGTTGTCTCGGATTCAAAATAATACATGTCACAGCGAGCAACACTCTTGCTTTCCAAACTTCACGCGTGGATCGACTCATGAACTCGATGGACGTGGTCTGCTAAGCGTGAACCAATTCTTAAAAATAAGCTCTACATTTCCAACAGAAAAGATGTGAATCCTTTCACCGAGGGAATCGCTAACACCACAGACCTCAACGTTTAAAGAAGAAAACACTCTCCAGCACGTTAACACATCCAGGAATAGCAAACATAGACACTAATGAAGTCATTTAGTGAATAAATCGAGTTAACAGCTCGAAAAGAGAGCAGCTCTGCACAAGAAAAACACTTAGCGAATGGAGTCCACATGAAACTTTTCACGTTCTCTTCACCGTCGTGCTGACTTCGAATCGACGACTTTTGGACGACGGCGCCGTTGGATTGCGTGACATGCCTACTGCGCATGCCATTTTGAGCAGTTTGCCGGCGTCGAGCTGAGTCGACGACTTTGGTGAGGTCCTTTTGCCGGCGTCTTAAAGGTAAACTTAGTTTTCAAAGATTTTCTTTCAATACTACACGTCTTTTTGCCAGATAATTCAAGTGCTTCTTAGTTGCTTGTTTTTTGGGAAAGGTTATTAATTTCTGTCTGATTTTCATTCAAGGAAGGACCTTCTACAGCTGAAAATTCGACACCATGGCGATTAGTCCAACTCGCAGTGAAAGCGCCAGTGAAAACACGACAAGGTATGAATTGAAAGCTGACTGCTGTATGAAAAATATATTTTTTAACACTCTTCATCAAAGTACGTGTCATTTGTCTAGTGTTCAATGAATTTGAAAGGGCTGAAAAGTTGTGTATCTTTTTTTAATAGTCGTGTCAAACAGTTAGAAACAGGCCAAAAAAGCTAACATGATAACAGACTTAGGAAATTTACTTCACTGAACAAAAGAAGCGTTTATGATGAAAATTTTTTTCTTCCCTGTTGTTTCCAGTGAATCTTTTAGCCAGCTTTGTTTTAGAAATACGAAATACGAAAAGCTTTTTCAGGTTGTTATGTCAAATTGCTTTTTTTCTTCGAACTTGTGAGACAAGCATCCGACCTGTCTGATTTCTAATGGGAACATACGAAATAAATAATTTATACTTACTTCAGTCTGATCTCATAAATGAAAATCTACCTTTACAGTTAGCAGCATATTGATGATTACAAGTTCATTTATTTTCAGCTAGATTTAAATAGTTTTGCTACTTAAATTAACTGACATATTTAAAATCCTGTTTGAATTAAATTCAACAATTTATCTAAGTATAGAGTTCTAGCCACGTATTTTTTTATTTGGTTGCTTAGTTAGTTAGTGAGATATAAATTATTTCAGTAATCTTATTTTTTTTTATAATCTTTTCATAGAATGCCGAAAATGAAATGGTCAGTTACACATGACACCATATTTGGTCGCGAACTCTTAAGCTGGGAGTTGTGGAAGTATCGCTCAGGCACAAGAGAGCGCGGAAACTGTTTAGAAGAAATATGTAACATTCTAAATAATATCAAGGAGCCCCAATTTAGCGTTTCGCAGAAGAGTCTGAGGGACCGCTTGAAAATTCTGGAAAGGGACTCTAAGGCCAGGAGGAGAGAGGCCGAGAGGGGGTCGGGAATTTCCCCGAAATACCGAGAAATAGATCAGATCATGGAAGACTATCTGGAGAGAAGAGACGAGGAAGAGGCTAAGGTGACGAAAGAATCATCTGAGGAGCGAACCAAAGAGATTCAAGATAAGGCAACAGGGGAAGAGATGAGAAAGAGGGCCATGGAGCGGCTAGCGCAGACTAAAGAGCGAAATGGAAAGGATGAGCCGCGAAAAAAAACGCAAAAAAAAACAATGACACGCTCGACTATCTAAGGGAGGCAGCAGAGAGGGAAACCCAGTTAAGGCAAGATGAGCTAGAGATAAAGAAGAAGCAAGAAGAAGCCGCCATAACTACTCAGCAGGCACTGCTCACTCAGCTGCGAGATCAACAGCAGTTGCAGATGCAGCAGCAACAACAGCAGCAACAGCAGTTTATGCAAATGATGCAGATGATGCTCAACAGCCAGCAAACGCAATCACAGGCAATTATTGAACTTCTTAAGAAAGGACAATAGTTTCTGAAACGGTTGTTGTTGCAGTAAAAGCTTTTTGTGCTTGTTAGAATTCGAACATAGCTGTTTTTTATCATTCCTTAATTTTTTTTACTCCCAAGCTCCGTTTTCTTGTTGTCAGAAAGCCTGGGCAGACTTAATAAAAGGTTAACTTATTGATCAAATATGATCTATATTAGTATGTACACTGTACAGGGTCCAAAACTTGTAGCCACGCAGGTTTGTAGAGGAATGAAACCAGATGACTTTTTACAGTATGAGACTTGTGTTGAATGAAATAAATGAAAAAAAAAAAAACGTAGAGACGATTTACTACACCAAATCTGAATGGCTGATTCACTTACCCACAAGTCAAGGTGTGAGCACATAGCACAAACATACAATCAATAGCTTTAGTGAGCTGCTCTGAGATTTGATAATGCCCCTGCTTGTGTCAATTTACGGACATTTTACAATGCAAGTGCTTTTGTCAATTTACTAAGATTTTGTTAGGAAAGCTTAACTCAAGAATATCTCTGTAAATTTACAGACATTCTACAGAGATTTTGTTAAGTCTGTAAATTTTTTAATATTTCTTCGTTTTTTTTTAGCATAATTAATTCACAAACATTTTATAAACATTAAGAAAATGAAGTATCACAAAATCTTAATAAAATGTCGGCAAAAACTGATTTTACAGACATTTTGTTATTCCGTTTGAAAAGTAGCGAAGATATGAACTGTCATAAAATGTCTGTAAATTTAAATGAAATGATTTACAGACATTTTATGATCTCTGTAAATGATCCAGATTTTCCAGTGTCTTCAAATGCTTTAACAGAACTACTACGTTGTGTTCTATTCTGACTTTGACAACTTGCACATTTTTTAAAACATATTAAGCGCCCCGAGTGCTTTTGTTGTGTAACTACGGTATTACAACGCCTCTTAAGAACGTTACATCACATAAAGTACTCTTCTAGAGTTGGAGGATCAAGACCAAAATATTCCGAGGTAACAGAACCATACAAAATGCTTCGTGCGTTCTGCATTAATGCACAAGTGACATACATTTTTCCTACAGCACTCAATCCTATTTTAAGGTTCTTTTTGAAATCTAAGAATTTAAAATAATTAACAATGTCTCCGAATATCCACTCCACGGAAGAGCGGACTTTGCTCATCGACTTGTTAAAATCTTGTTGAGCCGGGGTCAAGACTGCACCCGTGTAGGGCCTTTGAAGATGTGCTCGTATCGGATAGGCGGGGTCACCGTACACACAAAGGGGGAGGCCAAATACGGGGGAGTTGGAAAACGTCTGCAGGTCTTGTAAGAATCCTGAAGCAGCTAGCATGAAACTGTCATGGCGTCTTCCCTCCACTGGGCCAAATAGATTGCCCACTAATCCATTAGGCAAAGCGACAGCCTGAAACTTAATGGAATGCACACGTTTATGGCCATTGTAGATGGCTCGCTGATTTTCGTTAGGTCTACAAACGGGACGTACAGTTCCATCTACGAACCCCCAGCAGTTATCTAGAGCACCTTCTGCCTGTTGAATGGCCTCAGCATACTGGAGAAGCTTGGGAGGGGCGAGCAAATCGTGATTATATCTTGTAAGGAGATGATGCCACCGACCGTAAATCAAGTCCATTATGTGGTTTGTTATGATGGAAAGCTCAGGAACAGGTCTGGCAAAATGATAAACCAAATCTCCATATCGACAAGGATAGGCAAAGCGCCTGAGATACATGCATAATGCTGGTACCGAAGATATAACTAGACCATTGTAAGTGGTTATCTCGTCAGGTAGCTGAAGTTGTTCAGCAAGTTTATAAATATCCTCTTTATAAAAACGAAACTCGGCCTTGCATTCGTCATTTGTTTTCTCGTCTAAGTCGAACCTTTCGTAGTTCCCGTACGGAAACTCTGGATTTGTTGACTTGTGAGCATCGTATAAAAGTAAAAATTCTTGCTCATTTATAAAGCTCTTGCCATAGGCGTAAGCAATGCAAGTTCTCGTTTCTCTAAACCTGGGCATTTTTATTTTAACAACCCGGCTCTTGAAGGAAAAAAATAAACAAACTTCAGAAAAGGCGGGAAAAATTGCGCGCGCGTACCAGCGTCGTCGTCTGCAAATCGTAAAGTTAGATTTCTTCAGAACGGCGACGCTGGACTATGACGTGACCTAACGGCGCCGTCGTACGAACGTCGTCAATTCGTAAGCTCCCTAATCAGATTGTTATGGCGATGTTCACGCTGAGCCAATCACACGGCGGCGGCGTCTTTGCTAACCCTTATATAGGCAATATTGCGCAAGAATTGCAATTTCTCACGGAGAAAAAAAATATAGCAACCCCATTTTAATACTGGATTGCCATGGCAACCCAGTAACAAGCGTTTCAAGTTTTCTAAATACCCTACACTTTCAATCATGATTTTCCACACTAACTTTACAGACAAATGACTGCACTAGATTCTAAGCCTTAAATACGAAATGGTATTGTGTAGAGCTGTTTTAATTATTTCCACCTTTAATGCAAACCGTATTAAGATTTTTGTATTGCTGGTAGTAGTAGAGGAACAATACCTTTACCAAGATTAGGAATCTGCTTCTCGTTACTATATGTCATTGGTTACAGTAATGTATTATGCAGTTGACAGTTTGGCATTATAGTTTGTTTAATACATCGAGCTGCCATGACTTTTTCAATGAAATATCATCCTTCTATTAAATCTTTCTTCTGCAGTTCTTTCAATTGAGATTTTCATATATTCAAAATCATATACTATTGTCTTGTTGAGTATGGATATTTTGCCTGTTTCTGTAACAGCACAATTAAACTTTCTTATGGTATGTGCTGTTGACTGCGTGATGTTGATTTCACATTATTTTTTTACAGGAGTATGTAATGCAGCTGTCGTTTTCAACGTCTGAAGATTTCAATAGCTCTTTCTGACATTGTTTTTATGATATGACCTAAAAATAGCACAGCCACCTTCTATACAGTCGGCATTCTCTATTACCAAACCTTTATTCAATTTTTTTTGTAGAATGCAATTGTTTTACCCCCAATTTTTTTATGTAATGACATTGTATCTCACACTTCTGTTGATATGGCATCTCTTTTGAGGGAAGAGGAATTTTTTCTATCTACCACTGGATTACTATTGCAAGTGAAGAGAGTACACAAATTGAAACATGCACTATTCATAGTGCTCTCCATTGTGGTTACCTAGGAATGAATAATAATAATGACTGCTATAGACAATAAAATATCTAATCAGAAGATTCTTCTTATGCAATCATAACAATAGAACATAAACTAGAACTTCTTTTCAGAAGGTGAAAATGCTGCGATTTGACTTTTAAGATATACAAAGTGTAATAGAGGTACCAAAGAAAAGCAGAGACATTTTTTTTACATTCAACAATGTATTTATTAAATATAAACTTTAAACTATAAAATTTTAACAGCTGTTATGCTTTGTCTCAATGGTTGTTCGTATCGTTGAGTAAAGGACTCGATCAGGCAGATAGTTCAAAGAAATCGTCTCTTCGTCAGGTATAGATAAGTCTTCAAAAGCTTTTAGGTACATATCATCTCCTTCGATTAGAACTCTATCGATAGCGTCGGTCGACCATGTGATAATATCGCTCGAATTGGCACATAGCAAAGCTGAAAGACTCATAAAAGCACACTGTCTTCCTCTAGAATTATCGCTGAAACGATTATTACCTTGATGAATACTTCCACGAGCGAAAAAAGTAGAATTTAGCATGATAAATTTCGTAACCTACCGAGTAAGAAGAACGCAGATCCAAGAGAACCCTCGTGGTTGTGATTTGGCTCATGTCTTTCGTAGGCTACCGCTGATTACATAATGACAAACACTGCATGCGCTCGTAAGTAATTTATGTATCCATGGTGATTAATTTATGCGGACATCGCGAAAAAAATCGAGGAGCCTCTCTGCATTACTATCAGGCACCACAGGAAGCCCAACTTCGCGAATAGTTTCGCAGCAACAAAAAATAATTGGAGCATTCAACTCATCCTTGGTGTAAGAGCCTCCAAGTGATGTACAACAAAGCAGACAAGGCAGTAGAGACTTAGAAATTAAACTAAAAAATTCATAGGTTTTTACACCGTGGTAAACACAAGCATCCATATCAATTCTTCAAGATTTCACCTCCCAAAGATTTACAATCATTTTCAATTTGTGTTTAGTGAATATTATTGTGATACACTTCATCGACTTTGTATTCCGGGTAAGGAATAAATAATTATACTTCTATTCCCTCTGGTGCACTCTTGGTGGCAGTGAAAGAGCTAAGTTAAGGCCAATTATTAAGCACTGTGTTGAGCGGAATACGGATCATGTAATTTGCACAAGGTGTCACTAATTGTGTACCAAACATAGCATAACGAAGAAAATGACGGGGATTAGGCTGATAGCTAAAAGCGTTGTGACTTCTTCAAAACCTAGCTTCGCGAAATTTTGCAGGGGTCGTATTTCTAGTAAAGTAATTAAATCCAACTACTTAAGTATCCTATCCAACGGTAATTTAGTATCCTCTGGACCTACTTGCAGCTGTTCCCTAACGAAGCTACACCGCGGCCCATCTGATAACTAATACAAAACTGGTTGCCCTGGTGATACAACGTTACTTAGTATGTCAAAAACATGTAGACTCCATACCTTACCTCAACATCAGGAGGTAACCTAACCTCATCCAGAGGTTCTAACTTACCTGCGTGATTACCAAAGCTCTCTTCACTACATGAAATTGAATAAGTTCATTATTAAATTAAAAGTGTTGGTAAAGCCTGGATGTGTTGTCTGCTAAGTCAAGTAGTCTTTGTTCTTCCGTCAGTCGTTCTTGCAAACGCTTACACTTACCTATGCCCTGAAGTCTTTGGAATGGCATTGGCTGAATTCTGCATGTTGCAAAGACCGAACTCTTGATGTTGCAACAAAGGTACATCCAGCTGCTCTTTCTGATTTTCCAATGTCTATGACTACTTTATTGTGACTTGTGAATAGTCACTGCATAGCTCAATCGAAGTGGCAGTTGAAGACGAGAAAGTTTCTTGTCATCTTCCCATTCAAACCGGTGAGGTGGTACAGGTATAGAAAGGGGGTCATCATCTATAAAGGCTGGACCTCTGTAGTGGGGAAAGTGTACAAGTACAGCTATGGGTAAGCATGGTGGTGGTTTATCTGAGTGAAACAGGAGTTCCTGAACTGTGCCAACTGTCTCATTGCACAGTCCAACTTCTTGCCAAAGGTTAGAAGTGAGCATGACAGTTGCACCTCGAGAAAGGAACACTTCAAACTGCAGTCCTCCTGCATCATCAGACTTTGCAGCACTGGCTCCTATACCTGAGTGAACTGCTGATATTCTTGCAATAGGATTACCAAGTCTGCACAGCTTCTCATAGTTGTACCTTGCAACATTTTCTTTATCATAGAACAGTCGTACCGCATCTTTGAAATCTTCCATGTTTACATTTTGTGGTGCTCTTTCTTGAAGTTTGTGCCAGTCTTCTTCTGTTACTATTCCATCTATCATCCTCAATAGTTCTCTAAAGTCCTCTGCTTCAGGGTTATTTCCATTCTGTCGAACATTCTCATTCAATACAACCACATTTTCAAACAGGGTATAAACTGAATGGCTCTGTTGTGCTAACACAGTAGCTGCTGGTGGTGAATAAAGTGGTGTATCCCCTACAGGTGGTAACTGTGCAAAGTCACCAAAAAGTATTACTGAGTATCCTCCTAGAGGTGTGTTGCGTTTTCCTGAGGCTTGACGTAAACGCTTGTCAACCCATGCCAAAGTTCTCTGTCCAAGCATTGAGAATTCATCTATAATGAGATAATGTTTACCCTGTAATCTGAACTGTAGACGCTGTAAGGCTGCTCCTTGCAAATCTGTTTTGCTTAAAGTGCGTACTGGTAGTTGTAAAGTAGAGTGAAGAGTGCTTCCAGCAATGTTGAAACCTGCAATTCCAGTTGTTCCTGAGAGAATACACTGATCTCCCAGAAGGTGAGCCAATGCATTAATTAGAAATGACTTTCCTGTTCCAGCAGTTCTGTGATAATCATGTGTAGAATTTCTGTAGGTACGTTTTCATTTAGGCGTCTTTTGTGTTGCTGAACAATACTGTATGCAAGATTTTGTCTTTGGTTCAGTGCTGTTAAATTCACAGGTTGCCTTTCCATTTCTTGTATGTTTGCAGCTTCTCTCACTTCATTTCGTTGTTTTGCTATCCACTTCTCTGATTCCCGAAGGAGGTCCGGAGGCATATTTCTTGATGCAGCTGTCCAGTCAAAATCAGGTGCATCATCGTTAGCTGTGCTGTTACTGAAGTCTTGGTTAAACCTACAAAGCAGCATCCATTCTTCAACTTCCTCTTGCTGTTGGTGCATCATATTCTCATCATCCTCACCATCGTTTTCAACCCCATCATTTTCACTGTTCCCATTGTACCATTGCTTGTTCAAGCTCCTGTGCAAATGCTGGTATACACTGCTCTCCAGTCTCAGAATTGAGGAAGTCCATCCCATGCAGAGTCTACTGATTGATTCCATGGCTTGTACTTTACCATAATTCTTACCAGAAGGATTAGGAGAAAATACTGGAAAGCTTCTGATTATCACCTCCTGTTTTCGTTTTCTTATCTCTCCCTTTGTAATATAAAAATCTGATGCAAACTGGAGTAGATTTAGTGGCATAATTCCAGGAACTTTTTCTTGCCACTGAATCCTTGATGCATAATGATCACGAGGGATCCAAAGCACTGTCACCTTGGTTTACTTCTTCACCTCGTCCTCCACGTACTCTTCTGCTTCCATCCAGTGAAATGCAGAGAAAGCTGTAAGTACAGTTGTACAAAGGTTTTTCAAGAAGCATATGAGCTGTTTCCTGAGATCCAATGTCACGTTCTCCTGCAACTTGAATCATTGCTCGGCGTAAAGCAGATGATGCACTGTCTGTATGGCGTAACTTACTGATGGCATATTGGAGAATCTCTGTTGCCTGTTGAGATCTTGGCTCACCTTTGGTAGCATACTTGGCCATATAGCGAATGCATTGGTCAGTGTCAACAATTGCTTGCAAATCCACATTTGCTCTCCAGTTCTGAAGCATTAAACCATTGTGAGTTGATACGGTCATCATTCTTCTTTGTGATAAGTGAAGCTCTTACTCTTGCGTCCATTATCTGCTGCACTGTCAGTTAATCTTGTCCACCATTATTTCCCTTAACAATTAGCTCAAAGTCAATGCTGGTCTGTTCTGTGCAATCCTTTGGGTAATTGAATCGGCAATGTGGTTGTTGTCCAGGTTTGCTTCGTAAAGAATATGCTGTATTGCGCCTGGTGTGACGTTCCACTGAATTAACCAGAGAGTGGTAGTCATCATTTTCATTTGCAGTTGTGGAAAGCTGCCATGCTACTTTGAACCCATTGCTGCTGGTGCAGTCGCTGTTCTGAATTCATCCATGCATGTGTAAGATATTCCTCTCTAGTCCGTGCCTCGTGTTGTCTGTTTAACTGTACTTCCTGCCTACGTGCAGCGCTGCATTGTCGCGACGTCTCGAGTCTCGAAGATCTTTGCTCGTCGGTTTCCATCTCTAAAGCGCGATTTGTGTTTAATCTAAGATTATGTAAACTACTGTTACGTTCACTCTGTGATTCTACTTGTAATCTCATTTCGCTATAAGTACTAAGTGACTGTAATCTTTCAAGTCGTTCTTGGTCTGTTTCTGTTCTCCTTATCCTGGCAGTATTTTCGCGTAAAATCGTTAATCTGTTTTGCCGTTCGTCTTCTGATTCTGTCTGTATTCTTTTAGCAGTATTTTCGCGTAAAATTCTTAATCTGTTTTGCCGTTCGTCTCCTGATTCTGTCTGTATTCTGTTAGCAGTATTTTCGCGTAAAACCCTTAATCTGTTGTGCCGCTCGTCTTGTGATTCAGTCTGTATTCTATTAGCTGAATTTTGTCTCAATATTTGTAGTCACTGCTGTCGCTGTTCGTTAGTTTCGTTATGCAATCGTTCTGTCACGTTTTGTCTGGCTAAAGCAAGTCTTCGTTGTCTATCACTAACACATTCAGTTTCAAACATACCTTGGTTGTATTGCCTGCGGTAATCCAGTCTCCTGCTCCTTTCTTCCGCTGATTCTTGCTGTCTCCTTTGCCTTCTTTGAGCAAGCAGTTATTGTCTTTGCTCCGATGTCTCTCCCTCTCGGCTTCGAGTCGCGCTTGTCGTTGTGCTGATGTTTCGGCGCTGAAACGCGCTTGGCGACGATCTCTCGCTGCTTGGTTTATTCTCTGTCGGCGATCCTCTTGTTGGGATGTACTTGCAGGACGAGCGAAATCGGTTTCAGCAAAATTTTGCATAATTTTCAAGAGAGTAATCAAATACACTCTAGTCCTCAATAAGTGAATATTGAAATCGCGATAACGAGGCACGTAACCAGTATTTATAACCTCTGGTATGAAACCGGTTCTAACCGGTTCAAGCCGGTACCAAAATGCGTCTTGTTGCTAGGTAACCAACAACATTAGTAGCTGTGCGCAAGCGCGATAATCCTGTTGCCAGGTTACCAGTAAACAGAGACACGTGATCGCGAACGGACATCTTTAATATATATATATATATATATATATACACATATATAAAAACTCTCGGCTCGATTAACTCGGGCTTGCGAGCCACGTGGTTTGACCGGAAGCGACACGATTAGTAACCTCGTTACGCTCGGCCTTCGGCCTCGCTTCGCGAGGAATAAATATCGATATCGATGGTGTACCAAACCGGCTGTATTCCAAGGGAATGATTCCCTCTGATTTTTGGGAGAGTATTAAAAAACGAAAATATGAGGATGAAAGGATTGTATAATGGTTTTTTTTTTTTCAGAGTTAACAACTCACGCCGATAATGGAATTCATGGATCGGGCTTAGCATTAAATAACAAACATGATGGGCTTACCATTTAGAGGAAAGGTTCGGGTGAGAAAATGCTCTGTTATATATTTGTTTTATCTGATGCCTTAATGGCGTTCATGAACAGGAACTTAAAAGCAATCAAGTATTAATGCTATATGTTGGATTTTGTACGAACAAATTGTGGTAGCAGTTATCGCAGTGGAACTGTGTTAGATATTAAATGTCCAGATTGTAACAAAAAATATTTTGTATATATCAAATGCAGCAGTACTGATATTTATCAAAGGGTACCGGTATTACATTTTATGTGCTGAGAATGCGGTGGTTATTATAATCACGGTAGTGAATATAAATTTATATGCGTAAATTGCGGCAAACAATTTGATATTGAAAATAATGGCACTTAAAGTGATCATGTATTAACTACTATGTCAGTGAATATATGCTCAAACTGTGGCAGTAATTATCTGGTATAAATGGAATTGGATTTTGTTTGTATTGACTGCGGGGCAAATTGTGGAAGCTATATTAATTACACACAAAATGAAGAATCGATATAATGGAGGATTTGAGTAGATGGAATGTACCAAACGACCAGTTATTACCGGAAAGCTCATTAAGTACTGGTGTTGCCATTGGACCGAATGCCAATCAGGCAGAACGTGACTTACAACGCAGAGCCGTATGGCGCGCCGTTCCATATCACGAGCGGGCTTTACGCGTTAAATCAGAATATCGAATACATTTGTCAGACAAACCATTTCCCAAAGGCATTACTGACTATGCTAAAAGTAAATATCATCAGCTGCTGCAAGAATTGGTAGCTAATAATTTACCTAGACCGCGTGGTAACCGCGATGTTGGTTTGCAAGCTGCTGATCTATATTTTGCGTTAAGAGAGTATGGTAAAACGCGTACTTATCGTGGTATTGCAGATTTATTTAACGTTCGACCCGAAATATTTTAGTAGAGGGTGAAATTTATCGGATGAGCGTGTCACTATCTATTCTGGTTCCTCGCGAAGCGAGGCCGAAGGCCGAGCGTAGCGAGGTTACTAATCGTGTCGGTTCCGGTCAGACCACGTGGCTCGCAAGCCCGAGTAAATCGAGCCGAGAGTTTTTATATATGTATATATATATATTTATATATATGTTTATATATATCTATATTTTAAAGGTGTCCGTTCGCAGGCCAGGTTACCTGGCAATAGTAACGCACTTGAGAACGCTGAATTTCCGCCATTATTCGGTGATGCCTTTTTGAAAGTAATGTAAATTTTGTGGAAACCGATTTCACTCGTCCTGGAAGTACATCCCAGCAAGGTGATCTCCAAGATATTCAAGAAATATTAGCACGAGATCGTCGCCGAGTAAGTTCGAATACCGTGAAAATCAACACGAGGAAAGCACGACTCAAAGCAGGGATAGAGAAACGACAGCAGGGAGAATAACAACAGAAATCGCAGCCAAGACAACAACTGCTCGCTCCAGAAAAAGGCAAACGAAACAGCAGGGAAAAGGACCAGGAATTCAATCAAGTTAGTTTTGAATTTGAATGTGTTATTGATAGAAATACAGGACATGAGTGAACGATTACATAACGAAATATATTGGTGTACTACATTTAGCAAAACGACTTAGAAGGGACACCGAGTAAGAACGACTTCAACGATTGGAGATGTCTCTGGAAAATAATTCTATTAGTCTAAAACCGGAATCGGAAGACGACCAACAGATTACAAGAGAATGTAAATAGGTATTTTTCATAATAAAACGATAGCGTTTCCAGTTTGAAGTAATTTCCAACACAGAGAGTTGCAGTTGTTATAGCAATCATTTATAACGATGTGATCTGATATCATTGCAACAGTGAAAATATTGTAAATTTTCTTGATCTAGCAGTTATGTTAAACATTTTCAACAGAATGTATACCCTGTGTCACTATAAAGTACTGGTTCTGCAATATTATCAGTGATCAATGTGATCATTTTAAAATAAAGCAAATGTGATTACTGAATTCTGAGTAGTATTTCTCTTTGCTATATATATATATATATATATATATATATATATATATATATATATATATATATATATGTATGTATTCTCTGATTGAAAGGTTTCAATAATATTGTGTAGAGACAAGTTTCATAGCCTTTTCACAATGGGTCAGTTTTACCTTAGAGTGCAATGACCCCCCCCCCCCCTGATAATATTGCTATCTAGAACCCCTGCCCTTTTTTCACAAATGAAATGTTAATTCAAGCCTTAATTTGCAAAGTTAGACATAACATATTAACTTTGTTACTTTCTGCCGTTTACTTTATTTTTATGTCAAATATCAATATTTCATAACAACCACAACATGCAATTAACCTTTTACATTGGAAAAACTTTATAAAGAAGAAAATAAATTTTGTAATGCCAAAATGTTTATGATCTTTCTCATATATTCATTGCAAGTGTGCTGTATGTAGTAACAAGTGTTTCAAGTTTCCTAAATGCCCTATGCTTTCAATAATGATTTTCCACACAAACTTTCTAGACAAATGACGGCACTAGATTCTAAGCCTTTAAGAAGAAATGGTATTGTTTGGAGCTGTTTTGATTACTACCACCTCTGATGGAAAGCCTATTAAGAAGATTTTTGTATTGCTTTTAGTAGTAGAGTAACAATAACTTTACCAAGATTAAGACATGAATCCCACCCCATAAAAATATATGTTTAACATAAAAAATATAACAATAATAATATCAATACCAGTAATAATAATAGTAATGATAATAATAATGATAATAATATAATGATAGTTCTTCTCGTTACTATATGTCATTGGTTACAGTTCAATACCTCTGGCTGGCATGACTTTTTCGATGAAATACCGTCCTTATATTAAATCTTTCTTCTGCAGTTTTTATAATAGAAATTTTCATATATTCAAAATAATGTACTATTCTATGGTTGGGTATGGATATTTTGCCTGTTTCTGTAACAGCACAATTAAACTTTCATGTGGTATATACTTTTGACTGATTGATGTTGATTTCACATTATTTTTTTACAGGAGTACGTAGTGCAGCAATCTTTTTGAACATATTAAGATTTCAATAACTCTTTCTTACATGTATTGTTTTTATGATATGACCTAAAAATAGCACAACCACATACTATACAGTGGGCACTCACTATTACCAAACCTTTATTCAAAGCTTTTGTAGAATCCAATTGTTTTACCCCCAATTTGTTGATATGGGATCTCTTTTGAGGGAAGAGGAATTTTTCTATCTACCACTGGGGGTACCATTGCAACTGGAAAGAGTACACACATTAAAACATGCACTATTCATAATGCTCTCAATTGTGGTTACCCGGGAATGAAATAATGACTGCAGTAGACAATAAAATATCTAATCAGAAGATTCTTCTTACAATGAATCTCATGCAATTATAACCAAAAAAACATAAACAAAAAATAATTGGAGCGTTCAGCTCATCCTCTGTGTAAGAACATATTGTGTTCAAAAGTGATGTACAACAAAGAAGACAAAGCAGTAGAGACTAAGAAAATAAAACTAAAGAAAAAAAACACAGGTTTTTACACCGTGGTAAACACAAGCATTCATATCAACTCTTCAAGATTTCACCTGCAAAAGATTTACAATCATTTTCAATTTGTGTTAAGTGAATATTATTGTGATACTTCATCGACTCTGTATTCCCTGTCAAGATAATAAATAATTTTACTTCTATTCCCTCTGGTGCAATCTCAGTGGCAGTGAAAGAGCTAAATGAAGGTCAATTTTTAAGCACTGTGTTGAGCGGTATACTGATCTTGTAATTTGCACCAGGTGTCACTAATTGTGTACCAAACACAGCATAAGAAATAAACTAATGGGGATTACGCTAATTCCTCGCGAAGCGAGGCCGAAGGCCGAGCGTAGCGAGGTTACTAATCGTGTCGGTTCCGGTCAGACCACGTGGCTCGCAAGCCCAAGTAAATCGAGCCGAGAGTTTTTATATATGTATATATATATATATTTATATATATATATCTATATTTTAAAGGTGTCCGTTTGCAGGCCAGGTTACCTGGCAATAGTAACGCACTTGAGAACTGCTGAATTTCCGCCAATATTCGGTGATGCCTTTTTGAAAGTAATGTAAATTTTGTGGAAACCGATTTCACTCGTCCTGGAAGTACATCCCAGCAAGGTGATCTCCGAGATATTGAAGAAATATTAGCACGAGATCGTCGCCGAGTAAGTTCGAATACCGTGAAAATCAACACGAGGAAAGCACGACTCAAAGCAGGGATAGAGAAACGACAGCAGGGAGAATAACAACAGAAATCGCAGCCAAGACAACAACTGCTCGCTCCAGAAAAAGGCAAACGAAACAGCAGGGAAAAGGACCAGGAATTCAATCAAGTTAGTTTTGAATTTGAATGTGTTATTGATAGAAATACAGGACATGAGTGAACGATTACATAACGAAATATATTGGTGTACTACATTAAGCAAAACGACTTAGAAGGGACACCGAGTAAGAACGACTTCAGCGATTGGAGATGTCTCTGGAAAATATTTCTATTAGTCTAAAAACGGAGTCGGAAGACGACCAACAGATTACAAGAGAATGTAAATAGGTATTTTTCATAATAAAACGATAGCGTTTCCAGTTTGAAGTAATTCCCAACACAGAGAGTTGCAGTTGTTATAGCAATCATTTATAACGATGTGATCTGATATCATTGCAACAGTGAAAATATTGTAAATTTTCTTGATCTAGCAGTTATGTTAAACATTTTCAACAGAATATATACCCTGTGTCACTATAAAGTACTGGTTCTGCAATATTATCAGTGATCAATGCGATCATTTTAAAATAAAGCAAATGTGATTACTGAATTCTGAGTAGTATTTCTCTTTGCTATAGATATATATGTATGTATTCTCTGATTGAAAGGTTTCAATAATATTGCGTAGAGACAACAAGTTTCATAGCCTTTTCACAATGGGTCAGTTTTACCTTAGAGTGCAATGACCCCCATCCCCTGATAATATTGCTATCTAGAACCCCTGCCCTTTTTTCACAAATGAAATGTTAATTCAAGCCTTAATTTGCAAAGTTAGACATAACATATTAACTTTGTTACTTTCTGCCGTTTACTTTATTTTTATGATGTAAAATATCAATATTTCATAATAATAATAATGAACTTTATTTGAGTGTCAACTGTATTTAGCACTGCTGTACTAATTGGGGACACTGTAAAGCGCAAATGAAATAAATTAAATCAAATCAAATGTCAAATAACAACCACAACATGCAATTAGCCTTTTACATTGGAAAAACTTTATAAAGAAGAAAATAAATTTTGTAATGCCAAAATGTTTATGATCTTTCTCATATATTCATTGCAAGTGTGCTGTATGTAGTAACAAGTGTTTCAAGTTTCCTAAATGCCCTATGCTTTCAATAATGATTTTCCACACAAACTTTCTAGACAAATGACTGCACTAGATTCTAAGCCTTTAAGAAGAAAATGGTATTGTTTGGAGCTGTTTTGATTACTACCACCTCTGATGGAAAGCCTATTAAGAAGAATTTTTGTATTGCTTTTAGTAGTAGAGTAACAATAACTTTACCAAGATTAGGACATGAATCCCACCCCATAAAAATATATTATGTTTTACATAAAAAATATAACAATAATAATATCAATACCAGTAATAATAATAGTAATGATAATAATAATGATAATAATATAATGATAGTTCTTCTCGTTACTATATGTCATTGGTTACAGTTCAATACCTCTGGCTGGCATGACTTTTTCGATGAAATACCATCCTTATATTAAATCTTTCATCTGGAGTTTTTATAATAGAAATTTTCATGTATTCAAAATAATGTACTATTCTATGGTTGGGTATGGATATTTTGCCTGTTTCTGTAACAGCACAATTAAACTTTCATGTGGTATTTACTTTTGACTGATTGATGTTGATTTCACATTATTTTTTTACAGGAGTACGTAGTGCAGCAATCTTTTTGAACATATTAAGATTTCAATAACTCTTTCTTACATGTATTGTTTTTATGATATGACCTAAAAATAGCACAACCACATACTATACAGTCGGCACTCACTATTACCAAACCTTTATTCAAAGCTTTTGTAGAATCCAATTGTTTTACCCCCAATTCTTTTTATGTAATGACATTGTATCTCACACTTCTGTTGATATGGGATCTCTTTTGAGGGAAGAGGAATTTTTCTATCTACCACTGGGGGTACCATTGCAACTGAAAAGAGTACACACATTAAAACATGCACTATTCATAATGCTCTCAATTGTGGTTACCCGGGAATGAAATAATGACTACAGTAGACAATAAAATATCTAATCAGAAGATTCTTCTTACAATGAATCTCATGCAATTATAACCAAAAAACATAAACAAAAAATAATTGGAGCATTCAACTCATCCTCTTTGTAAGAACATATTGTGTTCAAAAGTGATGTACAACAAAGAAGACAAAGCAGTAGAGACTAAGAAAATAAAACTAAAGAAAAAAAACACAAGTTTTTACACCGTGGTAAACACAAGCATTCATATCAACTCTTCAAGATTTCACCTGCAAAAGATTTACAATCATTTTCAATTTGTGTTAAGTGAATATTATTGTGATACTTCATCGACTCTGTATTCCCTGTCAAGATAATAAATAATTTTACTTCTATTCCCTCTGGTGCAATCTCAGTGGCAGTGAAAGAGCTAAATGAAGGTCAATTTTTAAGCACTGTGTTGAGCGGTATACTGATCATGTAATTTGCACCAGGTGTCACTAATTGTGTACCAAACACAGCATAAGAAATAAAATAATGGGGATTACGCTGATATAAAAAATAAAATATAAAATATAAAAAAAAATAAAGAGTAAAATATGAAAGCATTGTGACTTCTTCAAAAACTAGCTTTGCGAGGTTTTTGCGGGAGTCGTATTTCTAGTTGTATTGACTATTTTTGTCCTAATCTAGTCTTGAATACAGATGTAGGAGATAGAGTCGTTTAAGTGGCTGATAAAGTAGAAGAACTACTTATCCTTGATGGTAATACGTCGCCAACTACAGTTGCAGCTTGTTTCTATTATGTTGTTCGAGACTGTAGGTTACCAATTAGTATGTGTAATCGCATGGGTCCGAGGGCAATTAAGGATTAATTTCACTTGTATTTTCAAAGTTTTCCCAAAATTGCCCGAGTCGCTTCGCGACTCGGGCAATTTTGGGAAAACTTTGAAAATACAAGTGAAATTAATCCTTAATTGTCCGAGGGCACTTGCGATTACTTGTTTATCACATAAAGGGCAAAAATTTTTTGGGAATTGCATTCTCGCACGATGTCCGCGCGATGAAGCCCTTTCAATGCCGCCACAAATGTCAAAACAAACGTAACTGACCAATAGATTCAATGAACATTTTATTCTCAAAATACAGTTAACAACGTTACACGGTTTCAATCAACAGTAAACAGCAAAAAGGCTCAAAAAATGTATTTATGTGAACATTACACCTTAATCGGAGTCAGATTCTGGGAGAAAAATTCTTTTGTAACCTCGCTTGCTCTGGCTGAGACTTGCTTGGGAAGAATGATTTCCAGCTATGTTGAGAGTGACACTGTAATGGCTGAAATTGTAGATTTGACTCGAAGCTGAGTCGGGCTGTGTTTGCACTGAGGACACTGGTTGAAGTACTTGTCTTGTCGTGGCAGTATTTGTGAGATTGTCGATGATGTTGGACATCATTCTTTGCTCGTTTTCATCACCGGAGTCGTATTCATTCAAACATTGCTCGGAACTGTGACCAGTAATGTTTTTAATCTTTCATTTCGGAATGCCGGAGCTCTCCAATTTCTTGACAACCGTTTTTCTGGCGCTGTGGTTAGTAAGATTCTCTTCTGGGCAGGTAACTTTCAGAGGTGAGTTTTCAGCTCTGCGAAAAATTGGGCGAGCGCTTCGTTCAGCTGTGACACTTCGTAGCTCTCAATTTCCTCCTTTTTCCCCCTTGTTACAGCCCATTGTTTGAAAACGCCGGTCCAATGAATGAAACTTTATTTAACCACGGGCAAATTCATCAGCTATTTACAAAGGTATAAAAATTATAACTGCTCAACTAAAAACTATAAACTAAAATATATTAAAAAGCTGCTTTCCGTGAATGCCGTGCCTTATAGAGCTTTACTGATATCTCGTTTGAACGACCTTAAGGACTCCGCGCACCTAACCTCATAAGGAAGGCGATTCCAAAGTGTGGCGCCACTATAGCTAAAACTATTTTTAAAATAATTTGTGCGTGGCAACCTAACATTAAGTTTGTTCTCGGAGTCCCTCAAGTTGTAGCTTATATTTCGATCAGAAAATTTCGATATTAAATAGTCCGGAGCTAACCCATGCAGGCATTTGAATACCATGATAGCCCTTTGTATGTTTCGCTGGCGGTCGAGATTTTTCCACCCCAAAATTTCCAGCAATTGGCCAGCATGAACGTCATAATTAGAGAAAGTTAAAACACGGGCTGCTCTATTCTGCAATTTTTGCAGCTTGTCTTTTAAAGTAACCCCACAGGTTCCCCAAACAGAACTACAGTAGTCAAAGTGAGGTTGTATTAAAGCTTGGTATATAAGATGTAAGGTCGCCGTAGGAACCAGGTGCCTAACACGTTTCATGGCACCGATTCCAGAAGCGATCTTTTTAGTTAGTTTTTCAATGTGGTTATTCCAGCTGAGTTTGTCATCAATTGTTATTCCAAGTGATTTCGTACTTGCAACCTGTTTCACCCGAGTACCGTTTATTAAGAGTGAGGGGGAAACAGCAATGGTATTTAGCCTTTGGCCAGATCCTATCAGCATGAATTCTGTTTTGGTCATATTTAGAGTAAGTTTGTTCGCGTTTAACCAATAGACAGTGCTTGGTAAAGTGGGGATAGTTTCTAAAGAAACTGGTGCTGCGTCGGTGGGAAATTGAAACACAAGAAATTGGATAAATCAAACGAGTTGATTAAATAAGTTATACCACCGTAAGGTGAATGGGAGGTGCTGACGTTTCGAGCGTTAGCCCTTCGTCGGAGCGAATGAGAGGATTGTGGGTTACGTACAATTTATATAAAGAAGTTTGGAGCCATGCTATTGGTGGAACCATAGCAATGTGTGAATGGAAGTGAATAAATTAGATGAATGATTAAATGAATGAGAAACGTTCGTTGATACCGTGGGGATTAAGAGAACCGAGTTGGAAGATAAACTTCTGTTCTAGGTTTTTACGGCTTTCCGTGTTGCCCTGATGCGCGGAAAGGCCACATACTGCCATGTTGTGAGTTGAGTGGTTAGGTAGATTAAAGTGTCGCGCTACAGGTTTCGATGCATCTTTGTCATTTCGTTCGACGTCACGCAGGTGTTCGCGGAAACGGTCACCTAATCTCCTTCCGGTCTCGCCGATGTATATCTTCTTGCATAAGGTGCATTTTATGCAATAGATAACATTGGCAGAAATGCATGTGAAACGGTCGGTGATTTTAAACGATCGTTTAGGTCCTGCTATTTTGTCTGTGTTATAGATGAAAGGGCAAGTTTTGCATCAATAGACAGTACATAGTTTAGTGTTTTTGTTCTCGCTACCGTGCTTTAGTCCCTCAATTAAGGTTCCGTCGGCTTCCACGAAACGGGAAGCCATTGTTGCAAAAAAATTCATCAGCAATAACGCTTTGTTGCCAAGCAACTTATGACCAATCAGCAGCAAGTAATCATGCCCTCTTGATTACCTAAAGTGCCCTCGTGATTAAGAAAAAATGCCCTCTGTCTAAGCCAATCAGCGTTCAGTAATTTTGCCCTGCATGTGATAAGGTAGGTTACCAACTGTTTGTAAAGTGTCTGTAGCCACTATTCGAAGACTATGGAGGCTGTTAATTGAATACCTTGGTGCCGAAATAAATTTGGGTGATATTAGAAAAATATTACAACCGTTAACACGTTGTGCTTGGAAAGTAAGTAACTAGCGGATTAGTTGAATCAACTCTCTATACTGCATCCAGAGTAATATCATACCTTCTACGAATTGATGATTGTGAATCGTTAGCTCAAAGAAGTACAAGATGACGAGTTGATAAAGCGTGAGCTAAGTAACTTTGCTGGACTATTAGTATTACGTGGAGGTCGTTTTGTAGCACTTGCTATCGGTCTATTCAGAGTCGCTAAACTCATAAAATTAGGAGAAGATGAAGAGACAGGCAAGATTCTAGAACTTGATAGTAATACTGAACCAGCTAGTTAAAGCTTACTACATCATAAAGTACAAAGATGGCGGAAGAGACTGCACAAATTTCTAAGGAACCAGTACCAGCTAAAACGGAAAATAAAAAGAACCCTAAAAAGGTGGAAGCAGGACGTAGGATTCAAGAGTACAATAGGAGGGCTCGAGAGGTATTAGAAAGGGAAACTAAATGCGAGGCAGAAAAATCATCTGAAGAACCACCAACTAAACCTTGGATTCCAGAGATAAGGTTGGCAACTGCTGTTTCTCTGGTTGCTGTAGGGTTAATGGCTTTGGATTTGTTTATGAAATACTAAAGAAAGCCGCCACCGGAACCAGTACGATATCGAGAACCGGGTACGATATCGAGAACCTGAACCACGTAGAAGTACTGAGCCTGCTCAACCTAAAATTGGCATGATTTAGAGATTGCAGTTAATATAAAGTTAGAGTATGAGTGAAGAAAATAAACTAGTTAAAACTGTAACCGATGCTTCTGTTTTGGTTGGATTGTCTGCTGCAATTGGTTATATCGGTGAAAAACCTATAAAGGAATCGTTCATCGGTGATCCATCAACTAGTGTTACAAATTATGTGAAATGGGTTGGTGTTCTAGCAGGAATTTTAGCTCTATAAAGTTATCTAGAAACTCAAAAGGTTTTACCTAAAAAACCTAGTTAACTAATATATAGATGGCTTGGGTAACACTAGGTATAACAGTTCTGGGTGCAGTTTTAAATGCGCCGGCTTTGTTTAGAGGTAATGCTCTTCCAAAAATGTTATCTCGTAGTAACTCAGAAGCGGAAAGAATTAGACACGATAAGGCTATAAAAGAGGGATATCAGATTAAGGCAGGCCAATATTGAAGAAAAACGCCCCAGATATCGCAGAGCTTCGTACTCAGGTTCGGAAGGAAATGCTGGAAGAAATATCAAAGAACGTAAAATGAGAATAACGTTCGAACGGTCACCAGTAGGATGCGTTTATGAGATTGGTTGCTTCAAGTCTTAAAAAGATCTCATTATCTTAGAATAATATGACATTACTTGATGAATTTAAAAAGCAATACCCTAAGGCCCATATGTCAAAGTTTGAATTCGTTTCAAACAGTCATGGAGGCTATATCTACTGGAAATATAATAGACTTACCATTATGCGTTATGATGACTTATCCGGGAAGACTTGGGCTGAAGATCTTAGCCGTGAATTACGAGAGAATTACGGCTCAGCGAACGGATCGTTCCCGGACAGCTTGAAATTAACTGATACAAGATATCCTTTTCTTGCTGTAATTTTTGGAGACCTGGCAGATGAAATTACTGAGTTATTAACAAAGTTGGATATACATGGAGCACCTAAACTAAAGTTTACAGTGGACATGCGGAATATTTTTCAATCGGTCGTTGACTTTCAGATCTGTTAAAGAAAGTAAACGGTGGTCTTGGCCTCAGCCATTTAACTTTTCCTCTTGGTGTGCCACATCTGGTTGCGGTATTAGTCTAGCGGAGAGCATGGAGTATCCACTTGTTACAGATAGCTTCATTAAATGCCATATTTACTTTACCATTAGAAGAATCTTACATGAATTAGGTGTTGCACGTCCTGATGATTCATTACTTAATGTGTCAAATAACCCATATAATAAGGTTGTTTACCACACAATATGCCATGAATTTGGATTATCTACTAATCCTGAATTTAGGTTGAGAAGTGGAAGGAATGGTGGATTGTGCGACATATTTGTATTTTATCCGGGTGATAGACCTGGTTCTGGTTATCAAAATGTTCATCTTGTAGGAGGATATGATACTGAAGCAAATACATGGCCGGGTAATGATAATCTCTTTTCAGATGAGGGTAGTAGACAGAAATATGGAAATTTGATTAACTGGATGCGTTTTGCAGGCTTTCTATGTTCTTGGTTTGGTCCTGTTAAGGTTACGGAACAGGTTCGCGGGTGCGTTGCGCAAAACCATCCTCACGGGCGCGTAATTTTAGGAAACAGCCTAAACCTATACATCATTTTAAAGCTTATAGAACCTAGAACGGTGATAAAATGTTTTTAACTTGCGAAATTCAATATTAAACGAGCTGCGATCAGTCAAGTGCAAATCGACCGATGCTTATAAATGCGGCAAACTCGCGTCGGATTTTGACCTTATCAAGAAAACAATGACTGCATGATACTCAGCAGATGTTTGTCTTCAAAAGTGCGTCGGGGATTTTTTAGATCAGCTTTCACAACAAAGTTATTACAATTTAAAGTTGGTTGTCGAGCTCTTCTTGGATGGAGACAGCATTAGGACTTATATCTTCTAAACGAAAAAGAAATCGGCAAAAGCCCGACACACTTTTGAAGATGAGGGTTTCGTGCACCGTTGGGCGAAATTTCATGATTCTACGATAAATTCCTGCATGCGAAGTATCAGCTCAAAGATGGCAAATTCAAAAAAAAAATTAGCCGAGCGTAGAAGGTTTAGTCAACTGTGACGTAATGAGTCACGCAAAAAAGGAAATTTGCGATATCTCTGGAGCGAAAAGAGATTTCGAATTTATTTTTTCTGCTAAAGAAAGCCTGGACCACATAGTTTATGTATGCCAAAAATCTCAATTTTGTAAAAATTTGACCTGCGAACCTGTTCCGTAACCTTAAGGGTGAAGGTTTGACTAAGGCTGGATAAAGTAGATTGAATAGATCTGTCGAGACTTTTGTTTATAGTATATTAGGAGCCCAAGTTAATACAAGATCATCCATAGTTGGTGACGAGGGAGATGCTGTGGAAACCCAACAAGAATTTAAAAAGATATTTGAAGATAGTGTTATTGAGAAAGACATATCAAACTCAATACCAATTTTGTAAGTGATACAAAATTAAGGTTAGATTTAGTTGTTGCTCCTGGATTATGGTTAATTCCAAGTCATGTAATCATAAATACTGAGAGTGTTGTTGGTTACAACAACGAACTTATGAAGGGTACTAATGAAATGGCGTTTGGAGTGAATAATTCGATAAACACTAAGACAAAAGCTGTTGGAATTAAGCATAATTTTGGCGGTTCAAAGGTATATTTACCGCATAAACTGGCGGTTAAAGTTAAAGTTGTGAAACCAAAACCTGAGGTTACTAAGGCTGGTGTTGAGCCTATAGTAAAGTCGAGTACAACTACACATCATGAGATTAATCTTATTATAATGCTGGTGGTTGTTGGTGGATTAGCTTGGTTTCTATTTAGGTAGATTGATAGTTATATAAAACAAATATGACTTAAAGTGTAATGATGGTTGGAGGTGCAATGCTTGTGGGTATTTAACGGTTGTTTAGTATTATATCTATCCAGTGGATAAAATAACCAGGTTTGGGTGGTTTTCGTAATATTTCACCAATATCTGAATCTTTATCATTGAGAAAAATAATTAGTTCATCATCGCATTTACAAAAAAGAATTTCTACGCAGTATTTATCATCCTCAAGTGTTGTTTCGTAATAATAGTTCATTCGCTAATAAATGAGGTTAATTATTACTCGGGCTACTACGACAGGGAGCCCGAGTCTAAGTTTACCTTTTCGGTCTATCTATCTATCTATCTATCTATCTATCTATCTATCCATCTATCAATCTATCTATCTGTCTGTCTGTCTGTCTGTCTGTCTGTCTGTCTGTCTATCTATCTATCTATTGACAACGTCGAAAATCGGCCTTTGGGTATTGCTATTATGAAAGCAAGGCTGCGCACGAGGTCATCAAGTTATTGCTCCATCGATGTTGGATGCGGAAGATGTGTATTCTGCTTATGTTGCTTATGGCGTCAGTCGATCGAAGAAAACTTTTAGTGTGTTATTTGCTTCTGCGGAATGGGTTAAAGGAGAAGTAGGTCCAAAATGGCACTTTCTTGCAATCAACGAAAAGTTTATACATAGATAGATTACTCACCAAAATTTCAGCCTTCAAAGTGCTTCCAAACCGTATGAAATTCTTGTCTAAACTCGGAATAAAATCGACACATGGCGCCGCCATCTTGGAGCAACTTAGCAGCCGGGCGATGTATGCGTGACGTCAAAGAGCTCAAGGTGAAGTTTGGCGCAAAGACTGAACACTCAAAAAAAACTAAATAACAAAATGTCGAAAGCTCATGTGTTGTTCTATGCACATAAGGAGAGGGCGAAGACAATTTGTTCGGAAGCAAAACGACCAGTTTTGGTAGCAGAAGCACTTTAATGGGAATACCTTCCGTTAACTTGTTTTCCGATTCCGGCTCTTCGACACAGCAGTTAGACTCTTTTGCAGTCCCTCTTAGCTCACAACGACCGCAAATACACCAGTTCAAATTATTTAGTCATCAGACGCCTGGTTCTCGTCTGGAACACGTGCTGTCTCGAAGCGATACGGCAGGTTAAGACACCGTTAACCGAGACGACCTGGGGACGAGCTTGTGTTATTTTGTTGTTTTGTTATATTGCTGGTGGGTGTGAAATTTGTGAAAATAAAGCTCATTTTCTCCTTTAAATGTTTGAAAATATTTTGATAAATAATAAAGCAGTTAATGAATTCGGCTTTCGTAGGATATGAAGAATTAAGCGGATCTCGCAATATCTAGCTTTATATCAGGTGAAATATCATCATCGACAACCCTCGCGCTTGAACTTGAGCTGCTGCTCATGCCTTCTTCTTGTTCGTTATCTATCGCCTCCTCGTCATCGCTCTTGTGATTGGGCAAGTAAGTCGTGCTTTTCCTGTGGCTGATGTGCTGATGTAGCCACTCCAGTTTTGGGGACAGCGTCCCTTTACGTGATCTTTTTTTGGGGACAGCGTCCCTTTACGTGACCTGTACGTGATCTTTACAAGTTCATTACAAGTAGCTTATAATCCAACAACAGTAATCGAACGGTAGCCGAAAAATAGTCGAGCAGTTTTCAAGCAGTGTTGAATAGCAGTTGCAGTTGTTGGTGCTTTGAAGTTAAGTTCAGCTCTATCCGTGTGGTGATCCAGTCATCTAACATCTGCCTCGTAACAGTTCCTTTCCCACAATGTCGAGAATAACTTGTTTCGATATGTGGTTGTCATTTTTGTCTTTTGATCTTAGAATGTTGTGAAAGTTTAGATTCTCAGGGCAAGTGTAATCTAGCTCTATGATTTTCTGCCTTTCTTCAATAAGCTCTGCTTTAGTTTTCAGTTTGTAAGAAATTAATGCAGTTCTTGCCACTCGTTTTCCTGTGTCTTTGCTTTTGCTGCTTCCTTCATATCGTCAGTGGTTGCCCAAGGTTTGTTAGCGCTCTTTTCTACGTTTCTAATGCTTTCTTTGTCGTATCAATTTCTTGTTTCAACTGCAGTCGGTTGCTGCTCAGTTCCTCGAGTAGCTTTTCAAACTGAGTTACCGTTACTCTCCATATTTTCATTTCAATTTCGATTTAAGTGTCTTACGATCTCATCTCCTTGTGTTCTTCGAACATCTTTGCTTTCTTTAATTCGAAATGTGAAGAAATTTAAGAAGCAAAATTCGGAACAGAGCCTCTTTCAAATCTATTAGATTTGGTCATATTTCGGATAACTGGTTGAACTCTGTGTGAATTTGTGAAGGTTTTCCTTTCTCTTGTTTGCTTTACTCGACAGTGTGACTTGCTGTCTTGATGTGCGGCCCCAGAAATAATGGAAATGATATATAGAAAAGTTATACCAAACTGATCCGGGGTTTATTTACTTTATCCTTTATTTTCTTAACTTCGAACAGCGTATGCAGAGAACACGTTTTAGTCAAAATATAGTAGCGACCCTCCGAAAGAAGTGATAGAGAAAGGTTGATAAATCCGAAAGTAACCAGGGTCATTACTTTCGGAACGTAATGCTAAGGTATTGGAAGTAATTCAAGTCAGTTCTCTCGAGTACGTTGCGTTGCAAGTTTCAAATATAAATGCTATTAATACTTGTTACCTAAAATTACGGTGAACTACAGCTCCCAATAAGAAGAACGCGCTTTTTTTGAAGGATTTTAAGTAAAAACGTTGTTTCCTGTTTAACTATGTTTGTGATTCGAACTGACGGTACTTTGCAGCACTACCATCAAGGTTTTGCACTCGAAGGGGACCATAACGTTGAAAATTCTCTGAATGTTAATCACAAGCCAGACAACTGGCATTGTATCTTGGAAAAAAAATTGGACATTGGTACTTTAAACATGTTGCTGCCGCATTGTTAACCGTTTTCATTCTTGTCTAACGTTTCGCCCCCATCTTTTGTTTCTTTGTGTTTGCTAAATATCATTGCACAAAGTATTGTTTTGAATAATTGCATTCGACATTAGGAGAACGCAAACTCAACTAGCGAGGGGCCTGGACACGAGCACAAAAGAAAGTCAATTTTTGGTAGATTGGGCCAGGTACTGGATACAGAAATACGACGTAGACTTCGTGGGCAAGGTGCATGCGCATCTAAAAAGATCAGAATGTGTGCGCACATTTTTTCTTCCTTCACAGAGGGAACTGCTCTCTGTTCATTTTCTGAGCGAAGACTAGCGCTACTTTTCTACAGCAGATGTACTGTTCTGCGTTCTATCGATAAACGGACAGCTGATCCGAGGTTACTCTACTTAGTAAGTTACCTGTGATGCAACCGTGTTGCAAGTAAGATGGAGAATTGTTACCGGTACTAGCCATACTCAGTTGCATAAAGCATCATAATCCTCAAAGTATTTAGATTAAACAAAAAGGTAAAATTCAGCACATGGTTATTTTTTCTTTTTGATTCAAAGTAAAGTCGGGAAGCACGTTCCATGCCACCTTCGCCTATTCCAGACTCTTGGATGGCTTTTCCTTCGCTCACTCGCCTTTTCTCTTTGCCTTCAGTATAAATGATCCTGAAAAAGTCTTGGTACAGCCCCCTTGGGTTACCATTCTTTAATTATTTGTATTTGTAATAGGCTGCCTTTGACATGAAGGAAGAGTACGACATTCTGAACACAGATATGCTGCTTGAAAAGTATCGGGAGAGAAAAGAGAAAGACAGTTACATGGCCATCGGAAAGGAGCTCATGCAGAAGGAAATGAAGACTGACATAAACCATAGGAACTCCTGGGAGTCTTGGTTAAAGTATGGTGTTGCTGCTGTTGCCGTTGGAATTGGTGTATGTTATTCTCTAATTAGACAGTAGTCTCGTGGATTCTCTCCTTAAAAATTGTTAAGCCTAGTTACTCAAACAGACTTATCATCAGGTGCATGTGGACCTATTTGGGCAACAAGCTGGAGCAAATGAACCCCAAATATGGTTGATAGCAAGCCACGTAGCCTGGTTATGAAACGGTCCAAATTCGAGCGGAAATCTCTGAGCTCGATTGTAACTAAACCTTAGAATACGCTTTGTATTCGAAATGTCATAAATCACCTCAAAACTCAATGTACTGGCTCATAAAAGTCCCTGAACCATATCTGTTTCATTTGAGCTATAGCTCAGTCCCAACACTTTTGAAAGGGATAGTGCTACTAACTCTCAGGGGACACTCCCCAAGCTGCTGTCCATGAAGGTAGAATACATTGCATGACAGCTGTAACATGAGTTAATTTGTAGTCAAAGATAGGAATGGTAGAATACTCCTTGCTGTATGGTAAATATAGGACATTAAGAAAGGAATTTGTATTCACCTTTTCATTTATATTTGCTCAGATATTTACTTACATACTACTATTCTATTTACTATTTATTCAGACTCCGTTCTTGACATTCTTACAAACATCAACGACATTTTTACTTTAAAAAAACTACTCACTTCTTCTGAAGTAAGAGTGAACTTTTTGTTATCCGATTATGTCAAATGTAGAGTTTTCAGGATGGATCACATAATAGTATTCTTCTTGGATCAATGTCATACACATGTAGAGTACTGATTCTGTGACACCCTTTCAGGGGCGTATTTTAGCAAATCTCAGCCCCCAGTGCCCACCTCCCCACCCCCCACTGGGGGACTCGATTTGCGAAAATACTTTGCACACGCGTTGTACACAGAACCAGTACTCTACACGTGTGGGGTTGTACGCAGAACCAGTACTCTACATGCGTGCGGGTAGCGCAGACAGTGTCTAGACAATTATTGTTTTGTAAGGCACTAGCTCTCTGACACCCCTCATTCCCCCCACCCAAAACCAGTTTAAACCGTTCCAAACAGGTTTCACCAGTCAGAACTATTTCTTATTAGAGAAATGCTACTTATGTGTTATACGAGCGTATGGCGGGAAGTATCAATCAGCGGCGTGTCCCGAGTTCATTCACTTGAGGAGATGGCGGCCGCAAGATGCGTGTCTGGCTTGGTACGCGGGATAACAATCTCCGAGGCCATCCAGAACGTCCCTCCAGGATGTTGGAGGTCTTCCCAAGGGGTATATCGCTGGAAGGGTTAATGAGCGATTGGCACTGGTTTGGAACGAGGTCCGCTGGCAGCTTATGAACGCTCCTTAATGTGAGAGGCAATCGCAGGTTGTGTGGATCCTCCTTTAATAATAATAATAATAATAATAATAATAATAATAATAATAATAATAATATACTCCATTTCTATTGCGCATATTCTATATAAATAATCATATGCGCATTACAATCAGACCTATAGATGATGACACTGGGAATACGCCCTACTCTTTTCGAACAGTGCCATGGGTTCTTTTAAGTCCCACATTACAGATAGAGTTGTGAGACGGGGCCTACGGTTTATCGTCCTTATCCGAGAAGACTAGAAAGTCTAACTATTTGCAGATGTCATTACAAAGGCAGCAGTTTCTACTCAGTTATTTTAAGACCATGAGTGTTGGTCCGGCCGGGGTTTTGAACCGGCGACCTCCCTCACGGTAGTCCAGTGCTCTACCAACTGAGCTAACTGGTCGGCGTAACTGAGCTAACTGGTCGGCTTTGCCGTAAATGTCGTTGGTGTTGGAGGAATAGACTCTTTATGGGTGTACTTTTAATTGGGTTAGGCACGATTTCCTTGATCCTGGCATGTTCCCGGAAGGTTACGATGAATGCTTCTTCAGAATAGTGTGAATTGGCAACGAGAAACAACAAGAAAGCGGAGGAGTCTATGGGAGGGGAGTTATTTTTTCCCTGCTTCACGCATCGTTTCCACGACCTCACGACTTGTCTCTGACATCTCTCTGCCACGCGGGTGTGGAGATCTTGGTGAGAATATAGCTAAAGTAGTGTAGAAATGCGGGTCCTAGCGCACCGAGAAAACAATGAAATTCAATCAACTTTCCCAGCATTATAGGACCCGGAGACACTATGCATAAATTAATCCAGATACATCAACAGTCTAAATACAAACCGTCTTTTAATTGTTTTCCAGTTTGGTATTCCGACTCGCTAATAAACGACACTTTTCTTGCGCTCAACTTATGCAAATACCTTTAATAAAATATTTATCGTTTTTTGTCTCATAATATTCTTCACTACCTGGAACAAATTCCGTCTTCTTTTTTCCTTTAGTACACCAAGTCAACATTATAAATATCCAACCTAAACATCATTTTTTCCTTAACATCACTAAACCATAGAACTCTGCAGGAACTCCACATACACCACCATCGCGTCACCAAGAATCACCGAATCTGCATCGACTCTGCATCAACGTCATTAAAATTTAAACCAACTCTGTATAAAGCGAAATGACATTTCCTGGGCCAGAATGAATCTGCGTAGACTCTGCATTATTGTTTACGAATATTGTATGTTGATTCCGAGATAAATCTCGACTTTTTTTTGCACCACAGCTGGCACATATGCATTTCATCATATAATTAACGTTACTAGTTCTCATATATTCTTCACTACCTTCAACACATTCAGTTTCTTTTCGTTCTTTTACGCAGTAACTCCACACCTATTCATACTAACATACTATTTCTTTAAGTAACATGATTTAGAAAAATTAAAAGTACTTATAATAATTTATAATGAATCAATCTTCTAATATCCTCGATTAACCCATACCGGAAATAAATGTACCCATTTCAAGACCTGCTCCGGCTTCACCTAATCGAAGCACGTTACGTGAAGTCGCTGAACGAATGGCAGCCAAAACTCGACGCAGAATGCGAGAATTCACCGATTGGTTATTATGTTACGTTCTATCCTTGATTCGCAAGACAGTAACCCAAAAAGTGGAAGATCTTAAAAAAAACGGGTCAATCAAATCTATCAGCAATATCCCATTCCGGCAAGATATGTCATAAGAGAACATCAAATATCTATTCAAAGATATCTTCAAACGTATCGGATTGATGGGGATACGGGCGATGCAAGTCATTCATGGAGAAGATTAGACTTCCAGTTCTTAATACCATCCGTAATATGGATAAACCAGTCAAATTAAGATTTATATTAACCTGCCGATTTAAACTGGATTCACCTGCTCGAGCACCAAAAGAAATGTTTGCTGGATTTAATGGTGGAAAACCAATACTGATTACCGAATCGGATCATATGAACATACTAGGAACCATATCCAGAATCATATTAGAGAAAATACCCAAATTCCAAGCCGAAGGTACTGGAACATTTTGATATGCATATAGTGGTAGCGGATCCGATTGTGGGTAGTAGTTATCTTCCAGTCCCTAAATATATAGCGGATTAACGTCAAGAATCTATTGGATAACAAGTGCTTTAAATGGGCTGTTACATCAGCAGTTTATCCAGTAAACAAAGATCGTCAGAGGTTAACTTCAAATATGCGCGAACATTCTAAAAAAAAAAATGATTGGACAAATATTAAGTTCCCCGTAAGCTATAAAGACATAGATGTATTTGAAATGCAGAATCCCTATGCTGTTAATGTTGTTGGATACCATAATCCCACTCAAAAATTCTATACATTTAAGCCATAGACGCGTTCGTCATGATATGAATGAAAGGACAAATCATTGTTGGATTAAGAATTTTAGCGGACTCGTATCTTCTCAAATTAACAATCATAAAGGTACAAGATTCTTCTGTTACAGATGCTTCAATTCCTTTAATTGTGAGAGGTCCCTAATTGATCATGATACACTTTATCAACATCTTTAGAAAGCGAATGTCAAAATGCCAATGAATAAACTTCCCAGTTCATTCAATTTAAAAATCACTATCACAAGATGAGAGTTCCCTTTGTTATTTATGCAGATCTTGAGTGCTTTACGAATCAAATATTAACATGTACACCAAACGAACATAAGAGTCTTACACAAAAATACAGAAAGCACACGCCTTCTGGATCTTGTTATTACTTACAGCCCAGCGATATTGCCACATGTGCTAAATTATCCATATACACGGCTCAATACGGAGAAGAGGATGTTGCAAAAAGAATTTGTGTTAAGTTTGGAACGTACTACACAAGAGATTTACAACAAGATCAAATTTCCAGTGGATGTTATCATGACTACTACTGATCGAATCGATTACGATAAGGCGACCCATTGTCATATTTGTGAGAAACCGTTAGGTTACGACAAAGTATTAGGTCATTGTCATCTATTTAACCGGTAAATATCGTGGAGCAGCCCATAGTGAATGTAACTTAAAATTTCAAGTGCCTAAATTTATTCCAGTTGTATTCCATAATCTCACTGGGTATGAGTCACACTTAGTCATTAAAAAACTAAACCTCATTTAAGAAGCGAATTATAAAATAGACTATTGCAAATACGGAGGAAAAATATATTTCATTTTACAAGCAAGTTGAAGTGGATACCCGTGTAGATAAACATGGGAACAAGTTTCCAGTTTATATTTATTTACGATTTATCGATAGTTTTAAATTTATGGCTACTAGCTTGGATAATTTAGAAAGACATTTACCTAAAGATAAATTCATCAATCTATCGAAATATTACCAAGGTAAATAATTGGAATGTTTACAACGGAAGGGCGTATGCCCCGATGATTGGTTTGATCATTATCAGAAGCTAAACGAAACTGAATTACCATCCCAAGAGGCATTTTATTCTAAATTAACAGGGGAATCCATTTCAGAGGAAGGTTATCCACACACTCAAAAAGTATGAAATGAATTTAATATGCAATCCACGAGGGATTATCGTGATTTATATTTAAAATCAGATGTACTATTATTATCCGACGTATTTGAGAACTTTAGAGATATATGCATGGAACATAAATTGGACCACTCTGGTATTTTACAGCCCCGGGTCGTGCATATGATGCCTGTTTGAAAGTAACTGGAGTCAAGCTAGAATTAATTAAGGATGTTAATCAACTACTCATGGTTGAAGCAAGTACCAGAGGAGGAGTGTCCATGATCAGTAACCGGCATGCTCAAGTCAATAACAAATATATGAAACATTACGATCGAAAACTACCAAGTCAATTTATCATTTACCTGGATGCTAATAATTTATACGGGTGGGCAGTGAGTAAACCATTACCGACTCATGGATTCAAATGGATGGCTAAAGATGAACTCCGTCGTTGGGAAGATATGCCTTGTACTTTAGATGTGGACTTAAGTGCACCACACGAATTGCACGATTTGCATAATGATTATCCCTTCGCTCCGGAACATATCAAAGTGGGTAACGTCTCTAAACTCATTCCGACCCTATGGGATAATAAAAAATACCTACTCCATCAAGAAAATTTAAAACAATGTATTAACCATGGACTCATTTTTACTAAAATGCATAGAGGGTTGGCATTTCATGAATCTCCTTGGATGAAACAATACATAGATTTAAATACGAATTTAAGAGCGATACGAGTAATTTTCCTGAAGATCATCCGAGATTCCAGCCGGAATGAATAATAAAGTCATTGGTAAATTTAAAAAAGAAGTCGGGGGTTAGAAATTATCGAGTTTTTGGGATTAAGAGCAAAATTATATTCGTATTTGATGGATAGTGGTAAAGAAAACAAAAGATGTAAGGGAGTAAAAATCTGTTACTAAAAATACTATTAGACATGGAGACTTGAAATATTGCCTATTTAATAGGGAGATGCAAATGCGAAAGATGAATGTGATTAACAGTCATCTACATGATGTCCATGCTGAAACAACAAAATCGCATTGTCTCCCTTTGACGATAAACGAACCCTCAGACAAGATGAGACAGATACCTATATACTCGGATATCGTGACTCCACTACGGTTGATAACGATGACGATTTGTTCCAGGATTCATAGTTCAGTTCATTTAGATCTAATTGCATGTAATACGATACTCGATGAACAAATCCTTGGTATTAGTTATCAGGATATAAATCGAGGTGTATGTCATTCCAGAAGAGGGAAATTTAAAAATCAATGCACGTTTGTTATTTACTTGGGAGATAAACATATCAATAGTAAACTCTTTATCAATGGAAAAATAGTTCATGTTGGATTCAAGTCGTTAGAAGATGGTCAAATGGCTACTAATACATTTAAGAGTGCTTTAAGGGATGTTTCACCTAGTCATGTATCCATAAGTTTAATAACGTCTGCCACGAATAATCTGGAGTGGTTCATGAATAATCAACCTGATATTATTAGATGTCATTACGATAGGAATAAATATGCTGGAGGTATTATAGTTTACCAAACGACGCTGCTTCTTAAAAGGGCTAATTGAGGATTATGACAATTGCTATTATTCAGATTGTAATGTTGTTCGTCAAGATGATATGACCACTATTGAACGTTTGGATTTGGCATATAAAATCCAGCGTTGTCCTGTGTTGTTTCCAATGCAATACTATGAAAAAATCTATTTATTAAGTACCTGCTTTGGGGGGAGCTCCGTATCTTCCGGAATGAACTGCAGTTGCACCCTAACAAATCCACGTGGCGGTCCATGTTTCAAGTACCGTATTTTCTCAATTAAACGCTGGACCCCGATTAAACGCCGGGTCCACGAGGCCAATTTTGAAATAAACGCCGGGGGCGTTTAACCGAGGCCCCGGCGTTTATTTGCGTTCGAACCAACAATTTGATTTTTCCCTTATTAAATAGCACTACTGCGACATGCTAGTACGCTACATGGTGTTTTGATAATCTTAATATATGTTCAAAAGGAAGGAAGGGCCGCAGCATTTTTCACTACACTGCAACATGCTGCTCCTGTTGATGAAAACGATCCGTTCGCGGATTTAGAGCCAGTCATCTGTGAAGAATAAGTTAACGAGTTTGTTGAACGCCAAATGGAACGTCAAATGTTTCAAAAATACTTGCTCGCCGCCAATAAAACTTCTGTTAATATATATGACTTCTTACAACATATAAAAGACACAGGTCTTAAAACAAAAGTTTCGACTAAATATAAGACTTGTTTACAAATATGTTGTTCGGTGCTTTTGTCATTATGTCTGGTGCTTCAGTCATCATATTCGGTGCTTAAAGCATTGTATTCGGCTCTTTTGTTATTATGTTTGGTGCTTAAATTAATATATTAGGTGCTTCAGTCATCATATTCGGTGCTTAAAGCATTGTATTTGGCTCTTTTGTTATTATGTTTGGTGCTTAAATTAATATATTAGGTGCTTCAGTCATTATATTCGGAACTTAAATAATGATATTCGGTTCTTAAACCATGCTGTTCGGTGCTTAAATTAATATATCCAGTGCTGGAGGCATTATATTCGATAGTTTTGCCATTATACGCGGTGCTTTTCTCGTTATCATCACGGAACCTCGTTGTCGTTTGATTTGAAACGAGGCTAAAAACAAAAAGAAACCTATGTAGGAGTCATCAGCGGGCAAAAATGGAGGCTTCACTGGACTCCATGGCAAAGGTTGTTAAGTTATGTATCCCACATGGATCTACATATCTTCCTCTTCCCAATGAGGACGAGTTATTTAACATGTATGATCTTGCTTTTTCAAATACTCATTTTGGTCACATATAATACTGTGAGGGAAAACTGGAATGAGTTTCTCATTTTGTATGTGCTTTTAACCAAGGAATATCAAAAGGTTGAGTATTTCTTTAATGGGAACATACTTTTTGGAATATTGCTGTTCTTTTCCTTTTAGATGGTCAGCCAGGTCTTGATGCCCTTACTCTTAAATGCAGGTCTATTACAAGATGTCAAATTTCCTATTTTCTCATATTTTTTGTGTTCCAACTTCATATGTTTGTAGTTTCTTGAGCTGATATGCTGCTTGACACCCTGCTATTGTCTACCGTTGTCTACTGTTGGTTTCTTTTCAGTACTTACATTGTCTGTTTTTTGTAAGTCATTAACAAAGGTCACATAATTCAAATCTCAATTACCTTAAGTCAATGCGGCAACATGAACAACTGCGGTCAACATTTTATTTTTGGTCAAATGTAAACCATGATAAGTGTTAATTAGGTTTCAGAGATGTGGCCCTGCTGTCTTACAAGTGTTATATTTGGATTCTGGCAAATCATATTATTTGACAAAGTCATATTCTATGTTTGGCTAGTTTCCTGTTATTCATACCTTGACCTCTGTCCAGTGATGGAGTGGCAACAGTCAACCAAATATAATATTCTTTGTACTTCTATTGTGAACATGGTTACTCCTCCAATTTTTTTTAGGAACATCAAACATTTATTTTCTCAAAGAGGTGAGCAAATAAAAATTGCTCAAGGGGAGGGGGCTCTATACTTGAAATTACTTGGAATGTTGAAAGAATTACAAATAATGAGAAATGATTGTACTGTATTTTTTATGAATTAAGTCTACCAGATGTGTTAAAATGATACTGGAGTTGGTTGTTAACTGTTGCTTATAATGCTACAGTTGTCACTTAAAAGAGAATTAAAATAAGTCACTTATTTTAGGGTATGGTTGGTGTTTTGACTTAAAATTGGTGAGCTGCAGTTGTTTGGCTATATATGTATACAAAAATTTTAGATGAAATGCAGCACTCTATACACCCATCCATTTGCAAATTGGTGTAGTTTAGAAAAAATTTGACAGATTCTTTTTACAGCTTGTCAGCCAGGGAAATCTTATTAGAATATTATGTATCAAGTTAATAACGCTGGACAATATCTAGGCCTTTCAGGAACACATTAATGCCAAAATTTAAAGATATCAACGATGGTGGAATTTCAAACTGCAGTTGTTGCATGCAGTTGTCATTCAGTTGAAATGTTGGGGGTGGACACAAGGAGGAACGTCAACATACTCTTCCCATAAAATGGAAAATCCTCAGATAACTGCCTCACCTTGCAATCGAGGTCATAGTCAGCAATGTTGCAGAAATTTAATGATCTGAGTCCGCATTTTTCCATTCTACGGTAAACGGTTCTTTCGCTAACAGACAGCGTGGAGGAAATATCCTTGATGGTGAAGCCCTCTTCTAGATGACCTTCAAGTACTGATTTAGGAATGTCAAATTCTGGTGCACCGCATCCTGCACGTTTTCTCTTTGGTTTGTGTCCACCATATGTGCACCATTCAAGGCGTGAATTAATCATGTCTACCTTGTCGGTTATCCCCAACACATTCATTTCATGAGTAGATAGCATACAGATTATGTCCGGTGTTATGTTTTCCGTTTGGAACCGGTCAGTCAAATGACCTAGACTGAGTTTCTTAAGAACCTTTGCCACGGAGTCCAGTGAAGCCTCCATTTTTGCCCGCTGATGACTCCTACATAGGTTTCTTTTTGTATTTGGCCTCGTTTCAAATCGAACGACAACGAGGTTCGGTGATGATAACGAGAAAAGCACCGCGTATAATGGCAAAACTATCGAATATAATGCCTCCAGCACTGGATATATTACTTTAAGCACCGAACAGCATGGTTTAAGAACCGAATATCATTATTTAAGTTCCGAATATAATGACTGAAGCACCTAATTTATTAAATAAAAGCACCGAACATAATAACAAAAGCACCTAATAGCCTGCTTTAAGTACCGAATATAATAATTTAAGCACCGATTATAATGACTGAAGCACCGAATCCTATTAATTTAAGCACAGAACATAATAACAAAAGCACCGAATACAATGCTTTAAGCACCGAATATGATGACTGAAGCACCAAACATAATGACAAAAGCACCGAATAACATGACTTCACCGAATTGAAGAACATTGTTTAAGTACCGAATATAATGAATAAAGCACTCAATACAATTAGTTAACCACCGAATATAATGATTAATGTACCCAATATAATCATTTAAGCACTAAATATAATGACCAAAGGCATCTTAAGGCAGTTATGGCGTTCCATAGTCTTCCCTCTAAATCGATCATGTGGTAAGAGCAATAAATCGGCTTGGTGCACCTCATTGGTGATATTGTAGTCTATTCAGACGCCACAAAACCCCCAGCTTATAACATAGATAATTTGGAATTAGAATACGAATGTATTCATAGTGACTGTCTAGCGAATCAAGCCTTCTGCTTATCAAATTAGGGAAGGATTTTTCTACGAAAATATTAACTTATATAAAACATTTCCAGTCTCTAGGAAGAATGACGGAATCATTAACTTGCATATTAATACACCTATACGGTGGGTGACGGGTATTTTTTTTTTACATATGCTCATGATTGTGAACAACGTGTTAGTAAACGATTCCAAAGCGCCGAAATTACATCAGTCCACATAGATATTGATGGTGTACCCAACCAGCGTTATTCCAAGGGTATGGTATCCAGTGATCTATGGAAAAGCATTAAACGACGTGTAGATGTGGATACCGTGGAAGAACGTGAATTTTATGATACCAAATTCGCGCTGTGGATAGATTTAAGAACAAATCCAGATAACGTCATCAATGGTTCAGGACTGTCGGTCAATAGTACACGGGATGGAGTTAGACTTTTTATTCGAAGAGAAACCGTGAAAACCGGAGCTTTAACTTGTTACGTATTCACAGTCAGCGATGCTCTCATGAAGAACATGAATGGAGAATTGAAGTCTATTAAGTATTAATGATATGTGAGAGTTGCGGAGGACATGATTTAGTTAAAATAGAATTCGATACCGTTTGTTCCTATAGTGTGGCGCTTATTATGGCTGTGATATCGAATATGGTGTTGATCCAGAAAGATGTAATATGCACTGAAACGATGGATTATTACCGGAAAGTTCATTAAGTACTCTGGTCCAGATGAGACCCAATGCCAGTCCGGTAGAACGAGCTTTAAGACGTAGAACTCTTTGGCACTCGATGCCTCAGAAGGAAAGAGCATTACGTCAAAAATGTGAGGATATCCATGTTATTAGTTATCATCATATCCCGGAAAGCCCCATTTAACGAGCTAAATATAGATACAGCGAGTTTTTAAAAAGGATACAAACGAGGCCAAGAGGCAAATGCGATGTTGTATGTCGGGCAGCCAGTGTCTATTTTGCTTTAGGAGATTATGGTAAACCACAACATTAGAGAGATACCGCTAAAATGTTCAACATACGAACGAATTATGTCAACCGAGTCGTGAAGATGTCCAATGAGTCCCCTAGTACCTATTCCGATTATATAGACAACTGCTGTCGACAATTAAATCTAAACTCAGATTTGGTTTACGATATTGCGAATCGAGCGGATGAATTACTGCTACTGGATCGACACCGTCCCCCGACTATCATGGCGACCTGTATTTATTATGTCGTGATGGAATATGGATTACCCGTGGATATGAACCATATAGCTCAACTATGTAGAGTCACTGAATCGACAATTAGACCGTTAGACCGATTTTTAATCAGTGATGGAAGACTTAAGAGATAAATTACCATGTCATTTGATCATAACCGACCCGACCAATTGTGGGAAAACTCAATATGTAGGGGATCAATTTAGAGGACCCTTTCGAAAATATTGCGAAATTGCGCCTTTGAAAATATTGTGCTCATTTGTCCAACGTATATTAAAAACCAGGCTTATCATGGATTCGCTAAAAACGATCGAAGATTCATTGTAGCTTCCCCGGATGCTACTCATAGTGATAAAGTTAACCAATTCTTAACGGATTGCGAAACGGTATTCACTGGGACGGATAAATTGATCATTTTGGACGACTGTGCTTCAAGTACTGACGAGAAGCAGAGAAGTAGTAAGTATTAGTTTAGCCCTCTCCTGTCGACATCAGGGGTTATCCATTTGGGCACTCACTCAACAATTAAAGTCGATTTCCAGACCCTTTCGATATAATGTGGCATAATCCATCTGAAATAGGTGCCAAAATGATGGTCGACGATTTTTCTGGAGCTTTAGATCCGGATGGTGGAAGATTTGTAGCATTAGCTAGTGGATTATTTAAAGTGGCTATGCACATTAAATTAGATTCCATGAAAGAACTTGATAGCACCACTGAACAGGTTAATTAAAGATTACTGTAGAATGAAGAGGAAGAGACGGAACGAAGTACGAAGGAACCCAATCCTGTGAAGGTAGAACGGATAAAAGATCCTAAGAAAGTAGAAGCTCGAAAACCGCCTCAGGAATACAATAAACGTACCAGAGAGGCTTTAAAGCGAGAAACTGAACGGGAGGAAGTACAGGAAACTCCATCCAGCCCTCGTGTGGTAGATATCAGTTTATCCACAGCCATCTCATTGATAGCTGTAGGTTTTGCGGCCTTAGATATTTTTATGCGATATTTCAGTAAGCCTAAACAGGAAACGGTGAAAACCGACATCCCCAAACCGGAAACGCCTAAACCTGAAAATCTAAAGTCACAAATAGGCATGGAATAAGCTATTTTGACGATTCCATCATTTAGATGACCAAATGTCAGGAGAACAAAATAAACTCGTGAAAACCGTCATGGATACCTCCGTTTTAGTTGGTCTAGCTGCAGGAGTCGGTTGTGTCGGTAAAACGTTATTGAAGGAAAGTTTTCTCAATGATCCCAGTAGTAGTAGTATTACCATTAGTAGTAGTACGCAAAATGGGTTGCGGTTTTAGCCGGAAGTACGGCTTTAAAAGATTATTTGGAAACACAAAAGATTCTAACTAAACGTATCTCCTGAATGAATCCTATAAATGGCAAGTATAGCGCTAATGATTGGTGGTGCGATTTTAAATGAATACCAGACTGGACAAAATATGTCGGATACGGACAAAGCATTGCAATTATATATTCAAACTCACCCCGATTTTAGTTTACGGGACCCGAAATTCTCAGATTATTATAGACCAAGTAATCATCAAAAGGCCGGAGAATTAGTTTATGTGGGTGGTGGTATGTTAGCCATTGGCTATCTAGCGAGTCGATTTTTATAATTTATAGATTCCTAGAGATGACTATTAAATGGCTGAAGGACCGGTCCCGAGGAAACAAATCCATTCGGTTTGGATGATAGAGATGCTGATATAGAAGATCCATTATTACCGAATCAAGATGAAAATACCGTCGAAACTTGCGCCACATCGTATGAACGGATGGGAGCAAGACCCAAAAAAACACAAAAGAGTTTAGCTGAAGAGGAAGCCTATGAACGTTTGGAAAGTAAATTCCCCAAAGCAAAAATTAAGTCCAAGACATTTGCCAGAATAGATAAATTGGGAAGAGTCCTCGCTAAATTAAGTAGACGGGGATCTTGAGAATGTGCCATATTAGATGCTGATGATAACTTGGTGGAGGGGTTTGAGCGAATGATACCAACCATGAGAGAAGCCCTGGGACATACGGCAGATGAAGTCTTGGATCAAAATGAACTTGAGATCAAAAAACGGGAAGCGAAGCGGTCTGAATTACAGAAGGAGAAAACAAGTCTTTTAGAGCAGCGGGTGAAGTGGTTGGATTCTTAGCTAAAAATGCGTGGTTACTCATCGTTGCTTTGGTCATATTTGCCGTGGAGCAATTCAAACGTAAGAATAAGTAATTTAGAGGTGAATAGATTCAAAGATATAAATGGACGAAGAGGATAGATGTTCAAAGTGTTTTGCTTTAGAATTACTGGAAGAAAAGGTAGAATATCTTAAGTTCACGAATGAAAGATGGAAAAGGATAAGAAGCATCACGTTATGGTCAACACTCTTGATGTCCGGCATTGGATTTTTGGCGAGTCTAAATGTGTCGAAGGGGATTGAAAATAACCTGGATAGTATCCGGGAAACCATCCATGATTATGATATTTTAAAAAGTTCTTAACTGGTCATTCTAAATGCCCGAAGGGAATGGAGTGAATTTCAGACTGAAACAAGCAAGCATCTAGAACGTGAAATCGAGCTATATGAGAGTAAAAGAGATAATTATAAGACACTTATAAAATTCACCAAACCGGATATATCATGTATCAACCAATCAAAAATTTACCGCTGAAATGAGGAATATATTCAAGTCCCAAGTGGCTACGTTTAGAAGTGCAAAACAAAGCAACAAGTGGTTAAATGGTCCGGACTTTAATTGTTGGCCCCAACAGTTAAATTTCGCTGTTTGGTGTGCGACTTCTGGTTGTGCAAGTAGTATAAGAGGGATCAATCAAATACCACTTGAGCTAGAAGCTGTTTTTTTAGAAATGCAGCGTTATAAGAGGGTCAATCAAATACCACTTGAGCTAGAAGCTGTTTTTTTAGAAATGAAGAGTTTTTGTCTATTTTCCGATTAAAGCGTTGTTTTGGCTAGTTTCCCACTTCCGAAGATTTCCGAAGATGACCCGAAGATGATCCGAAGATTTTCCGAGCGTTTTCCGAAAATTAATGAGCAATTTCAATTTAGACAAATATGCATACTATAAATCTTCGGAAAAAACGTTGGCGCGCCAAAGGTATTTCCATTTAGAGAGTGGCGACACCAAAAGTATTTCCACAGTATGTTGACCGTCAAAGAGTTACGCGCTTTGGCAACGAGATATCAGATCCCTCGAAGGTCTACGTTGAGGACAAAAGAGGAACTTTATCGCGCTCTTTTAGAGGATCCCAGGGCGCGCGAGAATATCGAACAGACCGCAAGGTACGCCAATGCGTATTTAGCGTTACCGTCGCGCGATATCGCCCTTGTGTGGCTAATCGGCGACACCCTTCTGAGGGAACAGCTATGCGACGGGAGTTTCTACTCCGTCGACGATCAGCTCCGGGGGGAGCTAGAGCAACGTGGTATCGTGCAGGCGTTAGACCAACTCCTTGATGAGGAGGAAGATAGACGCCAATTTATAGCTGTAATGATGGGGTTTGTCTCATATCGACAGTATACGAACCATCGCATGCCTGAAGCTCGCCTTATCTTCCACGAATGTAAGTTAGCGCATAATCGTTGGCTAACGAAGTTCGACAGTCACGCTCTCAACGAGGAAACGAGGCAGAATAAGTTTCTTGAACTCATTGCTGACGCCTTTGCCTTGTTCGAAGATGATCATCTTGCAGAATTCGACTTTGGTGCGCCCGACTTCGGAGGCGTCATGACTTGGATAAGTTCGCTGTGGACCGACTAGGCAGTTGCTCCGCAGACCCTTTTTGCAGGAAATTAGAGAGTAGCAACAAATAGACCGCAAAAATGGATCTTAATGAGTTCGCAGCAGAAATCGATGCTGCTTTGGAAGCGGGAGTGTTTAAGACTGCGCCTAGTGCTTAATTAGTGCGTTGTAGACTGTAACTTTTTTTTTTCGGTGTATATATATATAGAACACGGTGTCAAAATTGAGAGCGTTTATTTTAGATGGTATGAAGGGGAAGGGTCAAACCGTATAATCCTCTTTAGAAGCTGTAGTGACAAATACGAATTGGTGTGGGAGTATAATAGACGCAACGCAAAAGTATTTCCATTTAGAAAGTGGTGCATCAAAGGTATCTTCAAAATATGCCCACCGTCAAAGAGTTACGCTCTTTAGCAAGAAGTTATGGATTATCTGTAGGTTCTAAGATGCTAAAAGCTGACCTCCTACGAGCTATCGGGGAGGCTCGCGCCGCGGAGTGGAGGAAATGACTCCGGCGAGCGCTACAGACGGGGAGATACCCTGCTATAACCAGAGGGGATATAGAGAATCCTCATAAGAAGTGGCAGCGGGCTCGTGAACTCCGTCAACTTGCGAGAGAGGTTGACGCTGCGCTTCTCACGGAGGGTGTCCGAAAGAAAACTACTCCAACGATGAGGGCAGAAGTTCGTAGAAAAATTGAAAACCGTCGAGCTCCCTTAGCGAGATCTCTGGTTCGAGAAGGTGCGCGTATACTCGAAGAGTTGGATGGAGAGAGAGAGGGAGAGGAAGCTGGTCGCCGCTTCTGGAAGTGGTCTTTCTTCCGAGGCGTGGCCGGGTCTCTGGTGGATCGGATTATGGATAAGCTCCACGAGAAGGTCGAGACCAGCTGTTATCTGCGCTACAGTTACACGTATCGACTCCGGAACCTCGAAACGGGAGAAATTACCTTGTTTCACAAAACAGTACAAGGCAGTCCTTGGATTCAACGCCTAGAACCACAAGCAAGAGACTGGGTGCAGGCGGAAGACGAGAAGCGCTTGATTGGTGATCAAATCGAGCGACCTAACACCAAGTGGGTCTTCATCCGATTTATCTCTGTGACAGTAAAAGCTGTAGTAGATCGGCAGGAGCCTTTGTTGGGGACAGGACCACTACCCAGCTGGCTCAGAAGAAAGCCTGGTTTGTATTCCTTGGATACATATGAAGATAACCTCTGCCTCTTTCGGTGTATAGCGGTCCATCGTGGCGCGCGCGTGGATCGTTGTACCAGCCAAGCTCGAGCTCTTGCGAGAGAGATGTACCATTCGCCCAAGGCTTGCCCAGGGATTTCTCAGGACGAGCTGCGGAAAGTAGAGACCCACTTCCGGCTAGGGATCCGGGTATACGAACCACAAGAGTCTGGAGATTGGTTGCATCGGAGGCACCCGGCTCACTATGAAAAAGTAGGCACTCCGCCAATGTCGATCGGCGTCTACGAGGGGCACGCGTTTCTCATTCACGACATCCAGAAACTCGTGAAAAAGTTTGTGTAAGGGGAGTGCAATGCAAGGTTCACAAAGTCCTGCCATCTCCATCGCCACGCCGAGCGTTGCACCCAAGGTGAGACAAAAGTTGTCTGCAAAGGAAAGTGGAAGCTCCGCCGTCTGCCTTTGAGAAGACCTTCTACCCACAAAAACGGGATAGCGTCCAAGCCGTCCAATGGCTCGAGTATGAAGCTCGCACCAGAGGGATCCATGGATCCATGCGTATGGAATCGACATCTTCAAAGATGCGGTAAGTCTCCCTGGGGTGTCGATGAGGTTCATCTTGCGAGGTACACTTTGCAGCCCCAACCCGCCCGAGCTGTATGCCCCCAACAAAGAAGCGTACGACATGCTCAAAGCGACGGTTGTCGGAGGGCCTTCGATTGTATTTACCCGCTACCACGAGGTGGGGGTCTCGCGGATCCGGTCGCACCAATACGAGTCTACGGCCCAGTCCCACCAATGTCAACGCATCCTCCGCTACGACGCGAACGCGCTCTACCTCTCTACCATGGCAGCCCCTATGCCCTGCGGGGAGGGAACGGTGATCCACTGCAGTAGTCCGGACGGATTTGTGGAGGCTCTACGAGAAGGAAGGTGGTTCGGGTTCGCCGAGGTTGACATCGAGGTCCCCGAACACCTCTGGTCAAAGTTCGAAGAAATGCCCCCGCTCTTCCACAGCAAGAAGATCCCCATCGAAGCGGTTCCTCAAGAGATGCTGGACTATCTCGAGCGAATGGGACGAACCCGCTCAACAGAGCCGAAGCTTGTCGGAGCTCTATGGGCCAAGAAGATTCTGTTGTACGCCCCTCTGCTCCGCTGGTACCTCGCCCACGGTTTAGTTGTCACCGCGGTGTACCGGACGATCAACTACAAACCGCAAAAGATCTTCGGCTGGTTCGTCGACCAGGTTACAGAAGCTCGACGAGAAGGGGATACCAACAAGGACAAAGCACTATTCGCCGACCTCTTCAAACTGCTGGGCAATAGCTGCTACGGAAAATTCATTGAAGCGCTGGAGCGCCAGACATTGGTCTCCTACACAGCCGACGAAGCGGTGGTCGATCGTGCTCTCCGCTCTTCCTGGTTCGAGGACCTTGACGAAATAGGTTCCGCCTACGAGATCCACAGGAGGAAGCAGAAGATCGAGATCACCCGCCCGTTCCAAATCGGAATCACAGTCTATCAGCTAGCCAAACTACGGATGCTCGAATTCTACTACGACTTCCTGGACCATTTCGTAGACCGAAGATCCTTCGAGCTCCTACAGATGGATACCGATAGCCTGTACATGGGAATCGCCGGGAAAAACCTGGACGACGTCGTCCGCCCCGAGCTCCGCGAAGAGTTCGAGGGCTGCAAAAAGAAATGGCTGGCTTGGGATAAATGGAGCGGTCGGACGCCGGGCCTTTTCAAACTCGAGTTCGAGGGAACCCGGGCCATCGCTCTATGCAGCAAGGCGTACTACGTCGACGATGGGACAGGAAAAAGCAAAACCTCGGCGAAGGGGATGTCCAAGAAAGACAACGATTTGACCTGGGGCCGATACAAAGCAACCCTAGATGGAGCGCTCGACCGGGCAGAAAACCGGGGATTAGGGTTGGCTCGCCATTCTCATAACCAAGGATGTTGATCCCATATGGGTTCTGCCTTTCAAATCTATCTATCTGGGTTGTACTGAGTGCTGCCACTGGAAACTCTATCCCTGACCAGTCTAGCTTCTCTGAGTTTTCTATCATCTCTCTGTTTAGCCTTCCAGCATCCTTCTCCCTTGGAAACACAGCGGACGTCACTGCCCATTTGAAGCACTCCTGGTCCTCATTCTTGACATTGATGATTGCCTTCTTGGCAGCCAATTTGGGTGGTAGTTTAATATACGAAGTTCCAGAAAACGGTTGAAACGGGTTCAAATGGATACGAAAGTCAATCACACTTTCAAATACCCATCCAGAGTGCTCATTCTCGTATTTCTGCACCAATTCAACCAGTTTAGCTTTGATGCTATCAAACAAAGCGAGTGTGTCTGTTGAAGCTGTCGCTGTCTCCATCAGTGAATGAAAATGGCCTTGACTCCGCTCAATAACACGATTATCCTGGCCGTTCCTCCTCGCGAATCCACATGAAAGAATACACTTCAACTTGAATGGCTTCCTAAGTCTAAGCATCAAAACATAGAATGGTGTTCTAACCTTGCCAAGAAATGTAATTGGATCATAGCCAGATCTGCCCTTTACTATGTACGTCCTCAAAAAGCCTCTCAGAGCCGTTTCATGTCTTTCAGGGACGAAAAACTCAGGTTCCCTCCTAACCACAGCAGCTGCCCTTCTTAATCTCCTGGTGATGGCCCTCTTGTTTGGGTCTCTAACATTGGATCTTATCCACTCTGTAGTCTGAATGATCTCACGCCTGGCGGCAGCAACAGCCCTTCCATACGAAGCCCTGGCGGGTCTTGTTCTTATAGGTCTGACTGGACCAGGAACTGGAACGTTGGCTTCAACCACTCGTGGAGCCCCAACAGCATTAATGAGAGCCTCTTTACGCATGCTGCCAGAACCTCGAATACCGGACCTCTTGGCTATGGTTCGTAGTATCTTCACTGTCAAGTTCTCAGGTTGTATGTCAGATAGCGCTGTAAGCATTTCAGCCTTTCTGAATCCGCGAACACTCACACCAGCTCTTTTGGCTATTGACCTCAGGTCTTTCACTGTCAAATTCTCCATGGCATGAATTGTATACTGGCATTTGTAATCTCTAAGACAACCATATTTCAACTTTTGTGACACAATCCATGTCACAAATGTGTGCCCTTCACATAACTACTCAAGAAATTCATTCAAAAGGCTTTTCTCGTCTTCGTCAAAACACCAATCAACTGCCCGACTTGGATGCCAAGCGACACGAAGCAACTCATCGTCCAAGTCCTTGTAGAAGGTTTTCTTATGGTATACCCAATCTTCATCTTGTTCTATTCTAATGCCCATATCATAAATACACCTTTCACGTCTATTGTCTTCAATAATAATGTCATGTAATCTTTTAACAATGTGGTCCAAATCAAAACCAACAAGTGGCTCAATATAATTAAGATTAGCCCCATCATCCATCATCACATAACTTTCAAAAGTTTTATCTTCATCAACCCCCTGAAAACACACTTGTGTGGGGGGCCTTAGGAATGGATTTACATGGCATTGAATATAAAACCAAATCGAACCTTTACCCCTGTAATTTCTATGAATCCATTTAAGAATCAAACGTTTATTTCCCTCAATCAAATCATGGATATTCAAACCCTTTTTGAGGGCAAACCTCATAAACTCAACGGGCTGACAATCCACCACTGAACTTCCAAAGTTAATTTCCATATTGTCATTATCAAGTCTCATGTCGTTTGACATTTCGTTTGCGTATGCCAGTCGGTGTAACCCTCGACCCAAAATCCCACTTTAACAAATCGGCCCCACCCCACCCCCCAAAGGACATCGACGATCCAAACGAAAAAATCGACACTCGACGGAAAAAGTCATCGATCGAAAATCAACCAAGTCAAACTCGACTCGACCCAATTAATTATGCACAAACTTTTTTGGCCACGCCCATCTGACAAAATCGACCACACCCAAAACCACGATTTCGCAAAAAAATCGATCGAAAATGAAATTGCGCCAGAATGCCCACAATCCAACTACTAAAACACTTTCACTTTTTGAAGGAGCTGTTTGACATGTTTCGGTTTACGGAGCTGATCTACTACAACTCATTGGAAACTTCCCAAAAAACGTCCACACGAATGTACATTTTGTAATCTAAAATTATACACTCTCGTTCCAGTACCTTCCCTACTGATGCTATTGATGAAAGCTGAACAAATTGAAAACATATCTTCAAAATCGATAAATAAACAAATCCTTTATCGTGTTTGTGCTATTATTTTCTTACCTTGTCTATTTCACAGCTCGTTTTTGTTTATTAAAAAAAAACATTTCTCACTTACACGGGTATTGAACTTGAAAATAAATGAATTTAAACGTGGAAAAGCAGGCTTCAAAAGCACACAAAAAGTGATGCCGACATGTTCATTTCAAGGCTCCGCATAATTAAAGGCGCGACAAGGAAAGGTGATTGTCGGCACGCGTGTAAACAAACATTCGCAGCACAAAATTTTACAATACCGGAATATTCGACGCATCAGTGAAATATTCTTAGCTACACTGCCTCGAGTTAAAGAGTATATTCCCGTTTCTAGCGATTTCTTAGACTCAGTAGGTCCTGAGATATCAATTTTTTTGAGGACAGATTTTTACAAGCGCCATTATTCTCAATGAAATATCGAAAACAATGGTTGTGAAAACTTACGAATTGCACGCAAAAGGATACCATGTCAACAAAGACAATGGATAAAGTTTTTACTAGATTCAAAACGTTATAAAAACAATTTACAATCTCCGATCGTTTACAATAAGTGTAACCACGTGCAGTTTTGAGTCAATATGCCCGGTGTGAAACGAGCACGTCAGAGTTTCAAGATGATTTTGAAAGTCGCTTTTCGCTAGTTTATTTTAAAATTACAGTTGTTTTGGGCTGCGGGTTATCTGCCAGTGCGGGTAATCTGTTGAAATTTTTTTCTCGCTATTGGAAAAATCGACTGATGCGGGTAATCTGCCGCGCGGGTAAACAGACGTAAATTACGGTAAGTGCATCTAGGCCCGCACTTTCTAACCTGTGGTTACCACTAGTTATGTAAATTTAACTATATTGTATATAAGCGATGGTATTGGACATTCTTATTAAATCCCCTGAAGAGTGGGCAACCACGAAACAGGGTTGTAGGGATAAACGTGTAGTTTGTGTTTTTCTCCCTCAACATCGAGAGATTACATATAGAGATATACGAGTCGAGAGTTTACATATATATATATATATATAAAGTGTAAAAGTTGATTAATCGTAAAACAGTGCTCAATACGTGAACGTAGAGCGAAGTAGTTGTTGCGGGAGAAAAAACACAAACAAACTACAGGTTTATCCCTACAAGCCTGTTTCGTGGTTGCCCACTCATCAGGGGATATGGTGGGAATGTCCTTTACCATCTTTCCGCCACGCTAAACACAGAAACTCCACCGAGCTCAGCAAACACATATGGACCCTTAAAGACAACAACATTGAACACTTTATTTCCTGGCGGATCCTGTCTTCGCACTCGCCATATAACAGCTCAAGCAAAAGATGTAACCTCTGCCTCAAAGAAAAATTCCTAATCATCTGCCGACCCGAACTATCCACGCTAAACAAACGTAATGAGCTTGTGTCTTCTTGCCGCCACAGAAACAAAACCCTCTTACGCAATAGAGTACTAAAGTGATGACATCACAAAAACTAAATTTCTAAAGTTATGGGATTTATTGAGACATTTCAAAGGAGCATGATGAAAAATGCCTACAGGCCAAAAATCAGCCTCTCATGTCAATTTTTGAGTGAGATATTGCAACGTTTACGCTCCAGTGATTCCATACAAATCCTTCTAATTTTGTCTCGGTTCCAAACGTTTAGAACAGAGATAAAATTAGAAGGATTTGTATGGAATCATTGGAGCGTAAGAGTTGCAATATCTCATATATACATATATATACATATATATATATACATATATATACATATACATATATTTACATATATATATATATATATATATATGTAAACTCTCGACTCGATCTACTTGGGCTTGCGAGCCACGTGGTCTGACTGAAAGCGACACGATTAGGAATAAGCAAGAGTGGAGCTAACTCAAATGGTTACAAATGTATTCTTTAAACGTGCAAGTCTTTGAAGTTTTAATAGGTTATAACTTGAGGATCAGGAGATTTTAAGCACGCAGTCCTGCGGTCACGTCCAAACAGACTGTGCTTCTGCTTCTTGTTGTTCAAGATCAATTGTTGGATTGTATCCAGCTGTTCAGTTTTCAACAGTTAAACCTCCGCGTGTGATGCTATCATCCTCTTTTGCTCTCTGGTGAGACGAAATTAACAACAAGGTTTGCTTAGGCGCGTCCAATGCAACCATCTCGCAGATCTAGGAAAAGCGTTAAGACAATAAAAAGGGAAATACAGATTCCCACATGGAATAGTAGACAGCTCACAGTTCACCAGCTTCTTTGTTACAAATACTAGCTATACATGTTTTTGTCTTGTTGGGTTTGGTGAAGGAACAAAAAAGCGCGTCCATTTTTTTAAGCTGCAGTCTTACTGCTTGAAGGTATCTGTTTATTCTAGGCCAGTTACATTATTCACCTTTTAGATTCTACTTCGTAATTTTTGCTTTTTTTTTAAGGGGGGGGGGGGGGAGGGGACAAATATACATCGTGCAAACTGCTAGTTGAGTATGACTTTGTCTTTTAGATTAACACTTAACATCCACACCTCCGGAGATATTCGAGATATTTCTCAAATTCTGTGTCTTAGAAATCTCTCGCAATATTTCAGGTGCAGCCAAAAGGAGATATCTGAGGCTTACGATGGTATCATGTCTAGCACTATACTTATTTTATTCAAATTATTAACCTTTGCTAATTCACGGAAAAAAATAGGATGAAGTTATCTTCAGCATTCACTCTATATTTACTACTACGCACATTCTTTGATATAATATTTATCGTCATCAATGGAAAATGGCTTAGAGCAAACTGAATGCAGAGACGACAGATATTGGTTGAGCAATCCAAAAAAACAAACTCCTAAAACAACATTTGTAAAGGAAAACAGTACGTAAAAAACTCACTTTGACTAGTCTTTCTCGCCCAGTGTTTAAGCCATCTATTCTTTTTTCCCCTCTTATGACTAATATCGGCATTGTCTGGTCGCAGTCTTCTTGCCGGTTGACGGGTTTTAATGTGCCCGCCAGTCAAGATTATGATAATTTGTCTACTTTCTTCCAGCCCTATTTGGAGACTAGTTAGCCCAAACATTGTGGCTTGTAAAATGACAACTGTTGCGAACCACTTCATTCTGTGACTGTTCTTTGGAGATAGGCAATTCGCATCAGTGCACGCTATTCAGATATCGACACCATTGCCAACGGAGCGTAAATTATTATAAACCGATAAAAACAACAATAACGTCTATTGTGATAATCAATAGATGGAGACAGCTGTGCTTTATTGAGGGAAGCTGGAATTTCTGGTGTTGACAGGACCGTTGTATATTACAGTAGTTGTTGTTTCATCTTTTTTTTTTATGTATTCACGACTGCTTTCATTGGAAGTTAGGCAAATGTCCAAGTTGTCAAAGTCGCATTTTTCATAATTTAGAATCAGTGCTGATATGTACCAGGATTACTCACGAATGATAATATTAATTCTTCTTTTGTTACACGATGTAGTCACTGGATGTTGTTCGCGATGTTTCAACTGCTTACTGCTTCTCACGAATGTTCAATAACTAGAATTCTCAAAAGACGCTGGAAAATTGGTATGAAATTTGAATGCTTTGAAGAACACGAGTGTCAAAAAAACTTTCCTTTTGTTTATTTATTTTTACTTTTAAAATTGTTTATTTTTATATTTATTTTTGTTTATTTATTATGTGGGATTGAAGGCTTTTTCTGATTTTAAGATGCAAATCCACAGTTCAGGTTATGAGCTTGTTTTAAGGTCCTCTTCTCGCTCAATAAGGGTCAAAATATAACCGGGAGGAAGTGAGTTCCACAAAGGTAGCGAAAATAATTGAGACAGGATATGACCAAGGGGCAAAGGATAATATTGGGAACAAAGTGGCTAACGCAAGAACAGTAAAAAAAAAAATTAAGAACTCATGACCAGGGTTTACCTCGGTGTAAAAACTTGGGAAGTTTTTATTTTTCATTATTTTCCTAGTCTCTATTGTTTTGTCTCCCTTGTTTTCTTTGTTTTACGTCACTCGTGAACGTAGCAGGTTTTTACACCGAGGATGAGCCCGTGTCCAACGTGTATCACAGTTTGTGAAATAGTCCACGTAATCAACTCCTTAACTATGAGATTCGTCCTAACTTTTATTTTCAAGTTTAAATCGCCCTCCTTGATCTGCATTATCCTTCATATCATACCCGGCGTCATCAAATAGTTATAAGACGTCAAAAATAGCATGAACGAAATTCCATGATAATCTGTCTGCCCTAAACCAGAGCGGTTCACAACAAGCAACACAGACAAGCATTTGAAGCAGCTTGCTTGTATAAGTCTTCCTCAAGTTAGCGTAAAGTACGCTGTAAAACTTGATTAACGTAAAACAGTGCTCAATACGTGAACGTAGAGCGAAGTAGTTGTTGCGGGAGAAAAAAACACACAAACAAACTACACGTTTATCCCTACAAGTCTGTTTCGTGGTTGCCCACTCGTCAGGGGATTTGATAAGAATGTCCTTTACCATCGCTTATATCACGGCAATATAGTTAAATTTACACAATAATAGTGATCATTAAGTTTCAGGTATTGCGTAAGAGGGTTTTGTTTCTGTGGCGGCAAGAAGACACAAGCTCATTACGTTTGTTTAGCGTGGATAGTTCGGGTCGGCAGATGATTAAGAATTTTTCTTTGAGGCAAAAGTTACATCTTTTGCTTGAGCTGTTATATGGCGAGTGTGAAGACAGGGTGCGCCAGGAAATGAAGTGTTCAATGTATACATACATATATATATATAGATAGATAGATAGAAAGATAGATAGATAGACAGATAGATAGATAGATAGATTTATTACACGTAACACGATAATTTAATTCCATAAAGCTGATTTGTAGAATTCTATACGCTTTATTTTCACATGTGAAAAGAGCGTATACAGCCAATCAGAATGGCGTACAGCTGTTTCACATGTGGAAGTATAACCAATCAACGATAGCGCGAGGTCTTTCTGTGCCAATCAGAATCGTGCATCGTTACATTCACAAGAAATTGGGTAAATCAAACGAGTTGATTACGTAAGTTATACCACCGTAAAGTAAAAGGCAGGTGCTGACGTTTCGAGCGTTAGCCCTTCGTCGGAGCAAATGAGAGGATTGTGGGTTACGTTCAATTTATATAGAGAAGTTTGGAGCCATGCTATTGGTGGAACCATAGCATTGTGTGAATGGAAGTGAATAAATTAGATGAATGATCAAATGAATGAGAAACGTTCGTTGATACCGTGGGGATTAAGAGAACCGAATCGTTACATTCAAAATGCTTTTCAGATTTGGCGCCTTTTTTAGCGGCGCGCCTCCTCCAGATTTTTCTTGCGAAAACAGAAAAGGCGGAGGAAAGCTCTAGGTTTGTGTCGGTTGGTTGCTCCTTAGACGAGTTTGTAGATTTTGTACAGCACAAGAAAACAAAAACACATTGACAACTGAAACACAGACAGATGTCTCGTTGCTCAAAAAAGTTTCAGTTTCAAGGAACGAGCTGAGAGAGAATGAAAATATTGATGCAAAAGATCTCTCCAATTTTCTGCTTCTTGTTCGAACGAAAGACGGATAACAATACGAACCCACATCGCTCAGGTATTTTCTTTCACACTTTGATCGTTATTTATGAAAGAGTATTCCTCAATCATTATGAAGGAAATGATTTCAGCAGTTTATTTTCTTGATGTAGTGCGGACCAGTGCGATATTTTCCATTGCTATTAAATTTGCATTTGCTTCTGTTGTTAGTGAGTTTTTACTCAGTTCTAATTTGTGTTCAGAAAACTATTTCAATGAATATTCTTCTGTTACGTGTAATAAACAGATCACGTCATAGAAAGTACTTTGTACGGGGTTGTATTCACTCGTTGTTTGTATCAAAAGCCCTCACTCGCTCGTATCTCGCTCGTTCGGGTTTTTGACGCAAACAACTCGTGAATACAACCCTGTACCTCGCACTTTCTATGAAGTAAACTATATATATCTATATATATTTATAATACAATCCCGATACTACGCGCGATATGATTGGTTCAAACAGCGTTCTGTTAGCTCAGTTGATAGAGCACGGGACTGTCGTGCGGGAGGTCGTTGGTTCGAACCTCGGCCGGACCATCACTCAGGGTCTTTAAAAAACTGAGGAGAAAGTGCTGCCTTTGCAATGGCATCTGTAAATGGTTAGACTTTCTAGTCTTCTCGGATAAGGACGATAAACCGTAGGTCCCGTCTCACAACCCTTGTTCGTAATAACTTCGTGGGACGTTAAAGAATCCACACACTGTTCGCGATGAGTAGGGGATGTAGAACCCGGTATTGTGGTTAGGCCCTTGTAATTGCAGTTGTAATTTATATATGTCGAGCGTTTCTTACATGAGCCTCTAGCTCGGGAGATTGGGCGACCACTCCCCACCTTATCGACAATAAATAAATTGATTGATTGATTGATCAGAGTATAAAGGACGGTGCTAACGTCATCCCACGACTTTACGCAGTGAAAGAAGTGGCGAAATTCTTCAAAGAAGAGTTTACCAGCTCTTCGTCAAATATTCTGACCGAGCTCGAGCAAAGCATCCTTACACTTAGACGAATGCGAAGATAAGGAGCTCTAGCAAAATGTAGATATGGAGGCCGATTTAAACAGCTAAGTCAGCACTTGTAAAAATGGGGAGTTAAATTAAGAAAAATAGGGTAACCATCAAACAATGGCGTTTTTGAAGGAAACAATAAAACTGCCAAGCTCTGCAAAACAAAAATGTGAAATGACCAATTTACAAGTCTTCTCCGCTGAAGATGTGAAGGTTAACGGCAAAAATTCGAAATGGACGAAAAACGGAACAAGTGGAAAATTCTACAGTTTCAAAGAAAAATGAAAACTATATGAAACTTGCCTACCGTCAACAGTACAAGAGGAAGACATCCATTTTTGTCACTGGTACCGTACTCGGCGTTGTCGTCTTGGGTGCTTAATTTAAGCTCCCTTACTTCGCAGTTAGTAAAAACAACAAACGGTACGGATTAAACACGCAGAGGTTTGCTTGTATGTCATCTCTCCACAACATTATCATTAAAGCAGAGACTAAAAGTACGAAAGAAAACAGCAGTTCTCTCGTTGACATAAATTGAGCGTTGTCCATTCAGAAAACATGGCACACCGTCTGAAGTTTCAGCCACAAGCCAAGCAGTTCGTCTTGTTTGTTTTCTTCTGCTAAATTACAAAAAAGGTTTTTTTAACACTTATAACACAGAAAAAGTTTAAATTTTGTCTTCATGGGCCATAATTCCACTGGATTTCGATTAACTTAAGTGTTTAAAAATATCTTGACTGAGCTGAAAAAATTTCGCGTTCAAAAACTTTTCAGTGCTTTGCGTTCGAACTTTGATGGTTTGACAGCCTTTGCCTTCTGAACCAATGAGAATGTTGGACGTATTCTTAGAAGCTCGCTGATTGGCTCAAATTGCGCGCGCTAAAAAAACTCATTGGAAGTTGATCGAAAATAAAAGCTCTGCGTTCACGTATTGAGCACTGTTTTACGATTAATCAACTTTTACACTTTATATATATATATATATATATATACAGGAGCCCATGACCCGGAGCCTCCATCTCCCATATTGACTCTATGACACAGCGTATTTACACCTTGGGCTATTTTTGGAATCACTTTTACCGCGATAATATTACGCAGCCTGACACACCTCCATCCCGCCTCCAACTTTGATCCAATCACGTTGTTGCTTTTACTGTAGCTTTATTTACGCATTCATTCGAAAATGGCGAGCGAAAGTGGGTGCTTCTCTGATAGTCAATCTGAATTTTCCAGCGTCAGTGATGAGCTTTCTTCGCTAGAATCAAGCTATTCAGAAAGTGAATCCGATGGAAGTGACAAAGAAACCAGGGATCTGTCGGGAAAAGGTTCGAAATCTGATAGAAAGAGAAAAACCTTAGCTGGTCGGACGAGCGCCAGTGGGAGTCGTGGGAAGATACAAGTCCAAACTGCCGATAAAAAAGTGGCAAAGGGACTTAGCTTTTCTGAAATGGATGAACTGTCATCACGGGTATTCTCTAATGAAGAAGCAATGAAAGTGGAAAGCGAATTGCGGCAACGACTTTTGAAATCACCTAGATTAATAGCCTTCGACGAGCGGCGGAAATTCGCCTCACACTTGATAAGCGAAGCACAAAGGGATAATTTTAGTCTTTTGATTACTGGATTTTGTAGGAAATTCGCGACATTGTCAAAAGAGTGCTATAGGACTAGAGTAATAAAAGAGAGAAAGGCTGCTTTTTCTGTAGCATGGATGAAACTTTTAGCCAATTTCCAGCCCGGAAAGAAGTCCCAAGAAAGGATTATTCTCGAGATAGTACATTGCAAACGCCAGAAACCATCGGAAAAAATGACAAGTCTTACCGGTTGAAAAGGTCCCGTTTTACTGCTGTACGTATGATCCCTTGATGCGTGAACAACTAGTGCTGATTCAGGGATGACCAGGGATGGAATTCTTTTCTTCGTGAAGAAATGGCGAGTGTCGATCGGACAAGGAAATCAATTCACAAACGAATCCTAACCTTTCCAAGTTACCACACCACTCTTCCAGTTGCTTCCGCTCTCTGCACGACGAAGCGTCAAACTCCTGTTCTTTACTGAGTTTCCCCTGGATTTTCTGCTTTAACAGGCTCTTTACTGACAGTGGACGTTCTTCATCGCCAGGAGTCGAAGCTAAGGCAGACACTGGAACACTGCTAATGCTGAAAGTGGTACAGGATCCAGAATTGTTGCTCGTTTTCGCAACTTTCTCCTTCAAAACGCTTCATATATACAGCCAAACCCGCTACCAGCAGTGGAAACAAAAACGAAATGAACCTCTACGCGAGCCGAAACAAGCTGAATCAAAATGGCGCTCTGCGGACGACTAAATGAAACTAAATTTCCGTCAGATAATTCGAATCACTCATACAGCCGGTTCGGTCGTGTAAGCACGTACAAGAAGGAAAAGGAAATGAACGAAAAGCCTGTGCATTATCGAAGATTTAGACGCCTACAGTACAGGAACCCAAGTTTCCTTCGCAGACACAAACCCTCCGGCCATTTCCTATTTACCGCTTGCGTACATGTCCGAAGAAATGCAAAGTAAATACTGCAGTGTATCATGGGTAGTTCACTAGCAAAATCAGGAATGGACAACATCAAATTTGGGTCTTTAGAACGGTGGAGGTGCGCTAGAACTATCGCCTCCTGCATGTCCGCCATTTTTTATTTCTCACTTGGAGGTAACAACAGCCAATTTCGCGGGAAATAGTCATTCTAAAAATAGCGTAAGGTGTAAATACGCTGTTGCCCCTGCACAGGGGAGATGGAGGCTCCGGGTCATGGGCTCCTGATATATATTATATGTATATGTATATGTATATGTATATGTATATGTATATGTATATATATAGTTGTTGCGGAAGAAAAAAACACACAAACAAACTACAGGTTTATCCCTACAAGCCTGTTTCGTGGTTGCCCACTCGTCAGGGGATTTTTTTACAGCTGACGGCAATCCCCTGACGAGTGGGCAACCACGAAACAGGCTTGTAGGGATAAACCTGTAGTTTGTTTGTGTGTTTTTTTCTCCCGAAGCAACTACTTCGCTCTACGTTCACGTATTGAGAACTGTTTTACGATTAATCAACTTTTACAATGGACCACTTTTGGTTTAAAAAGATAAAAGATAGGTAAAACTTTATAAAACGTTTCGGTCTCTCGACCTTCGTCAGTTACAAAAAGTGCATAAACAGCTCACAACTTAAATACGATTTTCACAACAATGAATGATAGACAGACTACATACCAAATGGAAAGAAACAATAGGTGTGCAAAAACGTAAAACAGCTACAGTAAGTTAGACTAGGGTGTTACGATATATACGAGATCTGCATATTTCTCCAAATCTGAATATTTCTCCAGTACAGAAGCCGAATCCAATAATTGTTTTATTATGCATTCAAAATATTTCTTCGTGTTAAAACTGCCCTTCAGTTTCTCCTAGCAACTGACTGTTATCTTCCTAATTCAATGTTGAAAACCTTTCACTCGCCATTTTCAGTTCCATGACGTCAAGTACCCAAAAATCCATCCTATTACAACAACAACAACAACAACAACAACAATTTCAATTTGTACTCATTCTTGCTAAGGAAAAAATGGTTTGACAAAGAAAATATTAAAGGTAAAAATTTAGAGTACTGGCTGCCTGCAATAACCATAAGGGCTAGCGGAGCCAGGCCGCCAGTTGACATCAGCATAGAAATATATTATAGGTCAGCAAGAAAACTGAAGTATAAATACACACAAATCAAAGGCTCCTTCGAGCTACCTCATGGTATGTGGTAATTATTCCATGAAGTGCTGTCCTTTCCCCAGACCGTAAAGCGCTCATTCCGAATAGTTCGTTTTGTACACTCTTGCTACGACTGATCGATTACTCGTCGTCCAAATTGGAGACATCGTCACTTTTAAGACTTTAAAACCCATTTCTTTCCCCTCGAGCATTCTTGAACACATTTTTGAACACATTTTTATAAAACAAATTGGCATCATCTGCAAGTAAATAAAAATCTAGAATTTCAGAGCAGTTGCTAAAATCATTGATAAATACAAGAAATAATAGAGGGCCAAGAACTGAGCCTTAAGGAACGCTACAAGAGACAGGTTGAAGTTCATACTCAGTTTGGTCCAAGGAAACATGTTGATATCTGTTGGTAAGATAAGAGGTGAACCAATCTTTGGTTACACCACGAATGCCATGCTAATCTAGTTTTTCAATCAAGATGTTATGATTTACAGTATCAAAGATTTTACTTAAGTCCAAAAATATACCACAAGAACATTCCTGCATGTTCTGTTCATCAAGTCAAAGATGCCTAGGACTTATTCCATAGGTACTGAGCTTTACTCCTTACAAATCTGCGAGAGAAAAATAGTCTGTGAAAAACTAGAAGCAACTTGATTGGTTGGACCATTTTCTTCACAAGTGAAAAGAATGTCCGACCAATCACAGGCCGGAGACCATTTTTTCTCACTGGTCATAGAAGTAGGATCGGTTTTGGCCCCATCAACAAAGTGAGCAATAATGGCTTCTTCCTCAGCTTCTTCTTTGAGCAATTCTAGGTTTGCAGATACAGCTTCAGTCGAGGACTTCATACAAGATCAAGAAAATAAAAATATGAAAAAGAAACCCGAACAGCACGTCGCTTCACACTGAGAGAATTTTTGACGTTGAAAGGGGAATCAAGGTCCGTAGAAGGAATTCCTTCAAATGAGCTCAATTCATTCATCAGTGAAGTTGTCGTAGCAGCGAGAAAGAAAGAAAACAAAGATTATGAGCCAAGTTCGCTGCGTTTTATCTTTGCAAGTTTTGAACGGTTAGTTGAGAATGAAAAACTACGGATACAGCATCATGAAAGACGTGGGGTTTGAAAAAGCAAGAGCCGCGTTAAAATCAAAACAAAAGGTAATTTTACATTGTATTTCCCGTACACAAGACATTCCTGAGTCATTCACGAGTCGTTTTAAGAAGTCTATAACTGTCTTTGGTTCTTATACTTCAGACGACATTTCCAACAGGGTTTAAAATAGAATTTCTCAGTTCGTGCAATGTTCGTATCATTTTAGAGAAGTAAATTTTGAACGCATTTTTAACTCGACTGTAATGTTGATTCAGTATGCTCCAAAATAATGCCTGCTAAGTGCGTTTTGCACCTTGTTGCGGTATCTTGATTTTTCTAGTCCAGGGTGATTCATGTTTTGCTGGATATGACGAATTAGTCAGGGCATTTTGGCCAATCAGAAATGGAGAAATATTTTGAATGAATAATAATAGTTATTAATACATGAACCTGTTTATCCTAAACTTGGTCCCGTCCACACTTGTACGGATATTTTTGAATCCACAACTTTTTCGTTGCGGATTCAAAAACATTCGCGTCTTCACCACGCCGTATTCAAAGAGTATTAAAAAAATCCACTCTATTTCATCACCGCATTCGCCGGATACGTGTGGACGGATTCAAAAGTATCAAGATACGTGTGGACTGGCCGTAATATGATTGTTGTCAATTCGAAATGATCATTCCAATTAACAAATGCGGTGGCGATCTAAAATCCATGAACTGCGGATGGTCATGAGGATAATTGATTAATTTACCACTTTCCCGTGTATCGAAACAAAACGAAACATGTTACTGACGGCAGGAAACATTGACACATTCTTTCTTAGATTCACAAAAGACATGAAAAATATACCGTAATAGAAACGAAAGCAACTGTCATATTGTCACGAATCCTGCAAAGTGACTGGTTGGCGTACGACACTAAAATAGATTCTGCGCTAAATATTCGTGCTTCAAACAAACTTAAACATCATACTCTACAAGATAAAAATCAATTATAGGTAATGTACAGTATGCAAGTTGGATTCTGACTAAACTGAATGATTAGACTAGTCGTGCTTGTTTTCTGAATCAAATATGTAACTCGGTTATACGCGTCTCGTTGTTTATTGACTCTGTCCCACAAAATTCGTACTCGTATTCTGCAAATTGGAATATTAGGCAGGGTCCTCGCTTAAACACCGCGTTACCTTGACGGCGTGTAAAAGGGCAAAGACTTTCTCTGCAGACATTGCAAGCCAATTAGAGGATTCAACGGATTAACTTTTGAGCCTTGCCGCAGATCAACGGATTGATAATTTGACGTTCACAACACTAAGTGGTTCGACTGAATAGTGACCCAGTAAATCGAAGAGTCATTTGAACACTCGCGAATAATGCGCCTTTAAAGACACATACAACCATATAATAAAACAGTCCTCTCTAAAATTAAAGTTGTCTAAGCTCTTGAGGACCACTGAAAAACCGTATAGGATTTTCCGGTAAAGGTTTCGGTCATTACAATCCCAATGATAAAAACGATCCATTTTAGTACTTACCTCCATAAACATTTGAACAAAAATCAACAACGGCGACAATAAGATCCAGGTGTATTTGGATTTGAAGTAGCGTGTTCATTATTCTCAGTGACCTGGGATCAGCTGTGGCTATCATAATCCATGTCGCGGGCAGGCGTTCTGCCAGTTGTGTATTACAGCGCACTGAGTTAAAAAGCCGTGGTCCATTATCTGACAAAGATGTGACACCACTCCGCTGTGTCTTGAAAAGAGCACTTGCGAAGTTTTAATCTAATAGGCCTCCACTTAATCCTAATTCCACTTACATTCATGACTTGTAGAAGTCCGCAGGATATGCTGCAAATCAAACATTTACAAAAGACACAAAAGAGTCTGCCATGCGCTGTAGCTGATTAATAAAAACGACAAAAAGGAATGGGAGAGGAAAAAGGCTCAAGACTAACAGAAATTGCAAATTATCAGTAAATGAACAAAAACGTATTTGATGTTGCTATCACTCGTGGCTAGCAAAATGTATATCCATATGGAATAAACATAAATGTGACTGTCTTAAAATTGAATTAAAATTTTGCACATTTTATTCGTTACCGAAATTTCTGTCTGAGATTATCGGCATCAAAAAGGGAAGCAAGATATCTGTCGCGACTGGAATGTTATTACCGGAATGCTGTTCTAATTCAGAAACAGGTAAAAGTGGGAAATAAGCTAATCCCTGACTTATGCATCATTAGGTATCGCATGGGACAGTAACATTTGTCTCGGCCGTAAAAAGGTTACCAGTGCTGCTATCATTTTCCTTTGAAAAGTTGAGAACAGTTAGCAGTGAATATGAGGAGAGGGGCTATTTTAGTGGTTTTTTTAACTTTAGCCATCGTAGCAGGAAGCGTAGGCAAAGTGACCATCATTCTACATGGAGGAAGAATCCGCAGCACAACAGAAAAAAAAGTACGTTATCGGGCGAATATGAACCCCACAAGGAACTCCCTCAAAACCAAGGAACAATTGGCTGGACATTTGGTCAATCGCAAACACTTAGTAAAAGTAAGTCAAGGACGTTTCAAAGCAATATAAGTATGTAGTGATTTTTTTTCGGCCAGATTTTCGGTTTGGTGCTATAAAAATCCTATATATAATATCGAAGACCACACTTGATTTTTACTATAATTTAGTCTTTGTTGTTATTTTCACTGCCTTATGCATGGACAATGAAATATGCTGAAAACATGTACAAACACATTTGAAATACCGTTATATTAGAAAGAAGCTTAGAGTAGACAAAATGCATCAGTTGTACGTTTTTGATGATTAGAAAGTATACCATAGCCGGCATTAGTCGGCTTCATTCGTTTACGATCCTTCACTTGAATTACCCTTTTTGCCGTCTTAACCAAAACATCACCTCAAGGGGACACTTTCATTGCTCTATTCCCTCTTGTCTTCGCCCTGTTACTTTTCCCTAAAATGTTTCTTTCTTTTGCAAATCATTTTATGCCCAGTGATTTTTATCACAAAGCAATAAATGGGTAGAAGTAAGCAAGGATAAGTTGCGATCATGTACTCTAGCTGATAATGGTTCACTCGCTCCAAATTTAACCAAATTAATGTAAAAGTAATAGTTGATTATCTCGGTTTAAGAAACATGACCAGTGGTTGGAATCCCCAAGCTCCGGAGATGAATGAGTCGGAAGAGTATACTGCGAAGACCTAAGAAGCTTAAAGACGATTAGGATGAAGGAATCCATCGCTTCCTATCATGATGATGACTGAAGAACTGCCGTAATATCAGCATTAATTTTCGTTTTTCTATGTATGTTACAACAATAAAAAATACACAGATGACCATGTGGTGCTTAAGTATTAAATACTTTTAGAGTATGCGTGTATTTATACAAATGTACAGAAAAGCTGGAATTATGGCACGTGTTAGAATGATTCATTTAGAATAGTAAGCCGAAACAGTTAAAGCACTGGACATAAAAATAAAGTTCTCTGTCTAAAAGATCTTGCCCGCGCGCTTCATCAACAGAAAATCTGAGGAGGTCCAAACAAAGTCAACATTTACAAAATGTGAACTGATTACGCTGGTTCCCAAGGATTCGATACCATAATGTAGATTTAGTAAATGAAGAGGGGAGTACGAATTGTTGATAAACCATGTAAAGAATTGCAGAGCCAACAACAATTAGTAAAATTGGTAGTTTACGTCGGCAATTCAAGATAGCATAAATGAGGTAAAACGAGTGGCTGAGACGGTGCGACTACTAAGTCTACTCGACACAAGGGTCATTAGGTCCTCGCAATTCTATTTTTGGAGACGGCTGGTACAGGTTAAAATAGTATAGCTGATTATAGCGGCGTTTACGGTATGAATACACCCAACGATTCAACGTCTCAAATAGCCCGGCTTCTCCCTAACAAAGACAGTTTTATTTTGTCTCAAATAAAATGTCTAGTCACTGTTTTCGAATATAATGCTTTGCAGGAGAGAAGTACCGAGTTGACAGATATCTTAATTAAGCAGATAACTTGACGTAACGATAATTAGTTTCCTTCCGGATAGTGCAGCCTTCTTAAAATAACAAAATATGCAATAGAAAAGTTACTACGAGCATTTTTATTACTTTGGATTAAGATAGGCGGGTGATAAATATGAGAAGAAATTCGAAAAAGAGGGAAATAGCCCGGACCGACAAAAACTTCATTTTCAAAAGCGGACTGATAAAACTTTGAAGGTGCAATACAATCTTCACGACCTGGACTAACAACGATTAATTCTGCAAACATCAAAATAGAAAACATTATTTTATTCAGCTTATATGGACCCAGAAGTCGAGTGATATGAGGTTTATAATGGCAAGTTCAAGTTGGAGTAAAGACACTATTTTTGGGCATCGTACGGTGCATGAGAGAAATGGACACGTTGACAGATATCTTAATTGAGTGCAGAACCTAACTCAGAGATGGCTTAGCTTTCCTGCTAAAGAAGACGTTTAATAACATAGGTCAAGCAACGTTTTCTGAGAAGTAATATGATTATGCACATGCAAGGTACCTGGAACATTATTTGCAGGCTTACCTTGCCATAAGCATTCACAGGAGTGTTTCAAGGTTCATTAGAATGCACGAAACAAAACGCTATTTAAGCGTTGACTCGAGCTTCTTTTGGATGTGGGTAAAGAGGAGAAAGGCGATCTTTTCATGCGACAGCGCAATAACAAGGCTGGGTGGCTGGAGATTTTCTTGGCGAGTGCGCAGGGAGAAGGAAAATAAAACCACAGACCAGTTTGCGATGGTTGATGTAAGAGGAAAACGCTTAATGTATGAAACCTATGAACTTGCGAAAGATATCCCAAGGAACAAATATCAACTGTATTCATTGATAAGTAGCTCTTACATGAGTGAAGTGGTCAGGAGCATACTAAAACAGACAACCGGTGCCGTCAAGAGACAGCTGCCAGGGAATCCTGTTTGTTTTTTTATGGCCTGGGGATCCACTCTTTTCAGGTAACCTCATTCCCACGGCTTTTACCTTTGAGGGGACAAGTGAATCCTTGTTACAAGGATCTAGTTCTCATGTTATTAATAATTGATAGGTCACAGAACAAAAAATATTGGTCAAGTCTTGTCTTGTCAACAACACTATTTATATATTGAATACAGTTTTGAACACAGTTTTTTAACATCCCAAACTGAACAAAGCTCTTAATCATGGCTTGAAAGGCTGGTTTTTGAGTCTACTGTCCCTTAAGCATCTTTGTTATCGCCTGCGTGAGTCCGTCCGTGAATATTCCCGTCATTCCTAGCGACACTCAACCATAATTCGTTGCGGCCTTGCAGACGTTGTGCAAACGTTAGCATACTTTTCATATCGCAAGTGCTTTGCACACTGGAAAAAATGCCCAATTTTCCACATAAAATTCACATGGTTTTTATGGTTTTCGTTTGGTTTTTAAAGAATATCCCTGTTTGGAAAAAATGCATTTTTTCCAAATTTGGTTTTCTACTGTTCCTTGTGTGGAACTAGTTTTTCAAAGATGGAAATCATATTTTGATTAAAACAAAAAATAACGATTGCGATACTTGGATAAGCAAAATCCAAACATGGAATTACAGTTCTCCAAAAATGGAAATTGTCTTCATTGAAATGTAAAAATATGTGGGATTTCACATTTCCAAAAGTGGATAATTCATGGATAATTCATTATTTTCATAAAACAGTGTTGTGTGGAAATTGAAATTTCCAAACTTGATTTACCAGTCATTACATAATGAAATAACATTTTTCAAAGACTTAAACTTTCTCTTACTGGAAATGAAATTCCCTGACTTTTCCCTTGCTTGAAGAATTTTTTCCCTGACCATTTCCTGACCTGCAGCAATCATGCTAGTGCAGTCATTTGTCCATACAGTTAGTGTGGAAAATCATGATGGAAAGCATAGGGCATTTAGGAAACTTCAAAGACTTGTTGTTACATACAGCAACCTCGGAATGAATACATAAGAAAGATCATAAAAATTTTGGCATTACAAACTTTAGTTTCTCCTTTGTAGAGTTTTTTTAATGTAAAATGTCAACTGTATATTGTAGTTGTTATTAAATATTTGTATTTGACATCATAAAAATGAATTAGTCCATGTAGTTAGTGAGGAAAATCATGATTGAAAGCACAGGGCTTTTAGGAAACTTTAAAGACTTGTTATTACATAGAGCACCCTTGCAATGAATATATAAGAAAGATCGCGAAAACTTTGTTTTGGCATTACAAACTTTAGTCTTCCCAGTGTAAAAGGTCAACTGTATATTGCAGTTGTTGTTAAATATTTGACATCATAAAAATGAATTAAACAGCATTAAGGAAAAAGGTTAAGATGTTACGCCTAATTTTGCAAAGTAGGGCCTAAAGGAATTTTTCATTTGTGGGAAAAGTGTGGGGGCTAAGAGAGTTTTTCCCTGGGATACCTGGAACTCAAAGGTAAAAATCCATTTACAAAAGGCTATGGAACTTGTCAGTACCAACAAAACCTTTTAATTACTTGATACATACGGTATATGTAGCAAAGATATATAGCAAAGAGAAATACTACTCAGCGAAAAGCGACTTCCAAAATCATCTTGAAACTCTGACGTGTGCACGTTTTACACCGGGCATTCTGACTCAACACTACGCGTGGCTACAATTATCGTAAATGATAGGAGATTGTAAACGGTCAGTTACCTTTTTATAACATTTTGAATCAGGTGAAAACTTCATTCATTGTTTTTGTAGACATGGTATCCTTTTGCGTGCAATTAGTACGTCTTCACAACCATTGTTTTCGATGTTTCATTGGAAATAATAGCGCTTGTAAAAATCTGCCTTAAAAAAATCGATATCTCAGAACATACTGAGTCTAAGAAATCGCTCGAAACGGGAATGTACTCCTTAACTCAAGGCAGTGATAGCTAAGAGTATTTCACTGATGCGTCGAATATTCCGGTATTGTAAAATTTTGAGCTGCGAATGTTTGTTTACACGCGTGCCGACCTTTCCTTGTCGCGTCGTTAATTAGGCGTGGCCATGAAATGAACATGTCGGCATCATTTTTGCGTGCTTGTGAAGCCTGCTTTTTCACATTTAAATTAATTTATTTTCAAGTTCAATACCCGTGTAAGTGAGGAATGTTTTTTTTTTTTAACTAACAAAGAAACAAGCTGGACAAGGAAAGAAAGAAATAGCACAAACACGGTAAAAGATTTGTTTATCTATCGATTTTGGTTCAATTTGTTCGGCTTTCATCAAGAGCAGAAAAGTCTGTTATTATAATAAGCAATGAAGGCGAAGTAGATAAGGCAATACACGAGTCTTGGGAAGAGTATCTTATCATCTCTGTTTTCCTGGTTAGCTTACGGTCTTAAACTTTACCCGTAGCTCTAAAAATTATTGCATTACCCGCACCTTCCTATAACCCGCACCAACAACTGTTTGCGGAAAAATTAACACATTACTCGCGGGTAATCTGCCGGAAATTACGGTACCATCTGCTTTATTTTCAAAGAATTGCATTGATCACCGATAATATTGCAGAACCAGTCACTAATTGTTAAGTATCTTTTCTGTTTAAAATGCTGAACATAACTGCTACAACAGACAAATCTACAATATATTTTCACCGTTTCAATGATATCAGATCACATAATTATAAATAATTGCTATCACAACAGCAGTCTCTGTATTGGAAATTTCTTCAAAATGGATAGCTATCGTTTTAGTACGAAAAATACTTACTTGCATTGTCATTGCTGTATTGAAACTACTGTAATCTTTCATTTCTTTGCGGTTGGTTTCTGTTTCCCCTTTCCAGGCACTTTTTTTCACGACGATATGGCAATCTGTTTTGTCGTTCGTCTTCTGATTCTGTCTAAATTCTGAATGCTGTATAGCTAAAACGAGTCTTTGTTTCTATCGTTAACAAATTCAATTTCCAATCTAACTTGATTGTATTCCTGGTCGTTTTCTTTGCTGCTTCCTTTGCCTTTTTTGAGCGAGCAGTTGTTGTCTTTGCTGCGATGCCTCTTATTATATTATTGTCCCTTAACCGTAGTTTCTCAATCTCTGCTTTCAGTCGTCGCTTCCCGTGTGCTGATTTTTGCGGCATTAAAACTTACTCGTCGACGATCTCTCGCCACTCTTACTTGTGCATCTCGGAGATCTTCTTGCTAGGATGTACTTCCAGGATTAGAAAAATCGGTTTCCACAAAACTCACATTATTTTCAAAACATCATCCACGGTATTCCCAATGGCGGAAATTCATATGAAGTAACGGACACCTTTAAAATATAGATATATATATATATATTTAACAAATAAAGAAGCCTAAGCCGTGTATTACACTGTGATAAAACACGGCGGGCATTTGAGAACACGAGTGAAATGTAGAAAACACGAGCCGCAGGCGAGTGTTTTCTACATTTCTCGAGTGTTCTCAAATGCCTGGAGTGTTTTAATCACAGTGTAATACACGGCTTAGGCTTCTTTATTCGCTTTATGATATAGATTTTACATGCCGCGAGAAGAAACAACAAAGCACACAGATTGACAAACCGACGCCATTTAATACCAAATTCTCGACTTTTTTCGCTTCTTCTTCTTTATTTGTTTTATTATTCTCAGCTTCAAAACTTTCTGCTGCTTCGCAGAGAATTCCATCATGAATTTATTCAAAGAAAAATGTTTTTTGCCATCTCTTAGAGAATTGTCGAGTGGAGGTAATGTGGCGAAAAACAATAAAACACGCTTTTTCTATGTTTTATACTCTGATAAAACATAGGTTTTTGACCAATCAGAGCGCGCGTAAGAACGTAGCTTTATTATAAATACATCAGGAGCCTGAAATACATATATAAAAACTGTCGGCTCGATTTACGGTCATTTACTCGGGCTTGCGAGTCACGTGGTCTGACCGAAGACGACACGATTAGTAACCTCGCTATGCTCGGCCTTCGGCCTCGCTTCGCGAGGAATAAAATGTTTTCTCCAATGTCATTTTAGACTCCATATTGTAAGTATATACCCAGATTATGAACAACAATATTGAGAAATAGAAAATGGTGTATGTGCTAATAAAGGCAAGGTGTATCACTTCTGTTGCATTCGTTAAAACATCTCCAAGTGTTTGTGTCAGATTATGTGAGCACAAATTAAAGCAGCCGCTCTCTATTCCTTAATTTATGAAACTAAGCCTACAAAATATAGCATGATGTTATCCTTTGTTTTTATCAGCCGGTCTAAAATCTTAAATGGTTATGTAGCCAATCAGAGCAACAGTTATAGGATCAAAATTTTATACGTGAAAATAGTGTAGCTAGTACTATGTGCTAGTTCAGCTGCAGTGAGGATAGCAGGTTTCATACCATACAGTGAAACAGAGAACTTTCATTGACCATATAAGACTAATTCCAAATGAAGTTTAGCTCGTGCAATCAAAAAACTTAAACTTAAAAAACATACACCCAACACACCACTTGATCATGACTTAACATCACAGTATACATGTAGCTTTAATTTATCATCTTACTTTGTGTTGTACATGCGCTTTTCTTCACAGGTTAAAGATTTCTTGGTTTGTCAGTAATCTGCCACGTGTTGCACTCATGTTTGCAGGCCTTTGACTGACTTGGGTCTGATCTCCTGTTTTGACATAACATAAATACATGCAATGAAACTGTCAAAAATCACACAAAATGCACTGGGAAAATAAACACTTATAATAATAAAACTTTTTTTGCCTTAAAAAGAACATAGATTCATCACTTGCCATTAAGACACTTACATCTTCAATTTTGCTACTAATCAACAACTCTCCTACAAGCGTGTATATAAGGCCCTGTTTATACGTCGCATTAGAGACGAATTTAATTCACACGAATTTTATTTTGGCAATTTTCTTCGACTCTAAAGCGACGTATAAAACGAACTGAATTGCTCCTGTTAAATTATATTCGACCAGACGTTTTATCCGTGTCCCCCAGACGGATAAAACGTCTGAAATGCGTGTCACTTTTATAAGTCGCTTTTCAGTCGCAGCAAAGTAAATATGGGTTATTGACCAAGCGTGAGGTCAAGATGGCTGGATATTGGCTAAGTTCTTTTTTTTGCGTTTTTATGGACCGAGACGAAGTCGAGGTCCATAAACACGCAAAAAAAAGAACGAGGCCAATATCCAGCATCTTGACCGAGCAAGCTTGGTCAATAAAGGATTTATGATATGGGATAAAACACCAAAAAATGATCCGTGTACGTGTTTATTTTCAAGGACTGAAAAGGAAGCCCGTTACATGCAAAAATCAAGTTTTCTCGTTTTCCAGCTCCATCGATACACAAACCACAGGAAATCTTTAACTGTCACGGAAAAGATTTTTCAGGGAAAAACTACGAAAGAAAATTTTGGTAAACCGGCTTTCGCCTCGGATGAATTTTCCTTGCGGGACAAAGCCCTTATCCCGAGCAGGCAAGATAGCTCCATATTGCCCGCTCGGGTAGCCAATCACAGCGCGAGATTCGGTTCATCTTGCAAATCCTTTATTGACCAAGCTTGTTCGGTCAAGATGGCTGGATATTGGCCTCGTTCTTTTTTTTGCGTGTTTATGGACCTCGACTTCGTCTCGGTCCATAAAAACGCAAAAAAAAGAACTTAGCCAATATCCAGCCATCTTGACCTCACGCTTGGTCAATAACCCATATATATTATTTCTCGGCGACATAAATTATTCCACCGGCTAATTTTGAGCCCACATTGACAGTTTTCACGTATATAGCATGCGTACGATGCGTACGGGAAGAGGAATTCCCGCGAAAATCGAAAACATGGCGACTGCTGGAGCCCTTTCCCGAAAAACGTTGAGTCAGACTTGTTGGTCGTGTGAGGCTAAAACGAAATACGGCTGTATTTCATGCGACAGACCTGTATGTGTTCGTTTCGAATGTTCTGTGGCTGAACTGGATGAAGAGGCAGAGGGATGGGAGCCGGGAAAGCGAGTTGGGTACTATCTTCCTTGTGCAAGAATTTGTACGCGAACATCCACTCCTCGTAACCCAGAAGGATCACTCTCTGCAAATTTAGTAGATGAAACATTTTGGGTATCCAAACAGGATGATCAGGATTCAGATTTAAGCAGCGCCAGCGAGGAAAAGGAGCCACTAGTCCCCCGAAAAAAAAGCAGAAAGCAGCTTGAAGACGGTGATAGCGAAGCGCCGAGGAAACTGCGGTTAAATTGAAGAAGCGTGGCAGAAAAGCAACGTGGTTGGAGACCCAGGTGACTGACATGCTCAACATAATTGTCAATGACGAGAACATTCTTCGGAAGCTCGTTTTTACAAACACCAAGAAAGCCTACAACACTGAAGCCTATCAATTTGTGTTAAATAAACTGAACGAACAATATGAAGATTAATTTCCATTCACAGTAGAGCAGATGAGAACCAAGTTTAAATGGTGTGTATCCACATGTAAGAGGATCTGTCTTACTGTAAAGACATCAAGTGGAATGAAGAGGCTGACTGACGAGAAAGGTTATGGAAAGTGGTTCGACCTACTCTATCCTATAGTAAAGTCACGTGATTCATGTCAGCCTGAGCAAGCTCGTGAACCTTCAACCAATGAGAGCAGTGCCAAAGAAATCATTGAGCACGAGAGGAGTGATTGCAGCTCTGTGGATGGTGGTACAAAGGAGCCCACTGAGAAGAGCATGTTTGTACCAGTTAAGAGGAAGGGGTAGAAAAAATAAATCAGACCAAATTGCATCAGCTGTGGATCTAATAAGATCTGCAATTGAGAATGACCCAACAAAACAGCTCTTGGAAGGCATTCACGAGGAGATGAAACTAGCAAGAGAACAAGAGAAAAGGTATTTGGACATACTGTTGGGTTCAGGTCAGCAACCCTTCCAACAGTATCAACAACATGGTGCATATAGCAGCACACCTATGTTTTCCAACAATGGTGTGCCTGAACACCAAACTCAGATGGGAATTATGTACCCCCCTGAGACTGCTGATGGTTTCACCCAATACTTTTATTGACTCTGGTTTTCTGACATTTGCATGTTTAGGAATCTGGTAAACAAAAAATGCAAGACCCATTTTTGTTCCATTTTCTACTTGGTTTAGGCATATTTTGATAGTAAGCTTTTCATCAAAACAGTGGTGTTGAAAAGAGTACATACTCCTTGAACAACATTGGAGGTCTTTGTTAATATGTTTAGTTTGTTTAATAAACAAACATCTGTTGCAAAGTTGATATTTTAAACAACTCAACATTGTTATTAAGCCACAATAAAGCTTGGCCAACATGGCCACATTTGTTTCCTAAGGTCTTGTCAAACAATAGACACACCATACCAACTGTCATGTTTTTATTATGATTGCTTTGGGACTTTTTTTTTCCTTGAGAAACCACACAACATTTAGAATCAAAGTATAATCAACAAGTGTAACTGCACATTAACTATCACAATGTGTTGCATATGTTTTAGTTGGAGCCCCACTCCCTTATTAAAGAATGCTCCCTTCATTTAATAACTATATCAGGCAAACTCCTTTGCCAATAGAAAATCTCCACATGACAAATAGCAAAAATTTAAAAGTAATTAAGGCACTTTCCAAGTTGAACAGTTGATTAGTCATATGCTGTTACTTTTTAGCTCTGAATATGAACACTTCCTTTTTGAAGATCTAGTCAAAGCAGAAACGTTAGGGCTGACAGATTACTGCCCTTCTTTTTCTTTCCAAAATTTGTTGAGAAGTGCTTTTCTTATCTCTTCTGCATGATGTGATTTATTCTTCTTCATAGTGCTGTTTCTCATCATCAGCAGTTCTCTGACCTCCTTCTTGCTTCTTCTCCCATGTTGTGCTGGATCCTCTGTTAAGTCTAACTGTGATGGCAGGGAATCACCCATGTCTATACAAATGTTGTGAAGAACAACACATGCTAACGCAATGCATTTAACAGCATCAGGTTGGCAAGATGATTTACGGTAGAGAACTCTTCATCTACTCTTCAGCTGGTCAAAAGCCCTGTGACGATAAGTTTGTGACGATACTTACTGGTCACAAGGTCCTGGGACCTATAGTTAGTGGTCACAAGGTCCTGGGACCAACACGTCATGTAACTTGTAATGGGTTTTGTATAAATAGACGGTTGCAACATTTTGGCGCCAATAATAAAGAGTTATCTTGGACTTGTAGCCTGTGAACGTTACATGGTGTCAGGAGTGGTGGCTCGGTCTTCCTAAATCTCTGTAGTCGTCTTCTTCGAGGAAAGTGAGCATCTAACGCCGAGGTATTCGAGAAAGACGAGAATTATGTGCCGAAAAACGTCGCTCGTGTTTACGATCGAGTAGACTGCAAACGACCTGGTCGTCTCCGTATTCAAACGAAGCTCTCTCTTTTCAGGAGCTCGCAACGAAATTGATGAGTGAAATCCCTACAAAGAATTTGGAGTTGTACTTTAGCGTGGAGTACAGGAGCAGTTAGTAAGTTAAAAAAGATATGCCTAGAGATAGCCAAGAAACGTCGGTAACAACCGAAGTAACTGAGGGACCACAACAGACGACGGTGATACAGATCCCAATAAACATTCCTCTACCGGCCAAACTTGAATTATGTGGAAATCTGGCGGCCAACTGGAGGAGATTTTACAGAGATTGGAGAAATTATGAAATCGCTGCAAGGCTTAATGATATGAGCAACCCAACAGCTAACACAGCGTTGAGAACAGCCACATTGTTGACGTGTATTGGATCACATTACCAGAAATCGCGGACATTTCGAGCCCGTAATAGTTGTCAGCGGTGTATCCGCAGAACAACACGATCCAATATGGCGAATGTTGCGGGTCGATCAAGAAAGTGCGTATTTTACGATGTGCTCGACGACTTAGGCACTGCCAATAAACCATCAATCAACTATAGTTGAATTGAGGAGGTCTATGTAAGTTGCTCTTACGCAGGCATCCTCCAACAGCTTAGCCCATACGTATAACATTGGCCACGGAATCTCCACACAAAAAAGAAACTCCTATTGTTGAGTAGCCTGCTGCTTAACATAACGGAGGGGAAATTCGGTGCCCAGCGTTAACCTCCTTTCTAGATTACGTTTATTATGCTCAGTTAATATCTCGGACATTTTTCTCGACTGCAGTAGCGGGGATTTTGGTTTCCGCGCGTGAATTACTAGCGCTCAATCCTAGCTTGGCACACATCAAAAGTGTGCCTGGCATATTTGTGTGGCAGAGAAGAACCTGAACACTAATTTAGATCAGGCAAAACATGGCGGAAGAGTTGAAGTTCAGTTCATTTTCTTGCTCGTGTGCGGACATTGCTACCTTTCGAAAATGGCGTCCAGACAACTGTTCGGCATGGAAAAATGGAGGATTTTCAGGAGCGTTTGGAAGTATTTTTCGAGGGAGAAATGTCACTTTTTACGGGCCATTTGGACACTTCGAACCTTCCAGTAACTATCTCGATGCGGAGCTGGTGGCTTCATTCAGTGCATTTTCCAATAATCGATGAGTATTCGACATGGGTTACAGCAGATTTTAAAGGGCTGTATGGAAACTCGAGGCTGATAACACTATAGAATGGGACCAGCTGGGGAAGTAAGTTGACTTTATTAAATGAGTTGCTTTTACGTTAGGTAAATAGCCAAACCAGTTCTAAATATGTTTCGATCCAGAGAAGTGAGAGTCGTAAGCCCGTAACCGTGCTATTTTAGAAAATTTCCAAGTTTCCATACAGTTCCTTATATTGTTTCGACGCCATTATGGACGCAATACGCACGCGCGGCCTCCATCTTTCTGGCAGAGATCTGGTCCCAGATTTCTGGCAATGAGATGCTCTGGACGTGTATGAAGGCTTAGATTTCGAGAACGAAACCCAGAAGCGTGATGTCGAGATTGTCCTGAAGTGGTTCGAGCAATATTGCATTGGTGAGACAAATGAAATATACGAAAGATACTGTTTCAATAAACGAGATCAGGAACTAAATGAGTCAGTTGATGCATATCTTACTGTTCTCCGTACCCTGGCGAAGACTTGCAATTTCGGAACCCTGGAAAACAGCCTTATTCGAGACCGTATTGTGATTGGAATTCGTGACAACCAAACGCGTAAAAAGCTTCGGCAAGTGTCCAATCTTACACTGAAGACTTGTATTGATATTTGCAGGTCACACGAAACAAGTAATCATCAGATAAAGGCGATGGGTCAAGAGGAGATTCACTACACTGAAAGCAAGAGAGGTGCGAGTAGTAGACCTGGAGATAAGCACATTAGATGCAAGTTCTGTACCAGGACACATCCAAGAAACAAATTTGATTGCCAGGCGTGGGGAAAGTCATGTTCATCCTGTGGTAAGCAGAACCATTTTGCAGTTGCCTGCCAAGCGAAGCGACGAAAACCTGCAAGAAAGCTAGTTCATCAACTGGAATTAGACACAGAGTCAGATGAATATGTGGCATGCATAGATGTGAAGGAGGACATCTGCGCTATTGATGATGAACGAAAGGGGGCAGGGAAACTGTTTGCAACAATGGTTCTCAATGATCATGAAGTGTGTTTCCAGCTTGATAGTGGTGCTACCGTTAACATTCTACCAGAAGAAATCTTCAGGAAGGTCTACGGTAAGGAGAGCCCCCCAGCCCTAGCCAATGCAGGTGTAACCTTGGTGATGTATAACAAAACAGAGGAAACACCCCTTGGGAAGACAAGAGTACGGGTCATTAACCCTAAGAATGGTCGGAGATACAGTATCGACTTTATGGTTGTGAAAGGGAACTGTAAGCCCCTACTTGGATCTAGAGCAAGCCAGCAAATGCACCTCATTTCGGTTTGTAAGGAGAACATCCTGACTGTGGAAGTTTCTGTGACAAAGGATGAAGCAGAATCCACTCTGACTAAGGATTCTGTAGTGAAAGAGTTCTCAGATGTTTTTCATGGGGAAGGTAATCTAGAAGGTACTCTCCATCTGGAAATCGACCCATCTGTCCCTCCAGTCCAACTCCCGACGAGAAAAGAACCGTTAGCAGTGAAAGAGAAGTTTAGAGAGGAGCTACGTCGTCTAGAAAAACTCAATATCATCGCTGCAGTGAATGTACCAACAAAGTGGATATCGGCCACAGTTGTGACACTCAAAAAGAATGGCAAGGTCAGGCTGTGCATAGACCCAAAACCGTTAAACCAAGCACTTAGAAGAAACCACTACCCCATGCCGATCATTGAGGATATCCTACCGGAGCTGTCAAAAGCAAGATGTTTCTCTGTTCTCGATGCCAAGAATGGGTTTTGGCATGTTCCCTTGGACGAAGCAAGCAGCTATGTGACCACATTTGGTACATCCTGGGGTCGGTACAGATGGCTTAAGATGCCGTTTGGTATATCACCAGCACCGGAAGAATTCCAGCGCAGACTTGATGAAGCACTTGCAGGTTTGGAGGGTTGCAAAGCCATAGCGGATGATATCCTGGTATTCGGATGTGGGGAGTCTGACAAACAGGCCATTGCAGATCACGACAGAAAACTCCGAAGCCTCCTAGTACGTTGCCGTGAGAAGAACATTAAGCTTAACAGTGGCAAACTTCAGCTCCGCCTAAAGGAGGTGTCCTACATGGGCCATGTCTTGTCTGCAGACGGACTCAAGCCCGATCCTGGCAAAGTAAAAGCTGTAACAGATATGCCCACGCCCTCCGACAAGCAGTCCGTTTTGCGCCTTCTGGGAATGACCAACTACCTTCAGAGGTTTGCGCCTAACCTCTCAGAAGTTACATCCCCGCTGCGAGACCTTACGAAGAACAGCACTGAGTTTGTGTGGGACGAGCAAGTCCACGGTGTAGCCCTAGAGGAAACGAAGAGGATCTTAACAGAGGCACCCGTCCTAAAGTTTTTCGACCCTAAGGTCCTGCCCGTACTACAGTGTGATGCATCAATGAATGGTCTGGGAGCATGCCTTATGCAGGACGGCCACCCTATTGCCTACGCATCCAGATCCTTAACAAGCACAGAGACCAACTATGCGCAAATCGAAAAGGAGCTCCTGTCAATAGTATTTGGAATGGAGAAGTTTGAGACATATTTGTATGGGAGAAAGGTGATAATCGAGACTGATCACAAGCCACTTGAGTCAATCTTCAAGAAAAGCCTTGTTAATGCACCCAAACGCTTGCAACGCATGCTGCTCAGACTACAAAGGTACGATTTCGAGGTTGGCTACAAGAAAGGGACCAAAATGTACCTGGCTGACACTTTGAGCCGTGCATACCTGCCTCAGTTTGGGAGTGGCCAAAGAAATGAAGAGGACATCTTCTCTCTGAGAGATATAAGGTCCCCAACCGAAATAGAAGCTGAGCATGTTGATATGCTTCACTTTCTACCAGTGAAGGAAGAAACACTGAGCAAAATCCAAATGTTAACACATGACGATGGGGAACTAAATCTTTTGGCGGAAATGATTAAAGCTGGTTGGCCAGAGAGTAAGGAAGAGGTACCACTTGATGTCCGCGCCTATTTTCCCTTCAGGGAAGAACTTACTGTACAGAATGGTGTGCTCTTTAAGGGTGGTCGTGTGATTTTACTACTTGGTATGAGAGACGAAATCTGTAGTAAGCTTCATGGAAGTCACTTGGGTGTACAGGCGTGCTTAAGAAGAGCTCGCGAGGCATTCTACTGGCCTGGAATGACCAAAGCGATTGAGGGAATGATCTCTAAGTGTAGTGTGTGTAACACCTTTTCTCGGCAGCAGCAGAAAGAACCAATGGCTACCCACCCAATACCGTCAAGGCCCTGGGAGTTCATTGCCAGTGACCTGTTTGAATTTCAAGGCAAGGATTACCTCGTCACCACTGACTATTTCTCAAACTTCTTTGAAGTAGACAGGCTCACCAGCAAAACATCCAAGGAAATCATAACCAAACTGAAAAGTCATATGGCCAGGCACGGAATCCCAGACCGCTTGATTAGCGACAATGGCCCACAGTTTAGCTCTGGAGAGTTCCAGAGATTTGCAAAGCAATACGAATTTGAACATGTCACTAGTTCTCCAGGATACCCCCTGTCAAACGGTAAATCCGAAAACGCAGTCAAGACAGTGGAACGTATCATGCGCAAAGCTCTAGAGTCTGGATCAGACCCCTATCTTGGTTTTCTTGACTTCAGAAATACGCCGACAGAGGGGATGAGCACTTCTCCTGCCCAGAGGCTGTTCGGGCGTCGAACAAAAACCTTACTTCCCACATCAAGCAGACTCCTCAAGCCAAGGGATGCGGACTTCACAGCTCAGCTACTGCAGAATAGAAAGGAAAAGCAGGCTTACTACTATAATAGAAATGTGAAGGAACTCAAGCCACTAAGAAGAGGGGACTCTGTACGCATCAAGCCAGCTCCGCATACAGAAAGGTGGATCAAGGCGAGAGTCGATGCACAGGCTGGGGTACGATCCTCCAAGGTGTCAACTGAGGATGGAAGGACATTTCGACGAAATCGACGCCATTTGCGTTTGACATCCGAGCCCCAAGAGCCTACAGATGAGCTACCTAGCCCCCTGATACCTAATACTACTGAGACACACAGTTCAGAGCTTAATGAAGAACCAAGTACTCCAGTAACAGCAAATGAGCTAGTAGGTACTCCAGTACCTGCAGAGGATCGAGGAGATACTCAGTTCGCAGCAACAGAACTAGAAAGAACTGCAGCGCCAGCATCTGAGACAGTTAGTCGATCCTCACCCTTTACATGAGTCGCGTGTGGTGAAGTACAGTTCACGTGGGAGGCCAATTCGCAGACCAGACTATTTAAAGGATTATGTTTGCTAAGAGACATTGAACCATAGTTGTTGAATGTCGCCAATTCCTTACATTATTCATTTCAGTTTTTTTTTCTGTTTCTGTTCTTTTGTTTTCGTTTGTTTCGTTTCTGTTGTTTTTAAAAGACGGAGGATGTGACGATACTTACTGGTCACAAGGTCCTGGGACCTATAGTTAGTGGTCACAAGGTCCTTGGACCAACACGTCATGTAACTTGTAATGGGTTTTGTATAAATAGACGGTTGCAACATTTTGGCGCCAATAATAAAGAGTTATCTTGGACTTGTAGCCTGTGAACGTTACAGATACCATCCTTGCCCTGCTGAGGCGGTAGTTGAAATAGTGCTGTTCAGCACTCAAAACAAGTAGTAGGGATTGGCGGATTCTGGGCCAATGGGTGTGGTCACTTGAATTTTTTGCCTCAAAAATCCTTTTATGCGAATTAGTGTGTAAAAGTTGTATCTTGTGGGGGGTGGGGTGAGTAATATTTTTTGCTAAGGTGGCTGGTTGGTATCAAAAATTGAAAGTTGGTTTTGGGTGAGGTAGGGATTGGTATATCTTAGAGATGGTTAAAAAGAAGTGTATGCATGGTAAAACTAAATACTATTGCAAGGATTGCCCAGGCGCTGGAATTTGTGAGCATGGTAAGGTTAAGTATACTTGTAAGGAGTGTAAAGGTGCTGGTATATGTGAGCATAATAGGCAAAAAAATACTTGTAAAAAGTGTAAAGGTGCTGGAATTTGTGAGCATGGTAAGGTTAAGTGTAGATGTAAGGAGTGTAAAGGTGCTGGTATTTGCCTACATGGTAAGGTTAAGTATACTTGTAAGCAGTGTAAAGGCTCTGCTATTTGCTTACATGGTAAGGTTAAGTATACTTGTAAGGAGTGTAAAGGTGCTTCTATTTCTAAGAATGGCAAGGTTAAAAAAATACCTAATGAGAGTTTAGAGCTTGGTTTATGTAAAGATGTTAGTAAGCGGGGTCATAAGGGTTACTTAATTTGTGAACATGGTAGGTCTTTATATACTAGATGTTACATGTGTACGGGTGATTACGTTTGCAAACATCAATGTATTATGAAGAATTGTAAATATTGTAATGGTAATAGTAGGTCTGAATACTCTTGTATAAAATGTGATTGCAATATGTGTGAACATGGAACACCTGAAAGTGATGATGTGTGTGAAGAGTGTGATCGTATTTTATGTGGTCATAACAGGTTGAAACATCTATGTGAAATATGTAGTAATAAATTTGTTAAGGATAGATGTAAACTTTGTGTAATATAGATTCTTGGTAGTCATATTGGAAATTCTGTAACGCGCTTCACGTTACAAAAGTTTACTAGATGCTTATACATAGACCACTATAACCTCCCTCTTATACTTCCTAGCCATTTTGATAGCTGATTTTGTACCTATTGAGTAAACACATGAAGGTAAGGCCAGTACATGTGTTACACACTCCATAATGGCCCTATTACGAATTGGTCCAGCTGCTTTGCCATAATAGTCCCATTGAGGTTCAAACTTCTTGAAGGGTATCTCATTTTCAATTGCAAATTCTTCAGCCATAGTGTCAACTCCTCTTGCACCTCCAGATACGATACATTCAATGTCTGAGAGATTCAGCTTCCATTTCTTAAGAGCCTTCCTTATTTGCTCTTTCAAGAAGTCACTGTCAAAGAAGTTCCTACTACCAACGATAGCTAGTGATGCCATGATTTACAAATGGGCATATCAATTGATTGGTTATTTCAATTTTTCATCTAAAAATAATCCAAGCTATAGATCCAGCTGCAATGGTTAATACCATTAGAATATCCTCATGATTGGTAGTGGCTTTTTCTGGTGTGGATTCTTTGATTATAGGTTTAGAATCCATCTTTGGTGGTTGAGAAACTATATTTGGTGGTTTGTATCTCACAGCTGCATGTGGTAACTTAACTTTTGAAGAACCTAGGTTATGGCTTATCCCTACAGTCTTAGTCTCCAGGTTTACATCTGAGTTAACTCCAAATTTCATATCATCAGTAGCCTTCATAAGGTTGTTATTGTATCCAACCACACTTTCTGTGTTTATGATCATATTGCTGGGCATTAACCATATTCCAGGTGCAATGGCCAAATCCAGTCTTAATTTAGCTTCTTGAGTGGCCAGCTGGTATCTTTGAACTGAGCTTGAGATATCGTTTTCTATCACACTACTTTCAAACGGAGCTAAGAATTCTTGTTGCGTTTCAATTGCTCCACCACCAGTACCTACAATCGAATTTCGTGTGTTAACTTGAGCACCCAACACACAGTAAACGAAAGCCTCAGCAGATCGATTCAATCTACCAAGTCCTGCTTTGGTGAGTCCATAACTACTAGTTGGAATGAACCAAGCATACTTGTAATCGGCAAAGTCATCATTACGAATGAATGAGATGAGATTACCTTTTTCCTTCTTACCACCATCATCGGAGAATTTACCACCATCACCAGGCCATTGGTTTGCATCTTCATCATAATTCCTAATAATGTGAACATTCTGAAATCCCCCACCTCGTCCATGATAACCAGCTCCATAGTCCATCTGAAATCAGAATTATTAGCGATCCCGAATTCAGCGCACAATCTTTGGTAAGCAACTTTACTGTAAGGGTTATTGTTTATGACAAATGGTTGCTCATCGGGTAATGGTACACTCAATTCGTATAGTATTCTCCTTATGGTGAAGTAGATGTGAAATTTTATGAAGCCAGCAACCACTTTGGGATAGTTCAAACTTTCGAAGGGGCTTATACCACATCCAGAGGTTGCGCACCACACTGCAAAATTACGCTGTTGAGGCCAATAGTTCATGTCAGGTGCGTTCAACCACTTTCGGCCTTGCTTACCAAACTTGAAAGTCACAACTTGGGATGTAAACACGTTACGCATCTTAGCAGTGAATTTCTTGGTATTTGAAACGTAAATGTCCAATGAGGTTAGCATGGATGTGGTATCACTGGTAAAGTCATCAAAGTCTATGGCTGGTATTGGGTATGACTGATTTGTCATGGTCAGACTATCTGGGAATGAGCTAACTTTTTTACCATTCAAACCCAGATCAGTCCAAAGTAGTATTTTCAAATTGGGTGGAAGGCTATCAGTCCATGTCTTGCCAGTAGGGTCATCATAAGACATGACTGTTAATCCATGACGTGTCCATCTCATATACCCGCCATAACTATCATAAACAAATGTGAACTGGCTCAAGTCAGCCTTTGGATACCTATCCTTGAAGTCATTGAATAAGCCCATCTTCTATCCAGTGTTTGGGTAGAAGGGTTCTATTGTTTAACTCAATAACGGTTGTGTGAGTAATCATCCAAACCTAGATCAGCGCAAATTCTTATTTGTAAATCTAATGGAAGTTCACTAGTATCTATTTGGCCATTGTGTTCAATGGGTGCTGATACATAATTTTTAACTTCAAAAGTGTAGTTCCATCTAATTTGGGGTGCTCCATTATGTTCTAAAATTTCGAATTTGGCTAAATTAGCCTTTGGATACCTATCATAAAACTTCTTCAAGAAATCCATTATATAATGGTTCTAAGGTTTTAACTCAATAAGATACCTTTTCATAAGTTATGGTTATGGTCCTCCTTTGAGTTCTTTGAGTATCTCTTTTCGTACTCTTTGTCTCAACACCATAGGGTCTTCTCCATTCAAACTTTTTTGAGCTTTGCCTCTTATATCAGCCTTTAGCTTTTCAAAGTTCTTAAGCTCCTCTATTATCAATGAGAACTGATCGTCAGAGATCTTATTGTCACGAAGTGCTTTGGAAACCAAGTCTTCAATGGTGTTTATTTTTGATTTAGCCAGTGTGATGGTATTTTGATGCTTGACAGCTTTCTTGGATAGATTCTTGGATATTTGTTGGCATGCTATGGATGCACATACAAATACACCACTTACCGCCCCCAAGGGCACAGATGCTATGATTCCCACCCCACTAAGAGATGTATCCAATCCACCAGCCGCTAAAACGCAAGATAGTATACCACAGGTTGAGCTTGCATTCATTAGTGCACCCTTGGATCGGTTATATTTTTTGAGTACTGTCTCATAGTGGCTTAATTCAGACTTAAGCTTACTCAAAGCATCACAACATTGTTGAAGTCTGAATGATGGCCCATCAGTGGGGGTTGGAGGTGGATCTGAGTTGGGAGGTGCAGTTGCCTGTAAGTTGGGATAGATTCTGTTATACTCATCCATATTTGGTACGACTATCACGTCCTTTTAAAATGTTATATGAACCTTAAGCTGACAGTGATGGGAGAACCCTTAAGATCCAACTTTTTCCACTCACTGTCGAGTATGCTTAAATCGAAGTGATTTATGGGACTCTTCGATTTCTGTGCCGGGATGACTGGATAATCCTGTGAGGGTATGTTGGCAAGGAGGTATGAGGGGTAGATATTTACAGGGCCTACAGATCGAGCATTATTCATATAGGATGACCGGTTATCCACTAGACTGCACGTAAGTCTCAGGGGCTCCTTGATCTGGAGATTTATGGGGTATAACTTACCGAGAGTTATGATTTCAGGTACACCAAGACCAATTTGTAGCCCTCTCGTAAGTTTAATGTTGAAGATCTTATTGGAATAGAGATAGTCAACAGTATCAGTCTCAATGATCGAGATCTTAGCCCTATCCGTATCGTTGAGAAATATCGCGTGTATATCACGCAGAGAGTATGTACCGGGTTGGATTATTATGAGGGGGCGATTATCCTCATTTAGCAAGCCCTGGCGATCCTTGAAATTCACCAATCGTTTGGGTATCCTACAATCCAGGAGTTGTATCTCCCGAATCTTTTCCAGAGGAGGATCCAAGTACACCCTAGTTTCAGACTCGTACATGGTAACGCTCAACATTTGGGATTACTACTTGGTCTCCTTTAAATTTCTATACTCAGCCTCTGAGAGGAATTGAGTCTTGGTTATCCCACAGCTGACACATTTGCACTTCATCATGGGCCTACCCTTTGATGTTTTTGTGAAGGTTTCACTTCCAGGCATGCATTCAGTTTGTTTTCTCTCTTTGACACAATAGCTCTTCATTTAAATTCACTTATGCTTTTTCTTTAATTCCTCTATGAAGTAAAGTACAATTGCCACTATTAACAGCCAAGCGTTCTTACCCAAGAATGAAATGACCTCACCCGCAGTCTTGAATAAGAAGCTTACAATAGCACCCACCATTCCAGGCAATATTTCACCCAGCTTTTTACCAATTGTCTTTAGTCCATCACCAACTCCTTTACCCAATTTCGAGAGCCCTTTGGATAGATTGGAGACTATAACACCAATTACCACTCCAACTGCACTCATAACGGCAAAGACTGTGAATCCATATTTCTTGAATATAGCCTTCACCCGGTCTCGCAATGACATTCGTTCCTGGATTTGTTCATTCTCACCCTCTAGGTTAGCTATCTCTTGTTCCTGTTCACCAATTTGTCTCTCAAGAGTCTCTATTTGGTTTTCTTCCTCTGGGGTTTTCAGTGGCTTGTCTCGATGGAATTTTATCGTCTCCTTCAATTTACTAACTAAACCTTTTCTCTTAGTTATCTCACCATCGTTGTCTTCCACAATTTCGTCTGCGCTTGGCCCTAGACTATTCTTTATGGTATCCGGCAATTCATCATTCACTTCATCACCTTTGAAGAACACATGAGGTACGGAATTAGATCTAAATAATTCCACAACTACTTGCTTGAATTGATTCAGACTAGCTCTAAACTTGGAGGTATCAACTTTGGGGAATCTTGCTTTGATCTTAGCCCAAGCTTCATCTTGGGCACTCTCCATATCTAACAAGGGCCTGGTTTCATCATCGCTACCAAATGATGTCTCTTCTATGTCAGGGTCAAAACGAGTGGTGGATGTAAATGTGGTTAGTGGGGTACCAGAAGTTGTAGTATCACCATCACCATCAGTACCTGGTTCATTTAGTGTAGTAGGGTCTAGCTCAGGATCAGCAGTTGCCATATTTGATGCTAATATGGGAACTTCTAAATTGATTTCAACAGTCTCGGATATTCATATCTTTGATGTTCCATATCTCATCACGGAAACCAGTCTCTGAAGTGCAGTCTGGGATCTTTTTCACCATGGCCATTGGCAAAAAACGCTGTTTGATTTCACTCTTAGCAATGCCTATGGGATCAAAGGCTCCTTTCCATTCTATAAGAGGTTTCTTACCAAGTTTGAGTTGTTTGGCTCTTAAACCTACCATACGAATATACTCACTGGGAGTAATTGTATTATCTGTCACATGTTCTGCCATTATAGCCACTTGCTCGTAACGTATCTCAAGGCCAACATCCCACCAGAAACATAAGCCATTTCTCCCATTCTTTGATCTGAATTAGGTCTATAGTAGTCGGATAACTTGGGCGGATTACCCATTTCATTATACAATTTTAGCGCTTCATCAGTCTTTGATATGTTCTCAGAGGCCTGATTCGCATCACCCTTCCTCCTGTTCATAAAGTCAATATAAGCCAAGCGCTTCTCTTGGTAAGAAGCATAGTCTTTCTGGTACTTTTCCATTGCTTTGTCATGCCTCTCCCTTTCGAGTTGGAGATCAGCGGATGATGACCCACTAAGGGCCTTTGCTATATAATTCCCACCAATGAAGGCTGTTGCATTGAGGACTGCTCCTCCAAGCATGATCGCTATACTAGCCATTTTTTTGTTGATATTTATTAGTTTTCATACTCTTAAACAATTTTTGAAAAATCCATCTTCTATAGGTGAACTATTGGAGGGATCATTGCTATGCTCTTTTTTTTTCTAAGATATTTAGCACATTTTAATAATGATTTGTATTCTTCCATTATCACACAGTTTCTGGTAATAGTTTTTGATCTTCTAAGCATTTTTTGATATGAATTATAAACTCACATAACGTTATAGTATTATTATTATAGTTATATTTAAAAAATAGAAATATTTCATCAAGAAAATCCTTAAGAACTATTTTAATATAATCCAAACGTTCCTTTTGTTCTTTTTCTAATTTCAAATACAGCCTATCTATGTTTTCATCAAAATATTCTTTACAATATTTATCCACAGTAGCTTTTTCAATAACTTCTTGGTTGGCCATGCTTATGTAACTATTATTACCAACCTTTAAATCGTCTATCATCATTTACTGTGGCAGTATCTTCTGATCCTCTAAGTAGTCCTTAAGATAAATGCTTGAACTTAATACGCCTACCAATTTGCCATAATTCATAATACTGGATGATGGATCAGCAGTGAGTGTCTCTCTAAGAGTCTTTTTACCAATATAGCCCATAAGTGCAGACAGACTAATTAGCACTGCAGCTGTAGTAATTGTCTTTACGAGCTTGTTCTCAGCCATTTATGGATTACATCCACTCTTCTTTTAAATTATTTTCTTCTTTGGGTGGTTGACTTGCACTATTATCCATGATTTTGGGTGGAGGGGGATTGAAATTGTGAACTGGTACATGCAAATCAGGTATTCTATCCCTATAGGTTATGAATATGGCATAGGCAGCGAGTCCAATGGATCCAATTGTTAGCACATTCTGGAATGATGGACTTGGTAGCCAGTCATCTTTTTTATTTGACTTGGCCTCATGCTCGCGCTTATAAGCCATAGCCTCATTTCTTTCAGCCTGTATCTTCTTACCAGCCTTTACTTTCTAGGGGTTTTTGACCTTTATTTTAACATCAGGTTCTTTAGTGATTTGCTCAGTGTTTTCTTCAGACATGTTATAAATTGACACTATTCTAACCTTTAAGTCTCCTAGTAAGTGGCATACTAGGAAACTAATAAGTATCGAATTATAACTAATAAACATCATCTAACGATTTAGCATCTCTTGTATCATAGTACTCACACCAATCCCACAAACGATTCAAACGATCCTCATCCAATGTAATTTCTATTAACTCTTTATGTATAATATTACGCATGTAGAACTCGTGGTAGCGTCTGTAAGCGTCTATTAGAAAAGCCCCATCACCACCATCATCATCTGGCTCATCATCAATAGGATTGTTAAGATCCTTATAATCAGGCTCATCATCATCTGGCTCATCCCACTCAACTCCTTCCAAATTATTGTAGTTAGTAACTGGCTTCAACATATCTCTCTCTGATTGCATATACTGATTACTATAACAGGCCTGGTCATTTTTAAATTTTTACTATCAACGAACAGTGTCCACACCAGTTTGATCTGTAATAATGGGCTCAGCAGGTTCTCTGATTTTGAAATGCTTAGCAATGTGAATAACTCCTGTTAGTAATGCAGTAAGTCTACCACCTCTTAGTACTAGTAATCCAGATAATTCTGATATCTCTTTCCTAATTAACTGATCATTCTTCCAGTCACTTACTAGAGTCTGGTGATAGTACAAAGAATCGTTTATCACCCTTTGCAAAGTCTCTGTAAGTCTTGTTATGGGCATATGTTGGGCAAATCAAGACAATATAATCGAATGCTTCTCTATAATGCCCTCGAAGCTGTTCCACCAGGTATTGGGTCTTTCCACAATTAGTGGGGCCAGTTATGATACAATTGAATGGGATCTTATGTCTAAGTTCATTCACCCTTAGTCAATACACTAACTCTTTTATATTAATGTTTCTTCTCAGGACAAGGTGAGAAGAAAACATCTGATAGCCTAATATAATATCTCTTTTAGATCAGAATTAATAATGTCCATGAGGGCGTCAGCAACCACGAACATGTAGCAGGTAAGAACACTGCCTCCGGTCGTCTCCCTTTTAATCTCTAGATTTACACCATCACGAGTAGTAATGATCTTCAAACCGTTTCCATGAACATTATTATCTGGGTAACTCCTCATGTCGATCCACAAAGCAAACTTATTCGTATAGAAATCAGCCTCATTGATGGAATCACTGACACCAACTCGTTTAATTATGGACTGCCATAAATCAGTGGGTATCATGCCTTTCAAATAAAGTCGGTTCGGCACTCCATCTATGTTAATCTCAACCGATGTGATCTTTGGGTTTGCAAACATCTCAGAATCCCTAGCACCCGCTGCATAAGTAGCCGTGAAAATACATAGTATCCCAGTCATGGATCTCCTAGGCACGTTAATATGCTCATGAATCACACTATCATTAGCCTCAGAGATTTGAAACGTTTTGTGAAGAAGTATCTTCTCATACGTGAACCCCCTTCCAGCTTGATATGATGCAATAGCTTGATTGGCCAATTGATTACTTGATATGCATTGATACTCCAGTTCCATTTTTTTAAATTCATAATCAGGTGGTGTTTCGATGTTTGAGTAAGCGACGACATCAGAAACTGGAGCTAGAATTATTTCAAATGTGAGTGGATGTGATAAGGCTCTTGGATAGAAGAGTCCATGATCTTTCAGTATTGTATGGTCCAATGGTATCGCGTACCTGGTTTTATGGATCGCAGCTAGAATATTATCCTTTGCATTTGAAGTAACTTTGTCCCCGGCATTGGTTCTAATTTTCCTCACATTCTCAGATGATATACCCTGTCTCAATCTGTTATTACGATCGGTCTCTGGTAAAAACAAATCGTGATAAGTCTTGAATAAATCAAACCTATTAATGTCCTCTATGATTTCACCCCCGAATAGAACCCTGTGTCGTGAAACGAGGTTCCTTCCCAAGTTATTAACAAGGGTGTTGTTCTTGTGACCTTTTACACTAATATCGAAAGTGATGTAAACGCTGCCAGGCACAATCACCATATTATTCTTCAGTTGTGGTATGTCAATGAATAATGTCTCACCAGGATTTGCTGATGAGGGATTTAACGTGATCCGATTTAATGACGCCCCTGCCTTCAAACCTTTACGAATCCTGGGAACACGAGTGGGATCAAGAATATCTGGTACAGCAGTCATTTTAAATGCTCGTATTCTCGTTTATAAATGAGTGATTCGGATGTTTTAAGTCAGTTTTACTACTCCGCTGATGGATACTGGAAAGGATACTCAGCCATACCCAAATTGGCCAAAGCAGCCAAAGTCAGTGAAAAGATTGCCAAAGAGTGGTTGGAGAAGCAAGCCTTATGGCAAATATATCTCCCAGCCCCTAAGTATATACCCAGGCCGCATTGGAGTGTAGATGAGCCCAATCATATTCATCAGGCGGACTTGTTGTTTCTTCCTCACGATACAATTAGAGGAAGAACATATCGCTATGCGCTAGTCGGGATTGATATTGCTTCCAGGTACAAGGATGCTGAAGCATTGACTTCAAAGGATAGTAGGGAAGTCGCAAATGCCTTTGATAGGATTTATTCCCGTAAGTTGAAATGGCCACAGACATTAATGGTGGATCCTGGCACAGAATTCAAGGGTGATGTGACAAGTTTGATGAATAAGCATCAAGTGACAATCCAGCGGAGTTAAGCTGGTAATCATCGAGCTCAGGCTTTTGTTGAGAGAGCCAATAGGACTCTTGGTGAGAAATTATTCAGCCATCAATACGCTCAAGAGATGGTTAGTGGTAACCGATCCACAGTTTGGGTGAAAACTCTAAATAGTGAGCCAACACGTATCACTGGTAAAGAGCCTGAGGAAGCTTTGAAAATGGAGTCAATTGATATTAAAACGCCAGAGTATAAGAGACCTGTGGGATTGGATGAGAAGAGACTACCTCCAGACGTTGAAGTCAGGTATCTGTATGCCCCTGGTGAAGATGAAGGTGGAGACAAACGAAGGGCTACTGATCCCATATGGAGCCTTGAAGTCTATGATTTAGCGCGAACTATAGTTGAACCTGGTCAACCAGTCCTATACTATTTGGATGGAGGTCCAAAACGAGGATTCGTTCGTGAGCAACTTCAGTTTGTGCCTCAGGATACCGAATTACCACCTGATAGTGTTCTGAAGTGACCATGTGCATAAGTATGTACCCCATCCTCCATTATTACACGTTTATCGTCCTCGCGTGATAATGCAATCTTATTAACTGTTTCAGTGTAGATATCATGCTTATGGCTCCTTATGGTATTCATCTTCCCTCTCTGGGATTGGCCACTGAAAAGGCAAGTCTTGTAATCCTCAAAACTTATACTCTTACTCACAACTACCTTATTCACACCCTTACACTTCTTCACTTCAGTCCGCTTATCCGTTTTGAAGGCGTAAAGCTTAGCCCTTAGACCGACAAATTCAGTAATCTGTTCACCACCAGCTTCATCTTTGAACATCCCTCCAACTTTCTTGTTCACTCCGGTTTCAATTCCAGATGGATGATCTTTGGGATAGTTGCTGGTATCGAACTTGTCCCTCACATCGGGGCTTATGTCCTTGTAGAAGTCCTCAGTCTCCATCTCATATGCAAGAGAGTCTGTATCTGTGAACAGCAACTTGGCTTTCTCCCCATACTTAGGCTTTATGTAATTGTAATGGAACTCGTACATGGTAATCTTGCTTAGATCCAGCACGGATAAGCCTAAATAGATGGGTTTATCAAACTGCAGTTTGGTTTTCTTCATGTGGAAGGCAGCTAGGTTCTCGCAAAATATATTCCTGTGCTGGAAGTTAGGTTTAACAATCAGTTTGCGGGCTTGCTTCTCATTGGTCACCAATTGAATGTCCACCCGCTTTCTCAGATTCTCCATAGTCTTTCCAAATACAGAGTTATTCATCAGTTTGAAGAAATCCTTCTCAAAGTCATTCTCCGCTTTAGCCCTCAGACTGGTGTTCAAGTCAATGTAAGTCTTTAGCCACGCTGACTCTTTGAATGTTATCCCTCTGTGTACTTTGGTTAGTTTCAATCCCAGAGATATGTAGTGCTTGAGTGCTTCGTGATGAACCACATACTTTGTCTTGTCTCTGAGATTTGGAATTAGCTTCTCTACCCCATTTACATCCATACTCTCTGGGGCTAATGGATAATCATTATGTAAATCATGTAACTCATGTGGATACTCCAAATCAACCTCCAATATACATGGATTCTCCCTCCAGTTTAATAACTGCTGATCATCCATCCACTCAAAACCATGAGTGTAGTGTTCACGATGAAACACAGACTCGATGCAAACAGATTAAACACAACACTTTAATAGCACCTCCAGAACGTAGCCGCCATCTCTAATAATCTACTCGTCATGTAGACTTACACCAAACATACTACATCATGTAGACTTACACCAAATATACTACATCCCTTCCTTTTTCCGGAATAGCAAAACACAACCATTCCAACACTTAACAACGAATTATAGTTCTAACAAAGTTCATTTTTTTTTTGAACAAGTCATCAGATCAAGTCAAACTGAAGTTCAATGTCATAAAAGTTTATCCCATAACATAGTCATCAAATCTCTTCGGTGTGCATCTCGTGCGCACTGGCCGGGGAGACCTCAAGGTAGGAACGTCCTCCAACATCTGCTTGGACTCATCCTTTTGGCTCTGTTCCATATCTGCCTGGTCAACTGCGACCTGCCTACCATCCTCCTCCTCCTGGGATGTCGACACCTCCTCTGGTAATTGTTCTGCATTGGCTCTTTCATGATAAGGTTTCACATGAGTGGTGTTTCTTTTATATTGGACTCCATCAGGTGACTCAACCAGAACACTGTTGCCGCACTTGTCAACCACTTCATATGGCTGACTCGCAAACTGGGTGGTCCACTTGTTGACGCGCTGCTGCTTGAAAAGAACTTTGTCGCCTTTCGTTAAGGTACTTTCTTCCGCATTACGTCTTCTGTCTGCATAATCCTTCATTTTTGCCTTTCTGTCTTTATCACGATCCCTTACTTCTTCATCCAACTTGACAGCTTCCTGCAGTTCTGGAAGTTTGGTGCGTAATTTCCGTCGGAATAGCAGCTCTGATGGGCATACACCTGTGCTTGGATGTGGTGTATTACGATATGCAACTAAATACGTTTGCACAGCTGTTTTCCAATCCTGTCCTTCCACTTGAGCTATTTGCATTCTCTTCAGCAATGATCTGTTCTGGCGTTCAATTTCGCCATTAGCCTGTGGCCACAACGGCGTGGTCTTTCTGTGCTCAATGCCATTGTTCCTTAAGAATGTTTCAAACATGTCTGCAACAAAATGAGGGCCATTGTCACTTGTAACTGTACATGGTAATCCATGAGTTGCAAACATCTTCTCTAAGCCACTGATTGCCACTTCGGCCGTGTTCCTCTTTGAAATGCTGACTTCCACATATCTACTGTAATAGTCCGTCACTGCAAAAATGTAATCCCCTGATGGCAGTGGACCCATGAAATCAATTGCAATGTCCTGCCATGGTCCTTTTGGCAGTTCAGTCATTTGCAAAGGCTCAGGATTGTTTGGCCTACTTACAACTTGACAACCATGACATGTTTTACAGAACTTTTCGGCTTCCTTATCGATGCCGGGCCACCAAACTTTCGTTCGTAATCTTTGTTTCATTTTAACCATTCCTTGGTGGCCCTCGTGGCCTAACTCAATGACTCTTGCTCGGAGCTTCCGCGGAATTACAATTCTCGTTCCCCTTAGGACAGTCTTTCCAATGACACAAAGCTCTTCTCGGATTGGCTTGTAACTTGCACAACTGGGGTTCTCCCAATTTCCTGTCTCGATGCACTGTCGCAGATTCACCAACTCTTCGTCTGCTGCGGACTCTTCCTCTACTTCTTTACCAGTCATAGCTTGGGGCACAGCTGTTCTGGCTACAAATCTAACATATTCTTCGGCCACATTCCGTGATTGTGCTTCATTGCTCGTCGTAAGGCGTGATAATGAATCTGCGATGTTCATTTGACCCGGCAAATACTTCACTGAATAGGAGTAAGGGTGGAGCCTAAGAACCCATCGTTCAATTCTTGCCGAAGGTTTGGAACGAGCAGAGTAGATGAATTCAAGAGGTTTGTGATCAGTCCACAGTTCAAATGTCGTGTCATAAAGATAAATATGGAACTTCTCACAAGCCCACACGATTGCTAAGGCCTCCCTTTCAGTTTGTGAATATCGTCGTTCAACTGCAGATAGTCCCCTGCTAGCGTAGCAGATTACACGATTCTCCCCGTTGTGTTCTTGAACCAAGATTGCACCCAATCCAACAGGACTTGCATCAGTAATAATCTTCGTCTTGGCATTGCGATCGAAGTATCCCAGAGTCTCTGCCTGGGCCATCCTCTGTTTCAGTGCTGTGAATGCCGCGTGCTGTTCAGGACCAAAAACGAATGGTTCTTCTTTCTTTGTTAGCCTCCTTAGTGGTTCTGCGACAGTGGCAAGGTCTGGTATGAATCTGCCATTGAAATTCACCAGGCCTAAGAAGCTTTTAACTTCAGACGCATTCCGGGGTTCACGGGTTTCTGTGACTGCTTTAACTTTATCTTCTGTTGGACCAATGCCCCTCTGCGACAGAACTAAACCCATGAATGTAAGCTTTGGCATGTGAAACACACACTTCTCCTTGTTGAGGGTAAGCCCTTTTTCTTCCAACTTGACTAGCACTTGCTCCAATCGCCTGTCATGCTCATCTGTGTCAGAGCCAAAAATGATGATGTCATCTGAAATGTTTGCTGTCCCCATACAATCATGCAACACTTGCTGAATCACTTGCTGGTATTTTTCTGGTGCAGAAGAAATCCCAAACATTAACCGTTTGTATCTGAATAGACCTTTGTGGGTTGCAAACGTAGTAATGCCACGGGATTCAGTGCTGAGCTCAATTTGGTGATAGCCCCATTTCAGGTCAAGTTTGCTGAAGACACTTCCTTCTTGCATATCGTTCAGCACTTCGTCAATTGTGGGAATTGGATGTCTTTCCCGAATGATCGCTTTATTGGCACACCTCGTATCTACACATAATCGTACTTCACCATTTGGCTTTGGCACCACAACAACAGGGTTCACCCATGGCGTTGGACCATCCACTCTCTCAATGATGTCTTCATGCAACAGTTCATCAAGTTTCTTCTCAATTTTCTCTCTCAAGCTGAATGCCGGACGTCGTAATGGCTGGGCTACTGGCTGAACTTTGGTATCAATGTGCAATTTAAGTTGATAGTCTTTCAACTTTCCGATTCCTTCGAACACAGCCTTGTGTTTCGCAATGAGTTCATTACGGTCAACTACACTGTTCACTGAAATTCCTGGAACTTGCAGCTTGAGGACTCCTAGCTTCATAGCTGATTCTCTACCAAGGAGTGGTTCTCCTCGGCCTTGTATGACTGTGAACTCTGCTGATACACACTTGTTTGCTAAACTGAGATCGGCTGTAAATGTTCCAATAACTTGCAGTGGGCTTGTTGCTCCATAGGCGTACAGTTTCTTTGTGCTTCTCTTCGATACACACTTGACATGTTGTTTCTTTAGTTCTTCCCACAATGTTTGGTCAATTGCATTTGCACTGGATCCAGAATCAATAATCACTCCCACTGGGATTCCTCCAATATTGACTGTAACTTTTCCTTGTCCACTTCCTTTATCAGCTACTGCAAAAATATACTCATCCTCATCTTCTTCGACTTCTACCTTTTGCATGTACCGCACTCCTGATCGGAAACGAGGGTCACCCCTGGTTTTGCATACAGTTGCAAAATGTCCCATCTGAAAACATTTGGAACAGGTCTTTCCTCTTGCAGGGCACTGAGGATCTCTGGCAAAATGGCCACGTCTTCCACATCGCCAGCATTCACCACCTGATTGGAAATTTCCACTTCTGCTGTTGCCCATTCTGTCATCGTATCTTTTGTTTCTATCATCACGGACTCTGTTCACAGAATCATTTGAGCGACTCATACTCTTGGTTTGTCTCTTGACTGCTTCGTAATTTCTTGCGATGTCTTGTAGACTCTTCAACGTGAGAGTTTGTCCCTTCTCCAAAAGTTTACGGCGTAACTCGTCAGACTGACACCTCGAGACAATCTGATCTCTTATCTGGGCCTCCATTTGCTCGCCATAATCACATTGCTGGGCCTTGCGTCTCAAGCGTACAGCAAACTGATCGACCGTTTCACCTTCAGCTTGTACCATCTCTCGAAACAAATGCCGTTCATATGGAATATTAACTTGAATAACGAAATGTCCGGTTAGAGCATCTTCAGCTTTCTGGTAATCCTTCGCACCTCCTGTATCCGGTAAAACATCGAAAATATCTTGGACATCCGGTCCAGCACAATGAAGAAGAAGAGCTCGTCGCTGTATCTTGTTGTCTTCCTTATCAGGAACTATAATAAGTCCTTTACCATCCGCATATAACTGAAAACTCCGAAGCCATCGTTTCCATTCGCTGCCCACGCTACTGGGATCACTGTTCACATCAAACGGCCGAATTACTCCAATGTCGAAATCTCTCACATTCATGTTTCCTCCAGATATTCTTTACACTTTTTATCCCATCCTCGTCGCCAGCTGTAGTGTTCACGATGAAACACAGACTCGATGCAAACAGATTAAACACAACACTTTAATAGCACCTCCAGAACGTAGCCGCCATCTCTAATAATCTACTCGTCATGTAGACTTACACCAAACATACTACATCATGTAGACTTACACCAAATATACTACAATGAGTTGGTAAGGGCTTGGTCATTGCATGTCCATACAGCCCGTTTGCATCCAAGTATGCTATATACTTTGTAGGCAAGGCTGGATCATACTCCTTCATGTATGGATTGTTAGACTTACCATGCCTGGTGGAAATCATCGATATCCCTCCTCTGATACCATTCTCAATCATAAACAACATATCAGGGTCCCTCAAAAGCTCCAACTCCACCTTGGTATTCTTCAATGTAGCATCCCATGCCAGTCCAGGTGCAGTATAATACCATGCAGGATCTAGCCCATAATTTCTCATACATACACCCCTGAAGTTCTCGAATACATCAGATAATATATAGATTTAGCCAAGCCTAAAAGCGGGGCTCCCGTTAGTACTTTCATTTCACTTTAAACTGTAAAAGCATTCTAAAATATTGCGAAGGAATTCACAAACGTTTTTAACCATAGTTAAGTGTCGAGGTCGGTTAACTTGCTATGATTTTTGTCTAAACTTTCGTCTGCCATAAGTACGGTCTTTCTACCTACAAAGTCATGGAGTATATTCTACAAAAAACACAAATTATCAATGTACTGTATTCTATTCCTGATGAAATTAACCATTCTATTTGCGTAAATGTATTTAAAAGATTTGTACACGCTACTGGGAAATGCAGGACACAACTCTTGTCATTTTCGTGTTAAAACGAACACCTCGGTAAAATAAATGTTTACTCCAAGCAGGGTGCAAAGAAAATTAATTTTACAGATTGCCCTTCGGGCAAGCTGTAACCAACATCTACCAGCCCGAAAAACATTTTTCACGAGAATGAAAAAATAATTATTAACTATTCTTTTCTTAATTACATTGTAAGTTTAGAAAATTACTGCCTTCATTTATTCACTACAATCAGCTGTAGTTACTTAACAAAAGAAATAAATAACCGTAAAAGTGTGAAGTATAAGAAGACCTGGTCCAACGCAACACGTGAATGACTAACATACATTTGAGACATTTTACAATTTAGAAGAACATTTTTTACGAAAACAACGGCGTTGAAACCAAAGTTCTCAATCGACACACTAAATGACAACGTCGACAACGCGAAAAGCTGCCAGTGAAAGCGCTACATTCTGCAATTTGCCGCAAAGAGAAAATTCCCGTGGGAGTATTTCTTAGCCGTCGACAGGGGAGATGTTTATATGATTAAAGGACATAAAAATTTGAAATCTTTCATCAGTTTGCTTCTCATTCAAAAGTAGTGCATTCAGAAGATCATTTTTCTGAAGAAGGTTTGTTTAGAAGTCGGTTTTCCAAGTCAAGTGTCAAGTTTAAGGGAAAGTGGAAAGTGCGAGTGCTGAGTCACGCATCAGTGAGCAAATATTATGCTGACAAACTTATGCAAATTTGTGGTCCATAGCACGGAGTCTTTCCACTTCCAGGGGCACCCATCGGAGGTGTTCCGCAAAAAAGGTGTTCCGCAGTACACATTCAGCTGGCTGGGAAATTTTTAATTGCTAGTGGCTTCTGCTGGGAATTACTGACTTTTTCAAGCATTTCAAGCCGAGCTGGCTGGGAAATACTTACTTTTTTTCTAGCATTTCCAGCCGAACAGAAGGAGCTGGCTAAAGGAACACTGGAGACTGATGGCGAGTGAAAATGAACCCCCCCACCACTCCCTCGGTGGTGACAAAGTAATGACCGCTGGCTAAAGTTATCGCGTTTGCGGAAAAAACGGTTTTGGTCGCTTCTGTCTTCATACACGCGGGATTATGCAAGATCCAACGACATTTTGAGGGAATATATTTTGCATCTTCCTCATTTACATGTAAGATTAATTTTCCATTGTTTTGTTGTCTGTATGCTGAAGTTCTTGGGATGTTCGTCTGCAGTTGAGACGAATTGAATGAGCTAACAACAGTATTTTCATTCACAGATTCTGCAGATTTGGGGTGCCAGTTCGGCTTCCCGCTCTCAGTTCTAGAGTCGACAGCGTGATTCTTCAAACAGAAGGCAAGTTTTTATCCTCTACTTTTACGGTAAAAATTTTATTATTTCAGTTAATTTCTTTCGACAACTCCAGGCTGTAGAGGACAAGCATGTGCCAAAAAATAAAAAAAATAAAAATGTGCAACCTTTAACAAATTGTCAATTTCGTGTTTTCATTCCGAATTCAACGGTGGTTCAACACTGACAGATGTCTGAATTTGGTGGAAGTGGTGGTATATGCCTTAAAGTTGTAGTCAACTGCGCAAGCTTGGAAACAATTTTGTTATCTTGCCAGGCTAATTGTCAGTTGAGGGGCAATTTTGGCAGGGTACGAAGTTTGTCTGGACAGACATTATTTTATAGTTGTGTTGTCTTATGGTTTTACGGCTATGCCAGTCCACTACAGTTTTACATGTATCATCATTACTTTTACATTATGTCTAATGATTCAGATTGCAATCATGAGCACTGTTGTAGTGTAGATTTTTATATGCCCAACTGAGTGAAATTTACTTGTGTGAGATTGCTCCTTATCAATTTATCAGGACAGACCAACATGGACTAAGTGAAGTCCTCTGATTGAAATGCAACCAATCATCAGCTGTTTTGTGTGGGCTTGTGTACTCAATATGTGCAAAGAAATATTTTCTCTGTTTATTAGTGTTTTTGTGTATTGTGTATGTTAGTAATTGTTATTATGACCAACATTGTACATTTTTTACTTGGCAAATCTTTTACTACTTCTTTTTTAATATCACCAGTTTATCATATCATCCTCTTATTATAACAAACAAGGTTGAGTTAGGCTTGTGACGATGAGCATTCATTGCTTGTTCATTCTTGTGACCCTCTCTCTTCCATCAGGTTGAGTTAGGCTTGTGACGATGAGCATTCATTGCTTGTTCATTCTTGTGACCCTCTCTCCTCCATCAGGTTGAGTTAGGCTTGTGACGATGAGCATTCATTGCTTGTTCATTCTTGTGACCCTCTCTCTTCCATCAGGTTGAGTTAGGCTTGTGACGATGGGCATTCATTGCTTGTTCATTCTTGTGACCCTCTCTCTTCCATCGGAATGAGTTAGGCTTGTGACGATGAGCATTCACTGTTCGTTCATTCTTGTGACCCTCTCTCTTCCATCAGGTTGAGTTAGGCTTGTGACGATGAGCATTCATTGCTTGTTCATTCTTGTGACCCTCTCTCTTCCATCAGGTTGAGTTAGGCTTGTGACGATGAGCATTTACTGTTTGTTCATTTTTGTGACCCTCTCTCTTCCATCAGGTTGAGTTAGGCTTGTGACGATGAGCATTCATTGCTTGTTCATTCTTGTGACCCTCTCTCTTCCATCGGAATGAGTTAGGCTTGTGACGATGAGCATTCACTGTTTGTTCATTCTTGTGACCCTCTCTCTTCTATCCGGTGAAAGTATTTTTTTTCTATGTGCCAACTCTTAAATTTGCACTCACTGTATGTGAATGTTTGCATATTCAAGTCATTGAGATGAAGATGTTCAACAATTTGTTCAGCCATGGTAACAATTTCATTTTATAATAAATTACTGACAATGAGAAGTCTATTTAGTTGGGGCATTTAGCAGTCAGACATTTCTGGCTTAGTACCTGAAGCCCAGCTTGGTCACATTTTGCACCATGATAAGAAGTGGATGTTACTACCTCAGCAGCTTTTTTTGACAAAGAAGTTTATACAAGTTCATGGCGAGGACTCAGTCAAACATTGAAATGGTTTGCAAAATTGACAGTGTGACTGGAAAAGTCAATTCAATGTAACAACCAACCATGAAATCTGTGAGAAACAAGCATACTCCCAAGGATAAAATTTTCGAACATTTTTGGAGATGGAAGAGTAAAGTAAAACTGAATTGTATGTAATTTTTATGTAATCTTATGTAATGTTCATGCTAGCTACGAGACATTGTACCTCTTTTTTGCACACTCACTGTTCACTGTATGTCAGAATTACACGAATCAGTTAATAAATGTTTGACAGTGAAAGGTAATTGTCTAATTGTTTAACTCATGAAATAATTTATTGTCCATTAGCCTTTTTGCATAACAGCCAAGCAACCATGATTCCCACCATTTGTTTGGAGAAGTTTTAAAATATTAGCATTAGAATTTTTAAGGCATTTTCTCATACGCGGAAGCAAAATAACGGCAAAACTAAAGGAATACAGGACAAGCATGCGTTTTTCACTAATTAATGTCTCTTTCAAATGCTGGCTGGGAAAAAAATCAGCAGACAGTCAGCTGGCTGGGAATTTCCCTGGCAACGTAGCTGGGAAGTGGAACTTTTCTTACCATCCTGCTGGGAGTGCGGAACAGATATTTTCTTCCCAGCAACAGAAAAAAAAATACTAAAAATGCCTTTAAAGTGTTTACTTATCATTGTGATGGGTTGAATATTGCATTTTGGGAAAATGTTTCGTTGGGTGCCCCTGCACTTCTCGGCTTTCTTCGCTACAATTTTGTCTGTTTTCCATATCACGGAGTCTTTCCGCTTTTCGGCTTTCTTCGCTACAATTTTGTCTGTTTTCCACAGCACGGAGTCTTTCCGCTTCTCGGCTTTCTTCGCTAAAATTTTGTCTGTTTTCCACAGCACGAAGTCTTTCCGCTTCTCGGCATTCTTCGCTACAATTTTGTCTGTTTTCCACAGCACGGAATCTTTCCACTTCTCGGCGTTCTTCGTTAACATTTTGTCTATTTTCTCGAGCCCGGACTCTTTCTGCTTGTCGGCGTTCTTCGCTATAATTTCGTCTCCTTTCTCTTTCCCGAGCGCGCCTTCTTTGTCGATCTACTTCGCTCATTCTTCCTCAGTTAATTCTTGCTCTCTTTCCCGTTGCTCTTCACCTGAACCCTGTGTTCTGCAAATTATATTTTCTCTGCTATTGTTTGTTGACATAGCAATAGAAATTGTTTCGTTTATCCTTTAGTAAAACTTTAACAGTGTAGAGTAGTAATATTGTGTCTCAAAAAGACAATGAACTGAAAATTTCTTTTTCAGTCGTCAACGCAATTTCCCGCCAAAAATATGCGGGCTACCAGAACAGCTTCCAAATAAATCACGTCACCTCGATGAGTTGACACATGAGCCCACAATATGGTCATGTGATGCTGGTCAGTGCCTATCCCGTTTTGACAGCTGTCAATTGACCATATTGTGAATGTCCAATATAAAAGATGTGGATTTGCCAAGACAAGCCTGAGATACCCCTCCCTTCCTTTTGATGTGGGGATAGTTTCTAAAGAAACTGGTGCTGCGTCGGTGGGAAATTGAAACACAAGAAATTGGATAAATCAAACGAGTTGATTAAGTAAGTTATACCACCGTAAGGTGAATGGGAGGTGCTGACGTTTCGAGCGTTAGCCCTTCGTCGGAGCTCCGAGGAAGGGCTAACGCTCGAAACGTCAGCACCTCCCATTCACCTTACGGTGGTATAACTTACTTAATCAACTCGTTTGATTTATCCAATTTCTTCCTTTTGATAGTCTTCCCTACCCTACCCGTACAATCTGTAGACGCGTACTACGTACGTACGCTCGGTCAGTCACGGGACAACCAAACGAAAAGAGATTGACCATATTCCATGAGTATGGGGCTCTGCTCCACGCGCGCTTCGCGCGCGGGAGCCCCGCTAATAAGAGTACATCCGTTTTTAGGTATAGGTCATGATAGTCCCTAAAGGTTTCCATACCAAAGGGAATACCCCCTTTCTAGCCAATAGTTTTAGACACTTGTCTTTTACATCATACCCAATCGTTTCATCCTCTGGTGGTTGTTCTCCCTCCATGTAGTAGGGTAGAATTCCATCCACAAAGGCCCTTATCTCTCTCCTAGTAATAACAGCACGGTGATTCAATCGTTGGTAGAACTCTTGTATAATCATTCTCATTGTTTTGACGTCAAAGTCAGGAGTGTCCTCCAAGATACTTTGAATTATCCTCTTCTCTTGATTGACCTTACGGGCTACAACCATTTCTTCTCCATGTAAAGCTGATAGGTTTGTTAGGGAGGACTCTGGTAAATTACTCACTAAGCTCGCTAGCCCACTCGATATGAACCTAAAGCTGTCTATAAATCTAATTTGGCGTTTAATTTGGACCTCTTTCCCATCCCCGTTCTTGAAAGTGTCCACCACAATCTCCTTTGTGAATGAGATGTACTTCTCATCGTTGAGGGGAATGCAATTTATCTTACCCTCTGATACTCCAAGCTTCTTGATGAATAAGTGACTGTCATATCCAGACAAATTGTGGAATATGACTGGGAAGAACTTGGGGACCTTGAATTCAAGGTTGCATTTATTATGAGCCGCTCCTCTGTACCTGCCCGTAATATGACAGTGGTCAATCACTGTAGTGACGGACGAACAATGGGCTGGTGTAACAGCCATTTCCGTTTCCGTTCGCGGTGCATTAGTTAGATCTCGAATTTTAGTTTTTAGTGAGCACGAGGTTTTGATTATTACGCTTATTACGCCGCTCCATTTTGTGATTCGTTAGAGTTTGAGGGAGAAAAGAGGTAAGGTTTTCTTAGTTTTGTGCTATTTGATTTGTGATTAGCTGGTCCTGGAATTAGTTCATCGGTATCCTACAAGAACCGTGTTGTTGTTTTCAGTTTTTACGTGGTTTCAACGGAATCAATAAATGGACGAATAATCTCAAGCGGTGGTTCTGTTGATCCTCAGTAATTCCCTACTTCCTACGGCCTAACCGGGGTTGGAGTTCAGTTCGATTTAAACCCATGACCTTCCCTAGCCGTAATAATCACCTTGTCATCCCTCAATTCACCCTCGCAAATATGGCAATGAGTCGCATTATCATGTTTCTTATGATCACTCATCCTCATTATAAGACTCTTTTCAGACTTGAATTGCTCATAAATCCCCTTAATATCCTCCTCTAGACTTTCCTGGAACATCTGGGGTATATCTTCCTCTGATGATTTTGCTGTACGCATCACTAGCTTGGGTTCAAATGCCTGATCATCAAAACACTTAATAAGATAACAAAACCCTGATGGCTTATGTTTCTGATATTGGTTCGTAAAGCTCTCACTATCATCCGGTGAACAAGTATCCATCTTCTCTGTGAAACACTCAAAGTCTGCATAGACCACAAATGGCACTTGCATCTTTCTACTATGTTTCCCGAAACTAATGTACTTTGGACTCCCATCCTCGTTCATAGGCATCTCTACTTTCACTGCCTCCTTGTTCAGACAATATTCTATATGTGTTTTCAGTGATTCTTCTAAATAGAATGAGTTCAGACAATTATCGCAATAGAATCGAGCTCCTTTATGCTTATCATAGCTAATCAGTCTCGACATGTTCTTAATCCAGCAATAGTGATTTGTTTCATCATTTGATATTAATAACAGGTTTATTTTTGGCACCCCTGACTTGTTACTATACCTGATTATAGTCGGATCACCATTCTCATAGCCAAGTATATTAATACCATATGTGTTCTGCCTTTCAAACCTATCAATCTGTCTTGTACTAAGTGCTGACACTGGGAACTCTATTCCTGACCAATCGAACTTCTCTGAATTCTCTCTCATCTCTTTATTAAGTCTCTCAGGATGATCCTCCCTGGGGAACACCGCAGACGTTACTGCCCATTTAAAACACTCTTAGCAGCCAATTTAGGTGGTAGTGGAATATATGAACTTCCAGATAATGGCTGAAAAGGGTTTGTATGAATACGAAAATCGATTACATGGTCAAATATCCATCCAGATCGCTCGTTTTCATATTTATCAACCAAATCAATCATACGGGCTGATATATCATCGAATAACCTAAGAGTATTTGTTCCCTCTGTCACTGTCTCAACTAATGAATGAAAATGACCATCACTCTCCTCAGTAACACTAATAGTATTTTTATCCCTCCTCACAAATCGACATGATAATATACACTTCACCTTTAGCGGTTTCTTCCGTTTACGCATAAGAGCATAGAACTGCATTCTAACCTTCTTAAGAAATGAAGTCGGGTCATATCCCTTTCTCCCCTTTATTATATATGTCTTTAAAAAGCCTTTCAGAGCCGTTTCATGTTTCTCAGGTATAAAATAATCAGGTGGCTCTTCTGCTATACTAGCTACCTTCCTCTGAAGATCTCTTAGTCTTTTGCTCACAGCCCTCTTAGTTGAGTCTGGGATGTATGATAGGATCCAATCCGTAGTCTTCTTAATTTCATTCCTAGCTAAATTGATGGCTTTCCTAAGTGAGGCACGAGATGGTTTTGCTGTTGTAGGTCTAATTGGTCCAGGAATTGGAATATTAGCCTCAGATGCTTGTGTTAATCCAATAACATTGATAAGTTCTGTTTTACGCATCTTAACATAGCCTTTTGTACTAAGTTTCTTGGCTATAATTCTTAGTACCCTCACTGTTAAGTTCTCGGGCTGAAGATCAGCTAACACCTCGAGTAGTTCAGCCTTTCTGAATCTACCATAACCCTGTACTCCAGCTTTTTTAGCGATTGCTCTCAGCTCTTTCACTGGTAAGTTCTCCATAATACCATTAGCTTAATATAGACTAAGCCTTAAATCAATCACTATGCTATAAGAAAAGATCCATGGATGATTTTGAAATAAGGCGCCTCGCTTTCATGCCTTCCGGGACACCGCAGACCGCGAGCAGCGCAGGCTTGCTCATTTTCGACGTCGACGATAGACTTGTAGGAAACCGAAACCTAGACTCGTGCTACCACAGGTAGCCCGAGTAATTAATGTAGAATGTAACAATCGTAGACAAATAGATGTATGCATTAATAGATTATACACACACATAAGACACCTATTACAAGATTAATTTGATAGGTACAACGAACTTCTATTCCCGTTACAGGAATAGAAAAAAACACCATTAAATTACTTTGATAATCTTTCAAAATGACATTCTTTACATTTAGCTTTTTGTCTATGATGTTTACATATTTGAGAACCACCACAGGTTTACAAAAAGGTCTTTGCTTTCTGTGTTCACATATTCCTTTACCACCACACTTTTTACACTGAAATCTATATATATAATGTTCACATATTTGTGATCCCTCACATTCTTTACAACATTCTTTACGTCTATGATGCTTACAAATTTGAGACGTTGTAATAATTCTTGTTGGATCGATTCCCAATGCTTCCTGTAATTGTTGTTTATTCATTTTATAAATGCCTTTAATACCTTGATCCTTTGCCATAACTTGCAACTCACATTTTCTTTTATTTTCTTCCATTCTTTTTTATTTAATTAAAATTCATATCTTTAAGACATTTTTTTCATTTTTACTAACGAAAAAGATACCAAGCCAATCCCCCAGCAGCAATAGTTGGAGCAGCAAGATTCATTTCATGATGAGAATTTACAGTAGTTGGAGTATTTGGAGGAGTAGGAGTAGATGTTTTTACCTCAGTCTTAACCGGCCCAGGTATATGTGGTAAAATAATCTATAATCGCAACAACCACTGCTACTGGATTATATGTGACGTTTCAAATTATTTAATTCACAACCAAAAACGCGTCATAGACAACTACAATTCTTCCTCACCTTATCGTTGAAAACTTGTACACGACAAAGACGACGGTTTCTACAGAGCAATCAAATATAGAAATGTTACATGGCCAGAAATCGCGGACATTTGAGCCCGTATGCTATCTGCGGTGTTACCCCTAAAATCAAGATGGCGGAAAATACGAGTCGCCGTCGATTGAGAAATGTTCTTCATTATTCAGAGCTAAATGCTCTACCTTCTGTCATTCTTTACAAGACATCCAAAAGAAAGAAGACTTGGAAAAAACACTTGGTTGAAAGAATCATAGAACGGCGAAAAGTACATCCGTTAAGTCATTTTTCGAAGCTCTGGTCGCCTACCATGTAGCCTGAGAAAGTATATGATCAAAAGCTTATTTTTTAAAGCAATAGAAAACTTGGTTTTGGCAATAATTTATTTTTTCCGATGGTAAGAACTGTATATTTTTAGCAAACAAAAACCGATCCGGTCTAGTGGTTGCGTGACAAATTTTAATATTCCCCGCCAAAATTCGACATGTCCATGGGGATGTTTACTGGCCAAACCTACCGTTGATTTTCCTTGTACCCCATAATGCTCTACAGCATTAGAAAGCTTGTTTTTCACTGAAAATTTTGATACTAAACATGGCGGAGTTTGCTGTAAATTGCGAGTTTTTTGCCCAAGAATACATGTTGTCTTCGGATCAAAACAACCCAGACGTTCACGTGACATTTGACATCTTTGCTTTCTGTAGAACTGATTTGTGCTACTCTGAACTGTTTTTGAAGGCGATTAGCAGGGCGAAGAAATGAGCATCGAAGGTGAAAATTGGTCAACTAGTACATCATACAGTGCTGTTCCTCAAGCGATCGCGGCACTTGGGATATCCCGATTATGTTGTCTGCTATGGCGGATCAAAATCTGTTTGGGATGCAAATAGTGGATTTCAAGCCTCTGTAATATAGAGCATTGTATGAGCCATGCTTCGAAAATAAACATCGATGAAAAGCAGGGCCAGTAACGATTGTTGATAAGAAGCAACTAATCAGAATAGCCGAGGAAACCCTCAGGAACTCGATCGGATCGCGGCACTTGTTCCCGGTAAACCAGAACTTTGTTCTATTTTATTTTGCTTTACTTATGCCATACATTTCCTATGAGTGTTTGGTGGCCATATTGCCAAGTAACCCCGCGCGTGCGTCGTTGCGATGTCCGGAATTTCTGGCCATGAACACGGTGAAACTATAAAGGTCATTTTCATAAGTTTTTTTTTCTTTCTTTCATAAGTTTTTTTCTTTCTTTCATAAGTTGCATTTGTCTCTTTTATGATTATATATACATATATTTAAAAACAAAACAACATGCAAATGTTCATGATGCGAGCAATCATCTTAGCTCATATCAATATGCCATAATATTTCAATGTCCATAGACCTAGGGTGAGCTGTCATCGGACCAGGGTTGTGCACCAGATCCTGCCTCCTCAAGCAAACACAACTTGGTGATTGGACGTTCCAAGGTAGACGTACGGGTCACCACCTGCACTCTACGAACAAAGCCATTGCTGTCTGGATACATGGCAGCAATGCGACCAATTTGCCACACATCACTTTTACAGGTATCGTCAACTAGAAGGACAATATCGCCCACAGCAACATTTCTCTTCACGTAATTCCACTTGTGGCGATGCTGCAATAAAGGTAGATATTCACGGGTCCACCTCTTCCAAAAGATATCGGCGAGGTACTGCACCTGACGCCAAGGCTTTCTTGAGTACAGATCGTGCTCGCTAAATATGCCTGGAGGAAGACTACAGCTTTGCTTTAGCTGCAACAGGTGATTTGGGGTTAATGGCTCCAGATCTCGGGAATCAGAAGAAACTGTGGCGAGAGAGCGGCTATTAATAATACTCTCCACTTCAGCCATAAGGGTTAGAAGCGACTCGTCGTTTAGTGTCTGCTCCCGCAATAATGCATTTAACACTTTTCGAATAGTTCTGATACACCGCTCCCATGCTCCCCCGTGATGGGAACCTGTGGGGGGATTGAAAAGCCAATCAATGTTCTTCTGCATAACGATTCATGAATTTTATGTTGATTCCACTCAGCAATGGCATCACGCAATTCCTTCTCGCCACCTACAAAATTTGTACCATTGTCAGATCGCATCTCCTTGACCTGACCACGACGGGCTGTAAATCGACGAAGAGACTGAATGAATGAGTCTCCAAGGAGTGTGCAATCTCTATGTGCACAGCTCTGACAACAAGACGAGTAAATATTACTCCATATCGCTTCACTAAAGACCTCTTATGTCGCACATAAACAGGTCCAAAGCAGTCAACACCCACAAAGGTAAAGGGGGTATTATCATGATTCACACGATCTAATGGAAGATCGGCCATCTTCTGTTGTAATGCAGGTGCCTGCCTACGTTTACACCCAAAGCAACTATGAAGCATTCTTCTAACAGTGGAGTTTGCTTTTACAACCCAGAACTTCTCTCGCACCAAACACAAAACATGTTTTCTTCCTGATTGACCAGAAACGAGATGAAAATACCAAACCAATAATTTGTACAGGTGACTGTTCTTAGGCACAATAACTTGATGTTTCTGATAGTCAGGGATAGGTGCATGGTTTAGACGGCCACCAACGCAAAGTACACCATTCACAAGGATCGGGTCTAACTTCACAAGAGAACTTGACCTCTTCAGGGTACCTTTTAATAGACAAAACTTGAATTTCTTCATCAAATTCTTCGTGCTGAAACACTTTACAGATCTCCATCTCAGATTTCTCAATTCGAAAAAAACTTTGGGTGGAGCAGTAGCTTGACAGCTGCTCTTCTTGTTGCGAAACCATCTTTGGATCCGGAGACAAAGGGCAACAAATTTCTTTAACTGCAACCATGATGAAAATCTCTTGAAAATAGCAATCAGATTACTGCATTTCTTTCCTTCAACTCCAGCTTTAAGAGCCACTGACGTCTGCTTAACCTCAGGATCATCTTTGCTTAAAGTACCAATATCTGGTCTCACAGGCCAATCACACTTATCCTTCCATAAAAAATGAGGGCCATTCAACCATCGCTTGCACCTAATAAATGCCTCCCCTGTTACCCCTCTTGACACATCATCAGCAGGATGTGTCCACATGATGACATTACTCGGGTACCGTATCATTTCGTATGTAAGCGACACGATTGGCAACATAAGTGTGGAACCTCTTAGTATCATGGTCAATACATCTGAGCACAGTCATACTGTCAGTCCAAAATCGTGCTTCATCAATTGGAATCTCCAACTCTGATGACAAGAACTTGTGAACTTTCACTGACATTGCAGCTGCAGCCAACTCTAGACGTGGGATTGTCATCTTCTTGAGGGGTGCAACTGGGATTTCAGGTCTTGTGAAGACTTCTGGTAACTTGATGAACATGTTTTCATCTAGATCTGACACTTCAAGATCTTGGGCCAAGAAACAATTCACATCTTCATGTTTGTCCAGTGTCGTCAATCTGATCTTCACTTGTTTAGACTTCAAACCAAGTCTATATACGAGAGATTCAGAGCAAAATGTCGAATTAGAACCACTGTCTAACAAGGCATAAGTTTCCAAGCACTCTTACGTTCCCTGGCATCTGACTTTTACTGGAACAACAGGCACAACAGGCCTCATCTTCAGTGTTAGCCATGCTACAAGTAGCCTGTGTCTTGACTTCTTTCTCTTCTTTGTTACTTGAAGCATCTTCAGGAGACGAATGTAACAATGTTGAATGCTTACCATCGCATTCTGAACAAGGTTTCTTCCTGAAACATGACTTGCTTGAATGGCCTCTTTTCAGACACCCAAAGCATAGCTTCAAATTTCGGACAATCACAAACCTTTCCTTTACTGTCCTTCCTTTAAACTGGGTACAGTCATGGATCCTGTGTTCACCTAAACATACAGGAAAAACTGTTCTGAGAGGTTCACCATTCCTATGTTGAAATCTCTTACTACTTTCCGTGGAAATACTTTCTGCTTTCGCAGCAAATGAGAGTCTGGCCTTTGACTTGAGCTTCTCTGACTGTCCTTGTTTTTCCTTACCGTTAGAACCAATCTTTCCAAATAATGGATTATTCATAGCTCTTGCCTTCCTGTCCAAGAACAATGAGATGTCTTCAATTGTGACCTCTCTTTTCTTGACACTCATTATATCATCTGCAACGTCTCTCCATCGCTCCTGAAGTTTGTAAGGAAGCTTCTCAATAATCTTCTTCATAACATCCGGGTTTTCCATTCGGCTGAGATACCCAATTGCCTTCAAGGAGTTTTTACATGTTACCAGCAGAACTGCAAAGTTCTCAAGTGCTTCAACATCTTCTCCTTTCATGGGACCAATAGAAAGGACTCTATCCACGTACGCCACAGCAAGTTTGTGCTCTTGGCCAAACCTTTCCCTCAATAACTCTTTAGCTTTCTTATAACCCTCGTTTGGTGCCATGTGCTGACAGCTTCTTACTAATTCCTTGGCCTTTCCTGAAGTGTGCTGTTTAAGATAATACAGCCTACTGATGTCGTCAGCTTCTTTGCTTTCTATACCAGCCTCAAAGGCCCTCATAAATGAGCAATATTCTATTGGGTCACCACTGAGGGTAGGGATGCTTCTTTTAGGTAAAGTTGCCTTCTGCTGCTGAGAAATAATCTCTTGCATTATCTCATTTTGCCGCATCATGATATTATCATTCCTTCTTGAGGGAATAGTACTTGGCATGTCTTCAGCTTTAACCGATGCTGTACTCTCAGACATGTTTGCTTGAGGAATAGGCTTTGCTGGAACTAGGTAGGAACGGCTAGAAAATGGTGGTAAGCCTCTCGGGTTCCATGCAGGTACTTCAGGATTGAGTGATGTGGCTGGTTGAGAGGAAGTGAAAGGAGGAGGTATGATAGGGCGAGGACTGACATGCTCCACAAAGGCATGCGACTTCTCGTCTTCTTCTAATTCTTGAAATGCTTGCTCTCTCGCATTAGCTTTCTCCAACTCTATTCTCAAGGTTAGTTTCTCCTTCTCCATTTTCAAATGTAACTCCTCCTGCTCTAAACTGTGTTTAAGGCTCTGAGCCTTGGGCTCTGCCTTCAACTCAGCACGTTTCATGGCTTGCCTTGCTCTTACAGACGACAATGAACTTGCTCTTGAGGAGACTCGAGTAAAGTTTGAACGACTTCTACCTGCCTGGGAAGCACTATCATCGGGGCATATCTCGACCGACTTCAATTTAGAAGAGGTTAATGCCAACAAGTCCAAAACCTTTTGTTGAAACAGGGAGACACTTGGAAGTACTGATCTGACTCATTTATTTC
>OX453280.1:15106807-15347532 GCA_949710005.1 Ricordea florida
TTAATCTTCCCATTTGTAAAAGAATGTAGACCTCGTGTCAGAAAATCCATTGGGAAAAGGAACCAGGATTGAGAACCATCTAGAGTGTGCTTTAAAAAGCTTAATAAAATATTACATTCTAAATCATTGAAGTAGAAAGAGAAAGGGATAATTTATCTGGAGAGCGAGAAGAGCGCGAAGGCGCCGAAAGAGAACTATCCAGACTCCGCGACCAAATAAAAACTGAATTCAAAACAAATTAAATGAATCTGAAAGAAAGTTGGCTTTTGCCGAGAAGGATGCCTTGGATTCTATAGAGCAATCTGAAAACGCACAAAAACTAACACAGTAACATAGACAAAACTTTGATAAAATGAAGAATGAATTGGAAAAGACAAAACAGGAATTAACTAGAAGGGCACTCGGTAGAGCGCATACCTCCGCCCAGCCACATATGTACACCTGACATTACACTCATCTGGATCTGAGATCCGGAGTTTAATCCGGATAAATCCCAAATTTTAATCGATTGATCCTGGGTATATTTGCGACCTTTCCACCAAATTTGGTGCAAATCCGTTGATTAGTTTTTGCGTAAAACGACAAACAAACAGACAGACAAACAAACAGACAGGCGTGAAAACATAACCTCCTTGGCGGAGGTAACTAAGAGCAAAAAAGAGATATTGGAATTGAAAAACGTAAAAGATCGGTTACGGGCTATTGAATCAAGAAATATAAACATAGATTTTATCGATGATGATATAGAGAATCTAGAAAGACAAAACGAAGAAATACGAGAGAGAATGTCATTGCGGGATCGAGTTAAAGAAACTTTTAAGAAATATGGATTTACTGCTTTTGCAGTACTCAGTGCTGTTGGAGCGGTTATTGGTGTTATTGTTTCAGATGTAAGATCAGGATTGAAAAAAAATTGCCACTGGCGTAGGGAATGGTTTAAAAGCACTAGGAAAACAACTTGGAAATATTTTACCCGGTGCGATAGGTGCTATTGTTAGTTTCCTGTTTAAAACCGCTGGTGAAGCAGTTGGATTTTTGGCTAAATGGTTATTGATAGTAACTTTAGTCTTATTCGTCATTGAACGATTAAAGAAAAGAAAATAATTTAGAAATTCTTCACTGGTAATTCTAAATGCCCGAAGGAAATGGAATTAACTTTAGACTTAAACAAGCAAGAGACATATTATAAAACTTAGAAGATAAATACGAAAATACCAGAGACCGATACAAAACGATAAGAAAAATAGCGGTTGGATCCACCGCCAGTATTTCCACTATATTATCCGTCACTGGTTTAGTGTTATCATTAACAATATTTGGTGGAATAGTGGGCGGACCTATAGACGCCATGGGTGGATTATTCGGTGTCGTTTGCACAACCGCTGGGGTTAAATTTTCTAAGAAGATATCGAAGCACTCAAGAATTACGCAATTAGCTAGATCAAAGGTCAATCGAATCGAAGATTTAATTTCTAGATCTTTAAACGATGATAAGATTGCGGATGAAGAATTTAGTAACATAGGTATTATCAGAGAAAGTCCATTACAATAGTTTGAAACTAGGTATTCAGAATAATGCAATAGAGATGGGTGAGATTCAAACGGGGGTCCTGAATGAAATGGTTAGAGAATTCCCGAAAGATTTTAAAAAGATCCGACCTTAATATTTTAATATGTTTGGTTATGAAACTTACGGAGGATTGGATAGTCCAACCAAAAGACAGTGGGGTAAGCCTCCCGGATTAAAAGAATTTTTACCACACAATGGAGAATTCCCAGATAGAAGAAAATCAGCTATGAAAGCTTTAGCGGATTCGTGACGTAATATGAATAGGGCTATTAAAGATCTTGGTGACAGAACATTGCCAAAAAATGGAGAATTCCCATTTTGGTTAAAATTAACAACAATGCCATATTCAATACCAGCGGTAGATTTTCATAAAAAATTAACAGATCCTGGTGACTTATTAACGAATTTGGACATCTATGTAACAGAAAAACAACAATTTACAGCAAAACTGATGAGAATTATTTTCAAAGGATTTAGACTAGACTTTTATTCCGGGAAAGAGGCACGAGCTTGGCTTAACGGCCCCCAATTCAAATATTGGCCTCAACAACTTAATTTTACCGTATGGTGTTCGACCTCTGGTTGCTGGATTAGTTCAGAAAATAGTAAAATTACCCACCTGTAGAATATGAATTCATAAAATTCCATATTTACTTTACGATTAGGAGAATCTTGTATGAATTGGGATGCGCATTACCAGAAGATGACGTATGGAATCAACGAGATAACGCATGAAATAAACAGGCTTTATCCAAATTAGTGAGCGAATTTGGAATAACTAACCCGGATTTCAGATGGAAAGGGGGGAGAAATCATGGATTAGCAGATGTGTATAAATGGATTGGGGGTCTCCATATCGATTGGGCCAAAGATGCATTTCCATCCCAAAGTAAACTTCCAGATGAAGGTGGTTTAGCAGACTTTATACGAAATAATGATACTCCAGGATTTAGATATCTATAGTTTATCCCAACTAAAGGACATGGGTTAACAAGTGCTGGTTTAGCTCGGTTAAATAGATCTATAGAAGCGTTCGTGTATTGTGTTTTAGCAGCACAAGTTATTACGAGGTCACCCACCGTTGGAAATGGAGGGGGTGCCATCGAAACCCAACAAGAATTTTTAGATTTATTTGAAAAAAGTGTTATTGAAAGCGACAATGCAAAATCGGGTCAAGATTACTAGGTAGCCGTCCAGGAAGCAAAATTACGGTTAGATTTAGCTGTTGCTCCGGGATTATGGTTAATGCCTAGCCATCTTATTATCAATATGGAAATTGTAGTAGGTTATAACAATGAACTTATGAAAGCCACAGGTGATGTGAAATTCGGAGTTAATGATTCAGTAAATAATAAAACCAAACATGTTGGAATTAAACATAAACTTGGTGGTAGTAAAGTCACTTTACCTCATATAACGGTGGATGACCAAAGCCAGTCGTTGTTAAAGATAAAACTGAAGATGATATAGGAGATCCAAAACCAGTCGTTGCTAAAAAAAACCAACTGAAGTTACAGAACCAATAAAGCCAAAAATTAGTAAACCAAGTACTACTGCAACTTAACATGAGATTAATCTAATTGTTGTCATGATCGCGGTTGGTGGTTTGTCTTGGTTTCTATTTAGATAAATCGATCATGGAATAGGTCATAATGATCAATATAAATGGTTCAGAAGATCCCAATTATCGTTATAAAATATCGACAATTGAAGCGGGATATACGAGAGGTTATACGATTATTACAAATGCGGAATCTATTACATGCGCTTTAAATCGTGATATGAAGGTTTAGCACAATGTTTTTCTAGAGGATTAGGCTGTATAAGTTGGATTATTTTAAGCGGGCCTTATAGGTTGTGTATAACTGGCGAGCATTTAACGGAAAGAATCCAAGAAGTACTTATTCAATATATTTAAAATCATGTATTATGTATTAAATGCGAAAGTCCTGAACCAGTTAAGTCAAGTAAGGGGAAATTAAAATGCGATGTATGCGGTTTTCAGTGTTATTGTTTTTAAAGATTTAAGTTGCTAATTTAGTATATGACGTCTTTAGGGTATGAATTTCAAGAAAAATATCCTAGAGCAAATTAAAAAAAAAAAATTTAAATAGGCGCGATAATACAGAAACGATTTTTTGGAAATATGAGGGTATTGAAAATCCAATATTTAGCACTAAATTCAGAGAGCTATCAAATTTAATTCTTAGATTAAATGATAAGGAAACATTGCAACTTAATATAGATTTAGAAATAATCAACGTTGAAGAATACCTACGTAATGAATTTAATAGACAATATCCAGACGCCGATGTATCTGGAATTAGGATGATAATTGGTTTCTTGTTTTTGCTGGTTCAATTATGAAATTACGCAAACCACTTATTCAATTCAACCGGGTTTCTAGTGAAAATTAAGAATTACTCAAACTAGATTTAGGTATTTTAAAATTAATGAAGAAACAAGAAAACGATGGAATCATTGATATAAGTCATCATGGAGAAAATTTACTTAAGGAATTCTTTTGAATCTATCCGAACGCTGACCGAACTAAATTCGGATTCATTGACAAGGTAAGTTGCAGCCAATGTATTTATTGGACTTATAATAGACGTGAAACAGGAGCCCATTGGCTCCTGACGTGAAATCATATCAATCAACGACTCTTAAATCGTTTTCCGATGATTTAAATCCAGAAACGAGGGCGAAATTATACCGATATTTAGGTTATTAAAACTATCTAAAGTTATCAATTATAATGGGATTGTGGAAAGATTTTAGAAAAACATACCCAGAAGCAAATTTTGCTAAATTTCAATACTTCTCGTTCCGAAATAAAGATTGGATCAAATGGAACTATTGGAATGAATTCTTTTTTCTACTTGGAGAAGACAAAGCAATCGACACCATGGGGCAGAATGCATGGACATCATTCATTAAATATTCATTATCAGCGAAGCGGCAAATTTGAATGCGAGAGCGCTCACAATAAGAGAAGAAAGCGTCAAAATTGGCCCAGTAGAGTTGATTAAACTTGGTTTTCTGATTTCAAGAAGTAATAATCTACCAACCCACGCGCGGCTTTTTGAAGAGGAATGCATTTGTTAAAAATTTTACAGAAGATCAGAAAGCTCAGTTGAATATTGATTTAAATTTAACTCAAGCTGCTTCAAGAGTCCGTCAGGAATTCCATAGACAATATCCAAAAGCGGATTTCTCTCGTTTTCAATTCGGAAGTTTAGTTAATACGGGTAATGAAGTTATACATTGGAGAAGATAACATAAGTGGTTAACAATTTTTAATGGAAAAACAATAAGCAATCCGCTAATTAATTTCAGCAGTATTTCGAGTGAGAATTTAGAACAACTTAAAATAGATTTAGGTTTAAAACCAATATTACCAATGATAAAGACGACTTATTAACAATTTTTTTTTACATATATCCGAATGCAGATCGATCCAAATTTAGATTATTTAATAACATGGATTATGGATTAAGCGTATATTGGACTATGGGAAGATTTAAAAAAAAATTATCCAGGAGCGGATTTATCTAAGTTTAGAATAAAAAACATTAGTAACGAAAGAGTGGCTGCAATGGTTTGACGGATGAAATTGGCATTACACTGTGAACGAAGATTATCCATCACCGTTTTGTGTTATAAATAAAGTACCATCTGGATTAGTACCCAAATTAAGGCATGATTTAAATTCAGTTAACGTAGAATATATTTCAGACATCTTAGGTGAGACTGAAACTCTAGTTAATAAATTGTTTTCACTTTATCCAAATGCTGATCGATCCAAGTTCAAATTAGTGGAAGATTCAAACTACGGAGATAGCATATATTGGACGTACAGTCAACGGGCTATTATAAGTGATGTCGACTTAAGTATAAACAGGAGCCCAACAAAGGGGGACAACGAACATAGCCGACATACACGAGTCTTCATCGGAGTGTTCGGAAAGCATTTCTGACGATAGTCAAGGTATTTACACAGAGAATAGTAGCTCCTATGAGATAACTGAGACAGCGGAAACAACTTTTTTCGCGGGTAAAGCTGCTCTAAAAATAACCTTACTTGTGAAAACGCCGTTGCATAAACTTATAGCAGTTGCGCGCTCCGCGTATTGGACTCCTGGTATAAAAGATTTTTCCGATGATATAGACCCAGAAACTAGAGAAAAATTGTATATGGATCTGAGTTATTGATGACAATTATGTTTCAACATACCTAAAATATTATGCCTATGTTCATCGCAATCACAGTTTGGATGGATACTACAAGCCCATAGATTTACGTGTTTTCACTTATCTAGAATATATTCTGGACAAGGGTCGAAATGTACTTCACCAATTGTTTTTTTTAATATCAAAACCTCGATTTGAGTAAAACACTCTATTCCCCGAGTATTCCACCTCTACTTCAGTTTAGATTATTATCTCTATTCATTTGAAAATCTAACTCTAGATAATCTTCGAAAATTGGATTATCATACGAGCTTTCCACGGTTTTATAAAGAGTACTATCATTTAATGGAGGAGCGTCATCTCTTAAATGAATCTCGATGTATGATATATAATAACCCTTAGGTATTGAATCGAATATGTCATCAGTAATCCATATAGAAAATGTGTCTTGGTCGATTAATTCGATACCATTGGGTGTAGGACCTATCGGATGGTAATACCCACTGTCCTCATAAATATGTTGATAGTTTAATAGGTACTTTTCTATCCAAAAACCTTAGTATCTACTTCTTATAAAATCGTCTATGGTTTTTGAAATTAGAAATGAGTATTCGCGTATCATATGGTCGACTGGATTGTATTTTCGGTAGGTAATATCTCCACCATTATTTGGGATAAATTTTGGTTTAAACACAACAGCAAAAGCTCGTCGTTCGAGTGACGCAAATCCATCGTCAATCAACATATAATCCATTACGCTTTTATCATTTTTGAGACTCGTATAGATGTAACGTTTATGCAAAATCGGGGGTGGGTGGGTGGGTTAGAAATCTTAATAAGATTGATGTTAGGGTTTTATACATATTATGAAAACTACGGGCAGTCGAGAAAAAAAAGAAAACTGATTTTGTTTCTGGTACAGTTGAATTTAATGAAACTAAAAATGGTAAATATTACGTCAGTAAAAGGTGTTTGTTCTAGTTGCGGAGCGAAAAAAGTTTCATTTTGTATTTACAAGATACATTTACTGGAATATATGATGTAGATGATCATATATGTTATGCATAGTTCCTGCGGGTCTGGGCTTACCTCGTTAAAATTGATTGGATTTTAATGGGGGTAGGCTAGGACCCGCAGGGTTCTCTTACTAAACCCAAACCTTAAAAGAGGGGAGGTAAGACCCACCAAATTGGTGGATTTTGAAAATATTTCTAAGGAGTTTGATACTAACTTGCGTTTATTTGAACCTTCTGAAGACGACAAGCCTTTTTCGGGGAGGTTAGTGTTTAGAAAAAATCAATTCCGTGCTAACCAACCATGCGTCGATATTGGTTTATGTCACGGATATGCACTAACCGAACTTTGGGAGTGTGCAGGTTGTCAACAAAGATTCACCAACTCTAATTATCATAGACATATTAAAACGAAAATTCATGGAAGGGCGGGAAAACTAAATTAATCTGTAAGGGGGAAAAATTTAAACATATCATGAACGCTTCCGAAAAACTGGTTCTTACGCGAACACTCAATTTAGCTATAAGGGCTGTACAAGTCCACATAAAGCTTAGTGAATGTGTTTACCTATTATTAAATAGATTTAGGCAAACCTAAAAGCGGAGCTCCTCACACAGTCCCTCCAAAAATGCTTAAAACTTTTAGAAAGAACTCAGCTTTATGGTTATGTCCCTCCAAAAATTAACGCTTGAAAACTTGTAGGAAGAAAATTTTTCCTCCAAAACCGCTATGAATAATCCGTTTCTTCAGCAAAACCTTGTAGACTGCTGTAGACTGCTGGCTGTAGGTTGTGTAGCCGCGGCAAGCCGCGAAAAGCGCGCGAAAAACAAAGCCTCGTTTCGGTTTAAGACCTTCTAAATATCCCGGATGACTATGGCCGCCATGTTGGGGCAACGTCGTCGTTCGTCGTCGTCGCTAGGCGCACGCGCCCGCGAACCATGCCGCTAGCCACGATGACCATGAAAACTCAAACGCATGGTTTTCTCAATTTCTATCCTCGCACGGTAGTTATGGGGCTCCGCTCAGCGGCTCTTCGAGCCGCTGTGGAGCTCCGCTATTAGTAATAAAAAATTAGAGAAAAATTTGTACCTTACCCATACTTCATCGCATACGATTTCGAAGCGTTACTTAAACGGCTTGATGTTGCTAAAATACCCGACTTGACTTTTAATAATCAACCTGTACCTGTAAGGGCTGCTATTAATGATAATTTAACTAACCGACCAAGCTTCTTAGCAAATTCTGAACCTGATAAGCTTATCGAAGACTTAATTTTAGATATACTGAAAACTAGAGCTAAAGAAATACATCGGGAAGTAACTAATAAGTATCCCCCTGAAGATCGCGAGAGCCTTCCCTAAAGTGTTATGGAACAGCGGAATCGTTGAGTTCGTCAACTGATCCCAGTTCTTGCCTTCAACAGCGGGCAATACGACATTAATATGATAAAGCGTTAGAAGGCGATAATAACTATATGTACCTGACAGCACCAAACTTTAAATTTTTAGATGTCAAGAACTATCTAGCCCCATGATTATCACTTGAGGGTTGATGTAAGTCAATAGGTTCTGCGGTCGAAAAGCTTGTTTTCCCGTTCAAATAGCTAGTAATGGCGTGTAAGTGAAGGTAAATGAATGTAAATGAAGGGTAAATGCGTATTTGTGAAGATAAATGCGTGTAAGTAAAGGCGAATCCATGTAAGTGAAGACAAATCCATGTAAGTGGAGGTAAATGCGTGTAAGTGAAGGTGAATGCGTGTAAGTGAAGGCAAATCAATGTAGGTGAAGGTAAATTCGTGTACGTGAAGGTAAATGCATGTAAATAAACGTGAATGCATGTAAGTGAAGGTAAATGCATGAAAGTGAATGTGAATGCATGTAAATGAAGGGTAAATGGGTGTTTGTGAAGGTAAATGCGTATAAGTGAAGGTAAATGAATGTAAATGAAGGTAAATGCGTGTATGTGAAGATAAATGCGTGTAAGTAAAGGCGAATCCACGTAAGTGAAGGCAAATCCATGTAAGTGGAGGTAAATGCGTGTAAGTGAAGGTGAATGCGTGTAAGTGAAGGCAAATCAATGTAGGTGAAGGTAAATTCGTGTACGTGAAGGTAAATGCATGTAAATAAACGTGAATGCATGTAAGTGAAGGTAAATGCATGAAAGTGAATGTGAATGCAAGTAAGAGAAGGTAAATGGGTGTAAGTGAAGGTGAATGCATGTAAGTGAAGGCAAATCCATGTAAGTGAAGGTAAATGCGTGTAAGTGAGGGCCATGTAAGTGAAGGTAAATGCGTAAGAATTTAGGCAAATGCGTATGAATTTAGGTAAATGCGTATGAATGTAGGTAAATGCGTATGAATGTAGGTAAATGCGTATGAATGTAGGTAAATGCGTATGAATGTAGGTAAATGCGTATGAATGTAGGCAAATGCGTATGAAACAGAATATAGGCAAATGCGTATGAATGTAGGTAAATGCGTGTGAATGTAGGTGTGAGCTCGCACGAGTGTAGGTTACAGTTGGTGACATTTATATCGAGTATATGTTGCCTACCGTGACCCTGCCAGCAAGGAAGCGGCTAAACGAGTTGAAACCAAGGAAGGGCTGAACATCGAGATTTAAAGAAGGGTTTCAACCTCACAATGCAGCCTCGTCGCATAGGTCTTTATCTTGGCGTCGGAGTTTCCTTTGTATTTGTTTCTATCACCATTTATTTTCTGGTGTTCGATAGATCTAGGAGAAGGAGCGAACGGTGTTTACCAATGTGGACGGGGGTGAGTGTTCTTCCGCGTAGGTCGAAACATTACCTTGTCGCGTCTCAATAGTTACGTTTTCTTCTAGTCTTCTTCTGTTTAGGAAAAGATTCATCTTACTCAGGTTTCTGTACTGTAAGACATTGATATGTTTATGGAGAAATTCTTCATAATTTTTTTAGAATGCATAGCCCAGTTACAAATGCACATGTTCTTGAGTCTTTCGTCTTAGTTTCAGTTTCGTATGGATGAAAACGAAAGATGATAAACGCGCAAACCCTGTGTTGGACAGGATTAGGTCAAACGACTTACATTTTACTCACAGAATACCCAACCCTTTAGCCTCTACCCTGAAAGAGCCATTAATTTTGTTGAAGCAAGAAGACAAAGTACACGTATCGACAATTTTCATGAATTGCCCTGGCCTGGGGTCCGCGCGATGATAACATTGTTTAACATTTTTTGCCACATGATGGACCTCCTTTATTTTCCAAAGCCATGTAATAGGTATTAACTGATTTCATTTTGAATATAAAAATGTATCATATTATAATGCCATATCATATAATTTACTACATGTAGGTGATATATATTATATTAATATAATATTATTATATAAAGAGAAAATTAGTAGTATTCCTTTTATTGCAGGGTGAAGACACATATGTCAGTGATAGAACAATGGACTTTCCATTTCTTACAGATCCTATATCAATTGAGTTTATGAAAAACTCAAAAGTTATGTTTGTAATGAGGGGCCTCCCAGGTAGTGGGAAATCATTCATAGCACGCAGCATTAAACAAGTCTATGGTACACAAGCTGTCATATGCTCTGCAGATGATTTTCGTTACAGTGATGAAGGAAAATATGTTTGGAATAAGGAGGAGTATGAAAAGACACATGTGATGTGCCAAGAAAAGGCCCAGCAGATGTGTGAGCAAGGGAAAACTGTAGTTATAATTGGTAATTTACTTGGAATGCTTAATTCACACTCAGAATAAGAAAAAGAGGATATTACATAGACAGACAGAGATGTGCTCGCTCGTTATTTTAATGTGCAATTTATTATGTTACCATAGCAGTGCGATGTGAAGATATCATGTTTGTTTGAAGCTCGCAATAAATGTATGTTAAGTACCACTTGTTGCCAAGCAAACCAGGAAACAAATTCCAATTACAGAACAGTGCATCCAGTGATTAACAATATGTTGCAAAAACAAAAAAAAAAAGATGCAGATGGAAATTAGTTCATTATAGTGTGTGGACCATTATTACATGTAATTAGTAAAGCCTACTAGTATACTAATGTAAATGCTGCAATCTGATTGGCTGAGCTACTGCAAAATATCAGCCAATAGGGTGCAGCACTTGGTTGAAGGTCGTTTTTTAATATGGTGACGTCTTTGTCCTTTAGTGAAGTTTCACAGGAAGATTTAGTATTTTGGCATTTTTTTTCACCGACAAATGCTTCGTTTATTGTGATTCTTGTATAGAATAGGAATTGTTATTAATAAGGCTAAGAGAGGGAGATTTATATTAGGGATAATGATAACAATAACAGTAAAAATTGTGATGATATATTAATATTAATTTTTTTAATTTAGAGATAAAATTATTGGTATCATAAGCTATTACTTTTTCAATAGGTTTAGCACTGTTATTGATTTTACTTGTTGATTCAAGCTCCCTTTCAAATCCCTCTGCAGATAACACAAACATTCACAAAAGGAGGCTCTTTCGTTACATTAGTATAGCTCATAGGGCTGGCTACCATCCTGTCCTTGTGGAACCCAAAACAAGCTGGAAACACAACATTACAGAGCTGGTCAGAAGAAACAGTCATGGTGTTGACGATGAGGTTCTAAGACAGATGTTGTCAAAATTTGATCCAGTGACTGCTATATATTATGGCTGGTTCCTTTCTGACCAAGACTCATGGATGTTGAGGAATAACATACATGAAATGTTAAGAGACTGCATCCGTACAATTCCATCGTTTGAAGAAAGTTTAATGGGTCATAATCATGAAAGACAAGGCAGTGAGTACAACTGAAGTTTGCCTCGCTTTGGTAGCATTGTTACATCTGTTTTAGATGAAACTATTAGATCTTGATAGACCAAGAGCTAGTGAATGAAAAAAAAAATAGTTTTTGCATCAAGAGTGAAAGGGAGTTTATGCAAATTTAATGGCAGAAACATATGACATCCTTACATAGACACTCTAGTTCAAGAATGAGACATTTGTTCAGACTTCCAAAAAGTAGGAATTCAATAAAACTCAGTTCAATAGATTAAGCAAATAGACAGATGAGTATCAAAGACTGTTGTTCATGGATCAACAAGTTTAGGGACCTCTAAAGGAACCTGTATGGGCTGTTTAAAAGGGAGGCAGCAGGAGGGGTTCTGGTTTATAAATATCACTTCCATTATTACCATCTTAATAAATGTTTCTTTTTGAATGTTGTGCACTGTAGCTTGCCCTGTTTTATTGGAGAACTGCAGTGATTCAAATCTGTATCATTTGGCTTCTTTGGCTGTGTCTTTGCAACACTTGCATATAACAACTTGCTTTTGCAAAAAAGAACAGAATGCAAAAGCTCATGAGTATGCCACATCGCCGCCTGTCCAAGAAGCCATGGGATCAGTGACAACACTGTCAGTCATTGGTTGGACAGTCACACAAAGAACTTTGGCAGCCAGAGTTAAACTAAATCCACAACAACTAGAACGTTGGAGAAGCAGTGAAACAGATGACTCAGTAGCAAAGAGCAACTTCCATGAGGCCCATAAGCCTGTAAGTACAGAAAACATTTTATGGCAGCATTGAATGTAGTTGCCTTGTTAGAAAAAAATAAAATAAAATAATACTTTTTTTCCTTTTGCACCAGAAGGACAAGGCCAGCAATGGAAGAAGTAGACTGCTCAATATTGGGGCAATAAATTTAAAGATTTCTAAGTGGCAGACATTTTACCTATAAAGTCACATTTTTCCATAGCAAACAAGATATAAACATTCTGTGCGTACTACATGTGATAAACATCTATGCTTTGCCATACACTGTAGAGGTATCTAAAATCTTGAGCATTAATACTTACTTGCAAGGGTTGTTTCTTCCTTTTAATTTGCTACATAATATTTAAAGTGTAGTACTTAAATGCTTTTGCACTACCCAAAACGTCCTAGCTGGTGTGCCGAAGCATGCATTTGTGTTGTGCATGTTGGTTTCGGAAATTTTCTAACAACGCAGTCTCTATATGAGAAAAGAAAGAAAACAACAACAAGGTACTTGAACATGTGCTGCAGTAAGTACAACTGTAATTGATTTGAACCCAGGAGTTTCAGTCATTGATTGTTGAGTTTTCAAGATTGTCCGGGTGCAAGAACTGTTTTGATGATGTTATTGAGCAATGTTTCAACAAGCTGAGCAGAAGTCATTATAATTGTCAAGTGATTCCTATTTTGTATGTTTTGTCAAGTGGTGGTATTTATGTTTTGTTCAACCTTGTGATTGGTTGTTTAAGCTGTGGTGTTATTGTGTTTTTGTCAATAAAGTCCATGGTGTTATTGGCTGTTTGTCAATAAAGTCCATGGTGTTATTGGCTGTTTGTCAGTAAAGTCCATGGTGTTATTGGCTGTAAGGAGTCGTTTGTTATCAGTCAGTATTGCTGTGATGGGATACAGTAAGCTCCAAATGAATACACCATACATTGCATTCAATGCTATTAGTAGCCCTTATTGCATGCTCGCCTTGCCCTTTACAGGGGGGCTTAAATCTTAGGTAGGATTTTATCCCTTCTACCACTGTCACCTCAGTGCACATATGTGTGGCTTCAACTTACCCTTGTTACATTTTGATGTTGTCATTTCAAGCCGCATCCCACAACCCTACCATAATTTTTTCATCACCTTGACATTCATAATGTGGGAACCTAGAGCTCATCTGCTAGCTGTGCCATGCTGATGAGGCCTAATAAGGCCGAAACAGCTGTCCATGGCTGCTGGCTTTTGAGCTCAATTTTTTCACCATTTTTTAGTAGCAACAGGGTTTTATCCCTTCTACCACTGTCGCCACAGTGCACATATGTGTGGCTTCAACTTACCCTTATTACATTTTGACGTTGTCATTTCAAGCCACATCCCACAACCCTACCATTTTTCATCACTTTAAATCTTAGGTAGTTGGTTTCATCTTTTGTTTTCAGAGTATAGATGCATGGGCAGATACATGATTTTTTAAGAGGGGTGACTGATACCAATCGGCCACCGAAGGAAATGTTAAGTTTAAATTTTTAAAACGGCTTCCCCAAAACGTTGCGATAATCCTTTGCGTGTTTACGTGTCTCAACAATTTTCACTACCAAGCCTTGTTTTGAAATTTCAAATTTGTTTAAACTGGTAATACTCGCGGATTAGGAGGTGCGCTCGACCGTTTTAGGTTTACTGCGACATTATTTGCTAATAAATTAATGCTACAATACTAATTGAGTTCATTCAGAGAGCCCATGGTCGATGGAGTACGAGTACCATCACTCGTTTCATACAGAATGACAGACGAGCATACTGACTCGTTTCGTTTGGGTTGCCACCACAATGGGTAATGCACAAAGGAAAACGAGCACGATAACTCGTTTTATATTGTTGAAGACCACAATGCACAATTGCATACAAGAACTACCACTCGATTCATTGTGTTTACTTCTGTAAATATGACAACAGCGACACCTCAAACATTTGTACGGCGACGAAATGCTGTAAACTGACAGAGACAAGTCTCGTCCAAGGAAATCAACGCCAAAGATGTCGTTTCTGCGCGGCCTAGAAGTGATGCAAAACGTTCTGAGTGTTTGACAGATAGTTGTTACGAATCCTTTAAAGAACATTGTACGCGAAAACTTAGCAGTCAACAGAAGAAGCAACCGAAATTTACAGCGAACGTAACGAAAATTGAGAAGCAGTTGCTAATAAATGAATTGACGTACTAAAAAGAAGTCGAAATCAACGAGACCTCGTGGCACTGAATTCAAAATAGCGACGAAAACGACACAAATATGTGTGACCAACCAAAGGAATGTGAAGAATTTGGTATAAAGTGGTTCTTCATGCTCGGGGCGTAAAAATAATTGGTAACCGCGCCTTGAAGAATAGATTGCGTTCGACGAAGGCGAACGCAATAGATTTCCAAGGCAGTAGATTTAAAAAGAATATCCAGGTACAAATGAAAAGGATTTTGCTCACTGGACGTATTTGTAGTTCGTATTATTGTTTTATCCTTTTTATTACTATTTCATTGTTTTGTTTTATTTATTATTTTTTTTCTGGGATGTTCTAATGGGGGGTGGCTAGCCACCTAATCCACTCCCCCTGGACCCCCCCCTGCGATGTATAGTTTACTAAAGATATATTTGTCTACTTTACCCTAGGGACCAGCAATCTCCGAGGCTCAAAACCTGGATTGTCTTAATATTCCTCTCACATACACCAAGTTAGCCATTAAACCAACTATTGGCAGAGGCGATAAAGCACACATCACGCTCTCCACCGCACTGGGCATGGCACCAGTACAGGGCTGTGAGGATTTAGGTGAAATCATTATTCACGAATTAGCCAATCAAGATTTCAAAGAATATTCAATGCCACAGGGTATTGTCCGTAACTATGGTAATGAACTATGGGCTGTCTATTTAAATCAACCAATCAAGTTCAATGCCCTTTTTACAGGGCACTACGGTTCTTAAATTAAACCCTCTTTTTATATGAACATCTAATTTGGTGCTGAGGCTGAACGCCCTTAATTTTTGCGATTTAATCTCGGATTTTCTTTATGTTACACAGTCTAGTATTTAGTTGCTATTAGAAAGACTGAATTTTGACTGACAAACTGAGATGCTTTTTTAGTGCATCATGAAGTAATGAAACCAGAGGTAATCATTTACACGTTCTTAACATTCATGTTCAGTTTTACAAAGTATTCCACAAGGGATTTCATTGCACAAACCTCATTTAAATGAAGATGATGATGATGATATTGATGTATACAATTTTGCGCCTTTCTTCTGAACAAGGGAAATATTTAAGAGTCTTTTCCTTCAAAAGGTCACAGAGGATACTGCACATAGCCTTATAGGGAACACTCTTTTAGCTTACGTATCTCAAAATAAATAAGAGAGCACTTCGCTTTACGGAAACAATAAAAATCTTTATACGGGATCTTAATATTAATTGAATAAGCGTGGATTGTAGGGGTGATAGTTAAGTAGAGCAGATGACGAACAGAGCATACACAGCGAATATTAATTCAATAATTTTGAGACTGTTCTTAATGTTGGTCATATTTATAGTTGTTTTTTTTTTCTGTGATCATTGATTTGCTTTCTTAAAGTTACTGAACTAACGTGACTAAGCCCAAAGGAAAAGTGCTAAGCCGAACTAGCAAGCGACCGAGGGAGGCTAGAAAACGTAATCCTTAAATCGAAGTATTTTAGAACAAAAGTCTGATGGCCATTTTTTGGATTCCAAATTCAGATTAAGTGGCTTTTATATTGTTTCTAATTAGCTTTTGTGTCGTATACTTTACTAGTCTCGGAGGTATTCCGCTTCGATTTGAGTCGGTGAATGTTGCGAACTTAGAGAAGCAGCATTGCCCTAAGCAAAATGCTACAAGGCCGTAAACGTCCACTGACTGGCAGCCCAGGGGCCCGTTTCTCGAAAGTCCCAATAACTTTACCTGCTCAGAGCTCCATTTTAGGACGGTCGACGTCTGCCGTTACGTGCGAATGAGCCTAGACTTTTTTTGCTTTAACTTGGAAAACAAACAAAATTGTAATTCTCTTTGTAAACGTTGCGATCATTGAACAGCTTTCCAGAACGATAATTTCTCGGCTTATCCAGAAACGGGTCACAGCTAATTAACAAAATGCATGATCGAACACCGGGCTACTTGCGCCATGCCGGGAAACGATGGATGCGCTAAACGTTGCTTTCCTGAACGACAGAGGGAATCCTGAAAAGTTTTGAATCTCTTGAGGAATACATGCATGCATGCCTGGCTAAAGCTTAGCTACCTTTTCCCAAGAATGATTGTACTTAAATCTGGGAATTATTGCAACAAATAAGATGAAAAGGGAAGTCAGGAAATGTTGCCATTGATGGTAATTCCATTTTAAGATTGTTTTAACCATTTAACGCTCTTTTCTCGAGAAAAATCAAATTCCAGAAATGTGGACTCATCTGGATGCAGATTTGTGAACGGCAGGTAATTTGGCAGGTTGGAGGTTCAGGTTGAAATTTAATTATAATTAGTCAACCGAACCGCTGGTACTAAAAATACTTAATAATCTAGATACTCATGCATCCTGTGGAACTGTCCAAAGTCAGTGAGAGAAACCGCGTATACGACACTTGTGAGAACAAAACTCCATTATGTCTGTAGTGCATGTGACCCACACTACCAGAAAGATAAAGCCGCTCTAGAAAGGGTGCAGCGGAAAGCGGCTCGCTTTGTCACCGGAAATTACAATCGAACAGCGATCGTGACGGAAATGCTGCAAGATCTGAAGTGGGACACACTTGAAACGATAGAGAACTTAACGCAGTGACGACGAGTAGGATGTAGGAGAGATAATGACCACAATTTTTACCTGGATGAAATAAATTTTTATTTTCTAATCCTGGATGAAATAAATTTTTATTTTCTAATCCTGGATGAAATAAATTTTTATATTCTAATCCTGGATGAAATAAATTTTTATTTTCTAATCCCGGATTAATTAAATTTTCGGGGTCCAAAGCGACAATCCAAAGCTAATCCAGAACTATAGTGTAAACCAAGTCTAATCCTGAATCCCAAGTTTAATCCAGAACTTTGATCTAATCCAGAACTATCATCAAATCCAAGTCTGATCCAAAATTATAATCTAAACCAACGAGCGGCACTAGTATTAATCGGTGTTGTAGGAAAGGCTTTTATCAATGAGCATGTCTGCATTTCGCGCCATTTAACCGCATTCCGTGTGCCCCTGCGAAAGTACCGATTTCATTGGTCAAAATGGGGAGAAAGCTGATTGATATCCTCGGGACAACCTCAACAATTGTCAGGTCATCTACATATTTAGCAATATTTAGCTCTTAAATTCCATTGTCTGGTTAAATTGTTAACAAGAGCAGCGAAGAGGATATGAGCCAGTTTTGTCCCTTGAGGAATACCGCCCTTGGGTGTTACAGCGGGAGAAAGTGTATTACATAGTGAAACCCGTTGCGACCTATACGATAAGAAAGACCTCAGGTTTTTTAGCTAGTAGTTGCAGAAGGCGGATTCTGGCGCAATTTGATTTTTTGGCGAAATCGATGTTTTGGGTGTGGTCGATTTTTGGTGTTACGATTTTTTTGCGAAATCGTGGTTTTGGGTGTGGTCGATTTTGTCAGATGGGTGTGGCCAAAAAGTTTGCCTCTCGACTCGGCTGTTTTTCGATCGATGACTTTTTCCGTCGCGTGCCAATTTTTTCGTTTGGATCGTCGATGTCCTTTGGGGGGTGGGGTGGTGGTCGAGTTGACAAAGTGGGATTTTGGGTCGAGGTTGGTACCATCGGGTACAGCTTTGCGAAATGGCAAACCTTCGAATTTTTGATGACGTCAATTTTCGATATGAATATTTTGGTTCTCCAGATTCTGGATGTGGAAACGAGGTTATGGTAATTAAACCAAAAAAACGTTTTAATATTAATGACTTGATTAAGAGAAATGAAGATGCTTTGTTTAAATGGATCCATAGAAATTGCAGGTATCAAGGTCGTCTTGAATTTCATATTGGTTTCTTTGAACCGGTATTTAATTATGGACAAGATTACATACAAGTAAACGTTTATCAGTCGGATGAAGACAGAAGTTCTGAATTTGAACATGGGGCGGATAATTCCAATGAAGTTATATATGATGAAGAGGTTTCTGTTTTTGATCTGGATTACATTTGTAAAAGATTAACCGATATTATTGAAGCCAATGGAGGTAAGGAGGTTTATAAATTGAGTATTTTAGCAGTTGGTGATGGGAAGTGGTTACATCATAAGAGAACCTTTTACAAGGACTTCTATGATGAGTTGCTACGTATAGCTTGGCATCCAAGTCGGGCGATTGATTGGTGTTTTGACGAAGATGAAAAAAGTATTTTGAATGAATTTCTTGAGTAGTTATGTTAAGGGCACACATTTGTGACATGGATCGTGTCACAAAAGTATAAAAGTTAAACAAGCTTTTCAGGACTATAGTGGTTGGCTTAAGAGTTACAATTCCAAAATACAATTGATGCTATGGAGAACTTGACAGTGAAAGACTTGAGGTCAATAGCCAAAAGAGCTGGTGTGAGTGTTCGAGGATTCAGAAAGGCTGAAATGCTCACAGCGTTATCTGACATACAACCTGAGAACTTGACAGTGAAGATATTACGAACCATGGCCAAGAAGTCTGGTGCTCGAGGTTCTGGCAACATGCGTAAAGCGGCTCTCATTAATGCTGTCGGATCCTTACGAGTGGGTGAAGCTAATGTTCCAGTTCCTGGTCCAGTTAGACCCACAAGAACAAGACCCGCCCGAGCTTCGTATGGAGGGGCTATTGCTTCTGCCAGGCGTGAAATCATCCAGACTACCAATTGGATAAGATCTAATGTTAGAGACCCAAACAGGAGGGCCATCACTAGGAGATTAAGAAGGGCAGCTAATGCGGTTAGAAGGGAACCTGAGTTTTTCATCCCTGAAAGACATGAAACGGCTCTGAGAGGCTTTTTGAGGACTTACATAGTGAAGGGAAGAGGTGGATACGATCCAACTTCATTCCTTGGCAAGGTTAGACTACCATTTCGTAGTTTGTTGTATAAACTTAGGAAGCCATTCAAGTTGAAGTGTATTCTTTCGTGTGGATTCGCGAGGAGGAACAACCAAGATAATCGTGTTATTGAGCGGAGTCAGGGGCATTTCCATTCACTGATGGAGACAGTGACAGCTTCAACAGACACACTTGCTATGTTTGATAGCATCAAAGCTAGACTGGTTGAATTGGTGCAGAAATACGAGAATGAGCGCTCTGGTTGGATGTTTGAAAGTGTGATTGACTTTCGTATCCATGTAAACCCATTTCAACCGTTTTCTGGAACTTCGTATATTAAATTACCACCCAAATTGGCTGCTAAGAAGGCAATCATCAATGTCAAGAATGAGAAAGACCAGGAGTGTTTCAAATGGGCAGTGACATCTGCCGTATTTCCAAGGGAGAAAGATGCCGGAAGACTAAACAAAGAGATGAGAGAGAATTCAGAGAAACTCGATTGGTCGGGGATAGAGTTCCCAGTAGCAGCACTCAGTACAACTCAGATAGACAGGTTTGAAAGGCAGAACCCATATGGGATCAATATCCTTGGTTATGAGAATGGCGAGCCAACCTTAATCAGGCGTAGTAACAAGTCAGGGGTTACAAAGATAAACCTACTCTTGATATCAAACGAAGAGACAAATCACTACTGTTGGATCAAAAACATGTCAAGACTTATCGAGTATAATAAGAAAAAAGGTGCCCGTTTCTATTGTGATAACTGCCTAAACTCGTTCAATTCTCAAAAGTCGCTGGACGAACATATGGAGTATTGCTTAAACAATGAAGCAGTCAAAGTCCAGATGCCCATGGAAGAGGATGGTAGCCCAAAGTACATTACTTTCAAGAACCACAGACGAAAGATGCAAGTGCCATTTGTGATCTATGCTGATTTTGAGTGTTTCACGGAGAAGTTGGACACTTGTTTCCCGGATGACAGGTATAGCTTCACAAATCAGTATCAGAAGCACAAGCCATCAGGTTTCTGTTACCTTATCAAGTGTTTCGATGATGAGGTCTTTGAGCCCAAGTTGGTGATGAGAACAGCCAACTCGCCTGAGGATGACATACCACAAATGTTTCAGGAAAGCTTGGAGGAGGACATCAAAAAGATCTATGATCAATTCAAGTCTGAAAAGAAGGTTGTAATGAAGAATAGCGATCATAGGAATCATAGAAAAGCCACACATTGCCATATTTGTGAGGGTGAATTGGGGAATGATAAGGTGGTCGACCACTGTCATCTTACAGGTAGGTACCGAGGAGCGGCCCACAGAAAATGCAACCTGGAATTCAGCACCCCAAAGTTCTTCCCAGTCATATTCCACAACTTGTCTGGATACGATAGCCATTTGTTTATCAAGAAGATGGGAGTGTCAGAGGGTAAGATTGATTGTATTCCTGTCAACGATGAAAAGTACATCTCATTCACCAAAGAGATTGTGGTTGAAAAGTTCATGAAGAAGGAGGATGATGGTAAGGAGAAGGAGGTTCAGATTAAACGAACCATTAGATTTATAGACAGTTTTAGGTTCATGGCAAGTGGTTTGGCTAGATTGGCTGACAACTTGCCGAGAGAGTCTTTGGCAAACCTCTCGAGATACTATGAAGGGGCAAACTTTGATCTTTTGGCCAGGAAGGGAGTGTTCCCCTATGATTGGTTTGATGGCTTTGACAAGTTACAAGTGTCCAGCCTACCACCTAAGGATGAGTTCTATTCGATATTATACGACACTGACATATCGGATGAGGATTATCAACATGCCGGAAACGTGTGGGAGACCTTTGGTATGAGAAGTTTTAGGGATTACCATGACTTGTATCTCAAAACGGATGTGATTCTGTTGGCTGATGTATTTGAGAACTTCAGAGGGGTTTGTATGAAGAATTACGGGTTGGATCCAGCATGGCATTATACTGCGCCTGGACTGGCTTGGGATGCTACGTTGAAGATCACCAAGGTTGAGTTGGAGCTTTTGAGGGATCCCGATATGCTGATTATGGTAGAGAATGGTATCAGAGGTGGAATATCAATGATCTCGACGAGGCACGGGAAGGCCAATAATCGATATATGAAGAATTATAATCCCAGGTTGCCTACAAAGTTCATCACATATTTGGATGCTAATGGGCTCTATGGCTATGCAATGACAAAGGCTTTACCAACCCATGGGTTTGAGTGGATGAGTGATCAAGAGATGGCAGACTGGAGAGACCATCCATGTATATTGGAGGTGGACTTGGAGTACCCATTGGAGTTACACGATCTTCACAATGATTATCCATTGGCTCCAGAGAGGTTGGATGTTGATGGGGTTGTTAAGTTGGTTCCCAATTTGAGAGACAAGAAGAAGTACATTCTACACCACGAATCTCTGAAACAGTATTTGTCATTGGGTTTGAAGTTAACCAAGGTACACAGAGGGATCAAGTTTGAGGAGTCGGAATGGTTGAAGTCTTACATTGATCTGAACAATAGTTTGAGAGCCAGGGCTGAGAATGATTTCGAAAAGGACTTCTTCAAGTTGATGAACAACTCAGTGTTTGGCAAGACCATGGAGAACATTAGGAAGAGGGTGGATATCCAGTTGGTTACTGATGAGAAGAAAGCGCGCAAGTTGATTGTTAAGCCAAACTTCCATCACAGGAACATCTTTTGCGAGGATTTGACTGCCTTCCACATGAAGAGAACGAGATTGGTCTTTGATAAGCCCATTTACTTGGGCTTGTCCATTCTGGATTTGAGCAAGACTGTCATGTACGATTTCCATTACAGGTACATAAAGCCCAAGTATGGGGAGAAGGCCAAGTTGCTGTTCACAGACACGGATTCCTTAGCTTATGTGATAGAGACTGAGGACTTTTACAGGGACATCAGTCCAGATGTGAGGGCTAAATTTGACACCAGCAACTACCCCAGGGAGCATCCATCAGGGATTGAGACCGGAGTGAACAAAAAGGTCGGAGGGATGTTCAAAGATGAGGCTGGTGGTGAACAGATCACGGAATTTGTGGGTCTGAGGGCTAAACTGTATGCTTTCAAGACGGACAAGGAGAAAGAAGTCAAGAAGTGTAAGGGTGTTAAAAAGGCAGTGGTCAGTAAAAGCATAAGTTTCCAAGATTACAAGACTTGTCTTTTCAGTGGCCAATACCAGAGACGGAAGATGAACACCATAAGGAGTCATAGCCATGACATCTATACTGAAACTATCAACAAGATTGCATTATCACGCGAGGACGATAAACGTGTGATAATGGAAGACGGGGTAAACACTTATGCACATGGTCATTTCAGGACATTGGAAGGGGGTGATTTGGTGCCTTGAGGTACAAATTGAAGCTCTTCGCGAACGAATCCTCGTTTTGGACCTCCACTCAAATAATACAAGACTGGTTGACCCGGTTCGATTATGGTTCGAGCCAAATCATAGACTTCAAGACTCCATATGGGATCAGTAGCCCTTCGTTTGTCCCCACCTTCATCTTCACCAGGGGCATAAAGATATCTGACTTGAACATCTGGAGGTAATCTCTTCTCATTCAATCCCACAGGTCGTTTGTAGTCTGGAGTTTTGGTGTCAATTGAGTCCATTTTCAAAGCTTCGTCAGGCTCTTTTCCAGTAATACGGGTGGTCTCACTGTTGAGGGTCTCCATGATGGCGGGCAATCGGTTCACCCAAACTGTGGATCGGGTATCACTAATCATCTCTTGAGCGTATTGATGGCTGAATAGCTTCTCACCGAGAGTCCTGTTGGCCCTTTCCACAAAAGCTTGAGCTCTATGATTCCCAGCTTCACTACGCTGGATTGTCACTTGATGCTTATTCATAAGAGTTGTTACGTCACCCTTGAATTCTGTTCCTGGATCCACCATTAATGTTTGTGGCCACTTCAACTTACGGGAATAAATCCGTTGAAAGGCATTGGCAACTTCACCACTCTCCTTTGAGGTCAATGGCTCGGCATCCTTGTATCTTGACGCGATATCAATCACGACTAATGCATAGCGGTATGTTTTTCTTCTCACTGTATCGTGAGGAAGAAACAACAAGTCCGCTTGATGAATCTGATTAGGCTTATTCACACTCCAATGCGGCCTGGGTATATACTTGGGGGCTGGGAGGTAAATTTGCCACAAGGCTTGCTTCTCCAACCACTCTTTGGCGACCTTTTTACTAACTTTGGCTGCTTTGGCCAATTTGGGTATGGCCGAGTATCCTTTCCAGTATCCATCAGTGGAGAAATATAATCGATTTAAAACGTTAGCATCACTCATTTACAAACAAGAATATAAGCATTTAAAATGGCTTCTATACCAAGCATTCTTGATATCAATCGTGTTCCAAGGACTCGCGAAGGTTTGAAGGCTATGACGTCATTAAATAGGGTCACACTAAACCCATCGTCAGCCGAACCTGGTGAGACATTATACATTGAAATACCAAGATTGAGTGAAAATCTTGTGATTGTGCCCGGTAGCGTCTACATAACCTTTGATATGGTTGTGACCGGGCACAAAGACAACACTGTTGTTAATAATTTGGGAAGGAATCTAATTTCACAGTATAAGGTTCTATTTGGTGGTGAAATCGTAGAGGATCTTAGTAGATTTGATTTGTTCAAGACTTATCACGATTTGTTTTTGACAACTGAAGATCGTGAGAATAGGTTGAGACAAGGCATATCTAATGTTAACATAAGGAAGATTAGGACCAATGCGGGGAATAAAGATACAACAAAAGCAAGGGATAATACTTTAGCTGTGATTCATAACACAAGATATGCCATTCCATTAGATCACACAATCCTCAAAGATCATCATGGCGTATTTTATCCAATAGGATTACCACATCCACTTAGATTTGAATTGACTTTGGCTAAAGTTTCTGATGTTGTGGTTTATTCAAACAGTGAAACACCACCTGATTATAAATTAATAAACATGGAGATGGAGTATCAGTGCATATCAAATGATTTTTTAGCAAGAGCGGCTGTTGGGTCCTACAGATCTGGGAAAGGGTTCACGTATGAGAAAGTACTTCTTCATAAAACCTTTACAATCTCTGAGGCTAATGATGTTGTGATAAATCAGCATGTTAATGTGCCGAGGAGATCTATGACTGGTATACTATGTCTTTTCACTGCCCCTCATACAGAAGGTCTTAGGGATTCTGAGATTTTTGCAAACCCAAGGATCACATCAGTCAAGATTGACATAGATGGAGTGCCCAACCAAGTTTATTTGAAAGGTATGATGGCGACTGATTTGTGGCAATCCATAATTAAGCGAGTTGGCCTTAGTGATTCAATTAAGGAAGCTGATTTCTAGACAGATAAGTTCGCTTTGTGGATTGATTTGAGGACATACCCAGATAATGATATCCATGGAAGTGCTTTGTACATTCATGCTACTCGTGGTGTGACTTTGGAAATTAAGAGAGAAAAGAAAGGAGACAAAGTTCTTACATGTCACATGTTTGTTATTGCTGACGCTGTCATGACCATTGTTAATGGCGGTCTAAAGGAGATTAGATATTAGGCTGCTGTATGGTTTTCTTCTCACGTTGTCATGAGAAGAAACATCAATCTAAAGGGGTTAATGTAGTGAGTAATGATGAATGAACTCAAAGATATGATTCCATTCAATTGCATCATCACTGGTCCCACGAATTGCGGAAAGACCCAATACATAGTGGAACAGCTTCGAGGTCACTATAGGCAAGTGTTTGATTATATTGTGTTGATTTGCCCAACATATGCCCATAACAAGACTTATAGAGGCTTTGCCAAGGGGGACAAACGATTCTTTGTACTGTCGCCTGATGCGAGTGATCATGACGAAATCAACAATTTGTTGATGGACTGTGAATCGTTCTTCTCGGGTACGAATGCGCTCATAATATTGGACGACTGTGCCGTTTCCAAGGACTTGAAGAATAGGTCCAACAAATTCATCGGTTTGGCCGTCTCTGGGAGACATGTAGGGATATCGGTCTGGGTTCTCACTCAGCAACTGACATCTATAGCCAAACCATTCCGTGAAAATGTAGCTTGTGTGGTCTCATTCCACAATCCATCACAAACGGCGATGAAGATGCTTTTCGAGGAGTATGGCGGGGACCTGGATGCTGAAACGTGTAAGAAACTCAAGAAGCATCTTATGAATGAAAAGTATGCCAGGCTATGCTTCTCCCTTAGACATCCATTCCAAAATTATTTAGAGATACCGGCTATAACGGCACAACCATGACAACTCCCGAAGAAATCATGAATGGTGAAACTGTGGTGGAACAATCAACACCAACCATTAGCGATGATGATTTGAAATCCAAAAGAGAAGAGCTTTCAATACTAGCTTGCCTAGGCTCGACCAAGGAGTATCTTGGTATGCAAATGACTCTAGGCGATGTCCACAGATTGTCGGATAAGGATGTAGAGAAGTACTACAAGAGGTACAAGATAGTGTCGGGTAAGAATGTGGCTGACGGACTAATTGATCCTCCTTTACATCTATTGGCCAGACTAGTCAACTGGTGTCTTAGTAGTTACGGCGGAATAGATGAGCCAGATGCTTTGGTAAAGGATTGGAAGAACAATCAGTTGATCAAACAGTGGCTGTCAGAATATTCTGGATCAATAGTAGTACATGGTGGTGCGATTGCTACGTTACTGATAATAGCCATTACCGCTCTCAAGCATTTCAGACTAAGAGAGCCCGCTGCCCCTACCACCACGTTTTATGATATGGCTAATACGGATGAACTTGTTGGAGTTGACACTGTTCGGTGAAAAAATTGAAAATAGGTGTGGAAAGTGTAGGTGCAAAGGCATACTCGAAAGAGATCGAAAACATGTCACAATCCTCAAATGCTTCTTCAACTTCATCATTGAAAACTCGTTTTGTGCCCATTGATGAGACTGACTTCAATTGGGATTCTATTGATATAGAAGCTCCAAAGAAGAAAGGTAATTACTCATATTCAAACCTTGTTGTTCGTGATGATGATGGTGAACCACAGAATCTAGCTTTCCAATTGGCTGATCAAAACATATTTGGTCTCAAATACAACAATGGTCCTGAGAACAAAAAGCCCCAGTCAGGTATTAAATTCACCTATTTGCTACGTGACGAGGAAACTCAATCCAGGTTTGACACCATAATAGACAAAGTAGCTCATGCCATTGAGACATTCTACGCTGATGAGACTATTCGTAAGAAGATGCCTAAATTGAGTAAAATACAGCTCGACACTATGGAGAAAGGGGCCACAATTGATTTGATTAAACCATCATATACCACAAATGAAAACGGTAATACATGTGTATATCCTGAATTCAACACAAGTGGAAATGGCTATAAACTCAAAAATTACACAGCATTCAGAGGCCGAAAGAAGGGTGACAGATGGATTGATTACATTCAGACAGCTGCAGACGATGACAGCACCAAGGCATGTGCAACAGTTTCATTGAGAATCAAAGGAATATCATTTGGTGCTTGTGGAACTGGGATGAGTTGCATTGCTAATGTAAAGTATGTGGTTCAAGCAATTAAATTAAGCAAACCCATGGAAGAAGAAAAGGTTGAAGAGGAGGATGTTTTTGCGCACATGGGTGATGAAGAAGACTCTGAGGAAGAGGAAGAGGTGGAGGAGGAAGTTGTCGAAGAAGAGCCTTCAACTCCACCAAAAGTATCATCCAAAGAATTGTTAGCAGCAGCGAAAGCTACAAAGGGTAAGAAGAAGAAATAAGCAGCTATCTAAATAGGGTGATGGGTGGGATGTGAAAGTTTCCTAGTATGCAACTTACTAGGAGACTTAAAAGTAACAATAGATTAATTCACAACATGTCTGAAGAAACAAGTCAGGTTGAGCAAATCACTAGAGAGCCTTCTGTCAAAACCAAGGTCAAAGACCCCAAACGAGTTCAAGCTGGCAAAACGTTATCGGAAAAGAACAAGAGGGCCAGAGAGGCTTTGAAACGTGAAGAGGAAAGGGAGAAGAAAGAAAAAGTTGCGGTTGAGGCTACTGCGACTGCTGATGCTGGTGACGGGGGTGGTTGGATACCAAAAAATATCTTCTCACCACAAAATATTATTGCCATAGGTGCCACAGTTGGAGTTGCCTTATATGGCCTGTGGACAAACTATCGAGACAGGATACCTGATCTGCATTTTTCAACCATTTTCAAACCATCACCAAAGCCTAGAGTCGCAGAAAGTCAGCCCGTGGCCAGCACCACAAAGGAAACCGATTTAAAAGATGATCTGTTGTGATTCAAAATGGCTGAGAATAAGCTCGTAAAGACAGTTACTGGCTCTGTAGTGCTCGTTGGATTATCGACTGGGATGGGCTGGCTGGCCAAAAAGGCTCTTCGGGAGTCATTCATCGGCGACCCATCGACCAATGTCATGAATTTTGTTAAATGGGTAGTTACAATTACTGTAAGCACGTATGTCAAAAACTACTTAGAGGATCAGAAGATACTACCCACAAGCATATGATGGCTATGAAAAGTCTCAGTGTGGAAGATATACTTGACATTGCTGTGCATGCTTATTGCCAAGACTTGATAAGTCATATCAGAAATGCAAACAACAATTCCTTATCTTATACTGAGTACAAGCTTAACCAAAGTAATACCAACTTGACTTTCTATGGAAAGGATTTGAAGTTGGAAGACATATTCGAGTGGTATTTCTGTGATGAGCATGGCTACCATAATCATTCAAAGAGAACTCCTGATCTTAACGATTACATCATAGAAACCTTGAAAAATGCAAGTCCTAAATTCAAGGAGAGCTATGAAGCGAAGTCTGAAGCAGAAAGAAAGCAAGAGTGCAAGTCCAAAAAACCAGAGTACAAGCCTAAAACCAAACCACCACGACCATTAGTATCCTTTATGTTTGGGGTGTTGACAACGATCGCATTATACACAGGCTCGAAATTGTTTAAGAACAAAACAACAAGTGGATAAATGGCGACTATAGCAATCATGCTTGGAGGGGCAGTCCTCAATGCAACAGCCTTCATCGGTGGAAACTATTTAGCAAAGGTCATTAGCGGCTCGTCTTCGGCCGATCTCCAACTTGAAAGGGAGAGGCATGACAAAGCCATGGAGAAGTTCCAGAAAGACTATGCTGCAGACCAAGAGAAACGAATGGCTCTTATTGACTTTATTAATCGTAGGAAGGATGATAAGAATCAAGCCTCTGAGAACATATCAAAGACAGATGAAGCGCTGAGATTGTACAATCAAATGGGCAATCCCCCTAGATTCTCCGACTATTACCGACCCAATTCAGATCAAAAGACTGGAGAAATGGTTTATGTTTCTGGTGGGATGTTAGCCTTGGGATATATTACCAGCAAGTGGATATAAAATAATTTAGAAGTTTCCATATTCAACTTCAAATATGGCAACTGCTTATGATCCCGATTTGGATCCGACTACACTAAATGAGCCAGGTGATGATGATGGGGATGATACACTTTACTTGAGCCCAATCACAAAGACATCCACCACTCGTCCAATTGATCCTTATGAAGAGGAGGAAACCTCGTTTGGTGGTGTTGATGAAACTCGACCCTTATTGATAGAAGAGATGGAAATAGAACAAGATGAAGCCTGGGCCAAGATTAGATCAAGATTCCCCAAAGTTGATACGTCCAAGTTTACAGCTAGGCTGAATCAATTCAAACAAGTAGTCGTCAAATTGCTTAGGAAAGGATCAAAACCTTATGTGTTATTCAAAGGTGATGATGAATTGAATGATGGATTGCCGGACACCATCAAAAATAGTCTAGGCCCAAGAGCAGAAGAAGTTGTGGAAGCTAATGATGGTGAGATATCAAAGAGAAAGACCATGATATCCAAACTCAAGGACAAACTAAGATTCCATAGGGATAAGCCGCTGAAGACCCCAGAGGAAAGTAGCCAAATAGAGACTCTCGAGAGGGAAATCGGTGAGCAGGAGGAGGAGATAGCTAACCTGGAAGGTGAGAATGAAGAGATACAGGAACGAATGTCATTGCGGGATCGTGTGAAAGCCATCTTCAAGAAATACGGATTCACAGTCTTTGCTGTCATGAGTGCCGTTGGAGTGGTCATTGGTGTTATAGTCTCCAACCTCTCCAAAGGACTATCGAAATTGGGCAAAGGGGTTGGTGATGGGCTAAAAACCCTTGGGAAGAAACTTGGCGAATTGCTGCCTGGGATGGTGGGCGCTATTGTAAGCTTTCTGTTCAAGACTGCTGGAGAGGTCGTCTCATTCCTGGGTAAACATGCTTGGCTGTTAATAATGGCAGTTGTGCTTTACTTCATAGAAGAGTTAAAAAAGAAACGTAAATGAATCAAATGAAGACCTATTGTGTCAAAGAGAAAAAGCTGACTGATTGTGTACCTGGTAGTGAAACCTTTGCCAAAACATCCAAAGGAAGGGCGATGATGAAGTGTAAATGTTCCAGCTGTGGCATCATCAAAACTCGATTCCTCTCAGATGCTGACTATAGAAATTTAAAGATGACTAAGAAGTAATCAAACAACATGTTGAGCATTACTATGTACGAGTCTGAAGCCAGGGTGTATTTGGATCCCCCACTGGAAAAGATTCGGGAGATCCAACTCCTTGACTGTATTGTACCCAAACGATTGGTGAACTTCAAGGATCGACAGGGCTTTCTCAAGGAGGATAATCGAGTCATCATAATAGTTCAACCCGGTACATACTCTCTACGTGATATACACGCAATCTTTCTGAACGATACGGATAATGCCAAGCTATCGATCATTGAGACTGACACTGTTGATTACCTGTATTCTAACAAGAGCTTCAACATTAAACTCACAAGAGGTCTCCAAGTTGGTCTTGGGTTACCTGAAACCGTAACCCCTGGAAAGCTGTACCCCATAAACATACAGATTAAGGAGCCACTGAGACTTATGTGTAGTATAGTGGACAATAAGTCGTCATATATGAATAAGACTCAATCTGGAGAACCCGTGAAACTCTCACCCTCCCACCTCCTTGCCAACATACCATCACAGGATTACCCAGCCATTCCAGCTCAAAAACATAAGAGCCCCATAAACCACTTAGACTTAAGCATCCTCGACATTGGATGGAAGAAACTTGATCTGAAGGGTTCTCCCATCACATTCAGTTTACGATTCAGATAACATCTTAAAAGTAAGCAATATTCATTCCAAAATGGATGCATATAAGACGATTTATCCCAACCTAGAGGCTACTGCACCTCCTCCGACCCCCACGGATGGACCATCATTCAGGCTTCAACAATGTTGTGATGCCTTGAACAAGCTAAAGTCTGAATTAAGCCACTATGAGACAGTACTCAAAAAATACAACCGATCCAAGGGTGTACTTATGAATGTAAGCTCGACCTGTGGTATACTGTCTTGCGTCTTGGCGGCTGGTGGATTGGGCACATCGCTTAGTGGAGTCGGAATCATCGCATCTGTGCCACTGGGTGTGGTAAGTGGTGTATTTGTGTGTGCATCCATAGCGTTGCAACAAATATCCAAGAGACTTTCAAAGAAAGCTGTGAAGCATCAAAACACCATCACACTGGCCAGGTCCAAGATAAACACCATTGAAGACCTGGTTTCCAAAGCCCTTAGTGACAATAAGATCTCTGATGAGCAATTCTCGTTGATCATAGAAGAACTCAAGAAATTCGAAAAGCTCAAGGCTGAGATACGGGCTAAGGCTCAAAAAAATATGCGTGTAGAGGACCCATTGGTATTGAGGCAGAGAGTACGCAACGAAATCCTCAAAGAACTAAAAGGAGGACCATAACTTTAGTTTATGAGCAACACATCTACTAGACCAAATAGACTTAAAAGTTTAACCCCTTCTACCCAAAGTCTGGATAGAAGATGGGCTTAATCGATGACTTCAAAAAGAAGTATCCAAAGGCTAACCTTGACCAATTCAAATTCATACGTGATCTATATGGGGGTTACATTAGTTGGAAACATTACGGTATGACAGTCATGTCCTATGATGACCCCACTGGCAAGACATGGACTGATGGGATGCAACCAAGTTTGAAATCGCGACTCTGGATTGATCTTGGACTGGCCGATGATGACACACTGAACTCATTCCCACCAAGCCTAACCATGACCAAACGATACTACCCGATACCCGCCGTTGACTTTGACAGCCCCACAAGTAACACCACAAGCATGCTGACATCACTAGACATATACGTGTCCAATACGAAGAAATTCACCGCCAAGATGCGTAACATATTCACCTCCCAAGTTGTAACTTTCAAGTTTGGTAAACAAAGTCGAAAGTGGTTGAACGCCCCCGACATGAACTACTGGCCACAACAGCTGAACTTTGCAGTGTGGTGTGCGACCTCTGGTTGTGGGATTAGCCCTTTCGAGAGCCTCAACTATCCCAAAGTCGTGAGTAGCTTCATCAAGTTCCATGTGTACTTCACCACAAGACGAATATTGTATGAACTGAGTCTTCCACTCCCTGATGAGCAACCCTTTGTAATCAACAACAACCCTTACAGCAAAGTCGCTTATCAACGATTATGCGCTGAATTTGGCATCTCAAACAACTCTGATTTCAGATGGAAAGGTGGACGAAACGGAGGTTTGGGTGACATATTCATCGATTATGGGGCTGGATACCATGGAGTGGGTGGTGGATACCAAAATGTTCATATGGTAAGAAACTATGACGATGAAGCTGATCAATGGCCTGGTGAAGGTGGCAAATTCGCTGATGATGGGGGTAAGAAGGAAAAGGGTGACCTCATCTCATTCATCCGTAACGATGACTTTGCTGATTACAAATATGCTTGGTTCATACCAACTAGTGGCTATGGACTCACTAAAGCTGGACTTGGCAGATTAAATCGGTCTGCTGAGGCCTTTGTTTACTGCGTATTGGGAGCTCAAGTCAACACTAGAAACTCGATTGTGGGCACTGGTGGTGGAGCGATTGAGACTCAACAGGAATTCTTGGCCCTGTTTGAGAGTAGTGTCATCGAGAATGACATTTCGAGTTCGATCCAAAGGTATCAACTGGCCACTCAAGAAGCTAAATTAAGACTTGATTTGGCCATTGCTCCTGGAGTGTGGTTAATGCCCAGTAACATGATCATAAACACAGAGAGTGTGATCGGGTATAACAACAACCTTATGAAGGCTACAGATGAGATGAAATTTGGCATCAACACAAACATAAACCTAGAGACTAAGACTGTGGGAATCAGCCATAATCTAGGGCCCTCAAAAGTCAAGTTGCCACATGCAGCTGCAGAAACTAAACGACCACCACCAACACCAACGATTAATCCTCAACCTGAAATCAAAGAAGAAACAAATACTAATCATGAAACCAACCTGATAGTAATTATCTGGGGAGTTGGAGTTTTAGCTTGGTTGCTATTCAGATAAAAATTGAGATGGTCAATCCATAGATCATGGCTTCGTAAATCATGACATCATTGGCAATCATTGGCAGTAGATACTCCACTGACTATATAACCTTGAAAGAACAAATAGGTAAAGCTCTCAAGAAATGGAAGCTGGATCTCTCAGACATTGAATTGATTGTGTCTGGGGGTGCAGAAGGGATTGATGAACTGGCCAGAGATTTTGCCATTGAAAAGGAGATCCCATTCAAAGCGTTTGAACCTCAATGGGACTATTATGGCAAGGCGGCTGGGCCAATTCTCAATAGGGCGATTATGGAGTGTGCGACGCATGTATTGGCCTTACCTTCTTGTATTTACTCGCCAGGTACCAAATCCGCTATTAAGATGGCTAGGAAATACAAGAGAGAAGTTATAGTCGTCTATGTCTAATGATTAAGTGAACTTTTGTAACGTGAAACGCGTTACAAATGTATTTTGATACCTCACAAAGGCCCACACTCTTCACAATACCTTCTTGGCTTATAATGACGGCAAATATACTCCCCACTACACATATGACACATCCGTTTCTTATTATTAGTCTTAATTCTACCATGTTTACAATAACGATGAGGGCTACACTCTTTACAACGATCTCTCCGTCTACTATGTGAACAGATTCCATCACCGGGACATTCTTTACAATAATATTTATGTCTGCCATGTTGACAAAGACCTGAACCGCCGCACTCTTTACAATAATATTTTGTTCTACCATGTAGGCAGATACCTGCACCGCCACACTCTTTACAATAATATTTTGTTCTACCATGTAGGCAGATACCTGCACCGCCACACTCTTTACAATAATATCTATGTCTGCCATGTGGACAACGTTTTCTTGGTTTAGCTTGAGCACAATCCATTGTGTATATACCACTACAGTACAACCATCGACCATCAGTTACACTTTTGTAACGTGAAACGCGTTACAAATGTCTTTGATAAGATGTCACACATTCTCTCTATTTTACTCCCACGCTAAAACCAAACTTCCGTTTTAATAGAGTACTAAAGTGATGACATCACAAAAACTAAATTTCTAAAGTTATGGGATTTATTGAGACATTTCAAAGAAGCATGATGAAAAATGCCTACAGGCCAAAAATCAGGCTCTCATTTCAATTTTTGAGTGAGATATTGCAACGTTTACGTTCCAGTGATTCCATACAAATCCTTCTAATTTTGTCTCGGTTCCAAACGTTTAGAACAGAGACAAAATTAGAAGGATTTGTATGGAATCATTGGAGCGTAAAAGTTGCAATATCTCACTCCAAAATTGAAATCAGAGGCTGATTTTTGGCCTGTAGGCATTTGTTATCATGCTCTTTGCAAACATCTTAATAAATCCCATAATTTCAAAAATTGAGATATTTGTGACGTCACACTTTAGTACTCTATACCACGCCCAGTATAAATGCATTCCATTCATACTTTTACGACATGGCAACCAGCAATTCTATAAGTTGGTTTGATGTTTACTTTCTAAAGGCCCGTTTCTAACGTCGCTCAGGAATGTAATGACGTCAATGTAAAACCATTTTGAACCGGAATTGAACCGGAAACTTTTTGACCACACACAAACGAAAATCTTTACGATTACCAATAAGTCCCCCACCGCTCCTTCAACTCTTGAAAATCTTCCAAATCAAGACACCAATATACAAACCTACTTGGATGCCATGCTACAGACATTAGCTCTTCCCGAATATCATTTCGGAAAATACGTCTGTGTATGCCCTTCCAGGCCTCATGTAACAACTCGTCTTTGAAACTTATATAAACCTTAACTGAGAGATCTCCGATAAGAAGGTCGTCGACAGAATATGGCCGTTCGAGATCAGGATCCATCATCCCAAACAGAGTTAAGTCTGCAGCATCCCTACATAAATTCTCAGCAATGTCTTTGATACACAACTTATCAAAGTCTTTTGAATATTCATATACTATCTCGTTATCGTCAATAGGAAAATAGGCCATGGTAAATACAAGACGAACCTTCTCAACAAAACACTGGTTGAAACTAGACACCCTATATAATATGCTTGATTTGTATTCTTCTAGAAAATCATAAACTCCTAACCAGTCCACGTTGTCATAGTAAAAGTCAAACCACGTTTTCATTCCAAAATAGAAGTCCATTTCGCAAAGCTGTACCCGATGGTACCAACCTCGACCCAAAATCCCACTTTGTCAACTCGACCACCACCCCACCCCCCAAAGGACATCGACGATCCAAACGAAAAAATTGGCACTCGACGGAAAAAGTCATCGATCGAAAAACAGCCGAGTCGAGAGGCAAACTTTTTGGCCACACCCATCTGACAAAATCGACCACACCCAAAACCACGATTTCGCAAAAAAAAATCGTAACACCAAAAATCGACCACACCCAAAACATCGATTTCGCAAAAAAATCGTAACACCAAAAATCGACCACACCCAAAACATCGATTTCGCAAAAAAAATCGTAACACCAAAAATCGACCACACCCAAAACATCGATTTCGCAAAAAAATCAAATTGCGCCAGAATCCGCCTTCTGCAACTACTTAGCTCGTGTATCAGTGCATTATGATCCACGAGGTCAAAGCCTTTGCTGAAATCAGTAAATAGGATACGGCAGAAACAGTGACCTTTGTCTAGTGAGACTAAGATATGGTGTAGTAACTAGACTAAAGCATGAGTGCAGGATTTTCCTGGGAGGGCGAATTGCTTTTCATGTGATTTAATAGATTCAAACTCTTTGTAGTATGAGAAGAGGTGCTTACCAAAAACAAACCCAGTTATTGAATCAGTTATAGTACCAGCTAACAAAAACAGAACCAGTTATTGAATCAGTTGTAGTACCAGCTAACAAAAAACAAAACCAGTTATTGAATCAGTTGTAGTACCAGCTAACAAAAACAGAACCAGTTATTGAATCAGTTGTAGTACCAGCTAACAAAAACAGAACCAGTTATTGAATCAGTTGTAGTACCAGCTAACAAAAACAGAACCAGTTATTGAATCAGTTGCAGTACCAGCTAACAAAAACAGAACCAGTTATTGAATCAGTTGTAGTACCAGCTAACAAAAAACAAAACAAGTTATTGAATCAGTTGTAGTACCAGGTAACAAAAAACAAAACCAGTTATTGAATCAGTTGTAGTACCAGCTAACAAAAACTAAACCAGTTATTGAATTAGTTGTAGTACCAGCTAACAAAAACAGAACCAGTTATTGAATCAGTTATAGTACCAGCTAACAAAAAACAAAACCAGTTATTGAATCAGTTATAGTACCAGCTAACAAAAACAAATACAACAACAACAACAAAAAAACAGTTATTGAATCAGTTATAGTACCAGCTAACAAAAACAGAACCAGTTATTGAATCAGTTGCAGTACAAGCTAACAAAAACAGAACCAGTTATTGAATCAGTTGTAGTACCAGCTAACAAAAACAGAACCAGTTATTGAATATTTGTAGTACCAGCTAACAAAAACAGAACCAGTTATTGAATCAGTTGTAGTACCAGCTAACAAAAACAGAACCAGTTATTGAATCAGTTGTAGTACCAGCTAACAAAAACAGAACCAGTTATTGAATCAGTTGTAGTACCAGCTAACAAAAACAGAACCAGTTATTGAATCAGTTGTAGTACCAGCTAACAAAAACAGAACCAGTTATTGAATCAGTTGTAGTACCAGCTAACAAAAAACAAAACCAGTTATTGAATCAGTTGTAGTACCAGCTAACAAAAACAGAACCAGTTATTGAATCAGTTGTAGTACCAGCTAACAAAAACAGAACCAGTTATTGAATCAGTTGTAGTACCAGCTAACAAAAAACAAAACCAGTTATTGAATCAGTTGTAGTACCAGCTAGCAAAAAACAAAACCAGTTATTGAATCAGTTGTAGCACCAGCTAACAAAAACTAAACCAGTTATTGAATTAGTTGTAGTACCAGCTAACAAAAACAGAACCAGTTATTGAATCAGTTATAGTACCAGCTAACAAAAAACAAAACCAGTTATTGAATCAGTTATAGTACCAGCTAACAAAAACAACAACAACAACAAAAAAAAAACAGTTATTGAATCAGTTATAGTACCAGCTAACAAAAACAGAACCAGTTATTGAATCAGTTATAGTACCAGCTAACAAAAAACAAAACCAGTTATTGAATCAGTTATAGTACCAGCTAACAAAAACAACAACAACAACAAAAAAAAACAGTTATTGAATCAGTTATAGTACCAGCTAACATAAAACAGAACCAGTTATTGAATCAGTTATAGTACCAGCTAACAAAAACAGAACCAGTTATTGAATCAGTTATAGTACCAGCTAGGTAACAAAAACAACAACAACAACAACAAAAAAACAGTTATTGAATCAGTTATAGTACCAGCTAACAAAAACAGAACCAGTTATTGAATCAGTTGTAGTACCAGGTAACAAAAACAACAACAACAACAACAAAAAAACAGTTATTGAATCAGTTATAGTACCAGCTAACAAAAACAGAACCAGTTATTGAATCAGTTGTAGTACCAGCTAACAAAAACTAAACCAGTTATTGAATCAGTTGTAGTACCAGCTAACAAAAACAGAACCAGTTATTGAATCAGTTGTAGTACCAGCTAACAAAAAACAGAACCAGTTATTGAATCAGTTATAGTACCAGCTAACAAAAAACAAAACCAGTTATTGAATCAGTTATAGTACCAGCTAACAAAAACAGAACCAGTTATTGAATCAGTTATAGTACCAGGTAACAAAAACAACAACAACAACAACAAAAAAACAGTTATTGAATCAGTTATAGTACCAGCTAACATAAAACAAAACCAGTTATTGAATCAGTTATAGTACCAGCTAACAAAAACAGAACCAGTTATTGAATCAGTTATAGTACCAGCTAGGTAACAAAAACAACAACAACAACAAAAAAAAAAAAACAGTTATTGAATCAGTTATAGTACCAGCTAACAAAAACAGAACCAGTTATTGAATCAGTTGTAGTACCAGGTAACAAAAACAACAACAACAACAAAAAAAAACAGTTATTGAATCAGTTATAGTACCAGCTAACAAAAACAGAACCAGTTATTGAATCAGTTGTAGTACCAGCTAACAAAAACTAAACCAGTTATTGAATCAGTTGTAGTACCAGCTAACAAAAACAGAACCAGTTATTGAATCAGTTGTAGTACCAGCTAACAAAAAACAGAACCAGTTATTGAATCAGTTATAGTACCAGCTAACAAAAACAGAACCAGTTATTGAATCAGTTAGAGTACCATCTAACAAAAACTAAACCAGTTATTGAATCAGTTATAGTACCAGCTAACAAAAACAGAACCAATTATTGAATCAGTTATAGTACCAGCTAACAAAATTATGCTTCATCCCAGCCGACTTTGTCTTGGTGTTTAACGAATTACCAAACCAACGTCAGGTCGCGTAAGTTCTTATGATTAAAATTAACCACACTCTCTGTATTTCACTTAAACTGAATAGGAATTTGTATGTTATAATATGGAACCGTTACGACTTATTACAATAACAATCAAATCATCTATCGATGTTGACTTAAATCTTGATGTAGTAGCGCGTTTTTCGCAACTTACTGAAAATACAATTGGTATTTGTTATCGCGATATTATACGCGGTACTTGTGTACCATCAAAAAGCGGAAAATTAAAAAACCAATGTACTTTCGTTATTGATGTTGGGGATAAAATTATAAATAGTAAACTCTTTAATAACGGAAAGATCGTTCATGTTGGATGCAAATCTCAGTAACACGCTTTAATTGCCACAAATATAAGTATTAGGTATGTAGGTATTTGGTAATTAATTAACTGGTGCACCAGACACTAACAGCATAAGTTTAATTAACTCAGCTACTAATTGTGGTTACTACGAAAATCGCAACAGACTCGAAAAGTTAATGAATAACCAATCGAATGTCGCTAGATGTGATAAGTATGGGAGGCCATACCAGTCAAAAGTGGTGTGAGTTCACAACTGGTGATTGAAAACATCGATCGCTATGGTTGAGTTCACGATTGGTGATTGAAAACATCGATCGCTATGGTTGAGTTTATCGATTGGTGATCGAAAATGTCGATCGCTGTAATTGAGATTATCGATTGGTGACTGAGAATGTCGATCGCCATGGTTGAAATTATCGATTGCTGATTGAGAATGATGGTCATTTTTAGTCAACAATCTTTTTTCGACCATGGCAATCGTCAGTCTTGATATTCAATCGATTATTGGACCATAGCGACCGTTATTCTCAATCAGCAATCGATAATCTCAATTACAGCGATCGATGTTTTCAATCACCAATCAATAAACTCAACCATAGCGATCGATGTTTTCAATCAGCAGTCGTGAACTCAACCATAGCGATCGATGTTTTTAATCACCAATCGTGAACTCACACCACTTTTGACTGATATGGCCTCCCATAATAACGATAAAAACAATTATGCCGGATTAGTTATAATTATTATTATTACTAATTAGTCGGGCAACCGACTATAGGTTTACACTCGAGTTTCATTGCAAATCGCAGTCACGTGCAATGGGGAATACCGCAGACACGTAATACGGGCGCAACCTTTCTACGATGTTGAAGTCGATGGCGAATATGTCGAAAACAAATGGTGTCATCTTTTCTACGCTTTTTTTAACATACAGACCCACACACCGTTCGCGGTAGACCCGCTCTAAAAGATGGCGTGTGTAATGAGCGTATATTTCGAAACGGGTCGTTCCGCGAACTGAAAATAGCAAAAGAATCAAATGATTTAGCGAATGTCTCACTAGAATCAAACCAGAAATTGAACGAGTTACCAGTGAACAGAAAATGTGGGCAGAGTGACAGGAGAGCATTTGCTGATAAAGACAAGGTGCCTCGCGATGAAACTCGAGGAAACGACAACAAAGATGCCACGTTGGAAACCAGGGCCTTGGTACCCTTAGCATTTCTTTTTTGGACCACTCCGCACCATAAGTGGGCAACACTCATAACAGCACGTCTACCTGTTGCCCGACTTACGATCTTAGATCGTCTTGTTATAGTAATTATTAGTATATATTATTCTCCACATAGTTTCAGCCAATTAACACATAAATTAAGTCATTCGCCTAATTTTTCAGAAAGATTTTCTCTGATCCACAACAATATTTGTAGTCTAAAAAGTAATATTGAAAATTTTCAAGCAAATCTATTGAATGAGCTAGATCATACTTTTAGTGTAATTGGAATAACAGAAACGAGAATTAGAAATTCAAATTCGTTAGATTTCAATCCAATAATAGATGGGTACAACTTTGAATACGTACCAACGCCTCTTTCAGCCGGAGGTGTTGGCATGTATATAGATCACAACCTTAGCTATTCGGTAATTGAAAGGACCTCAAATGAAGCTTTTCAGGCCCTTTTGGTCGAAATACACTTTTCTAAAGGACGCAAGATATTATGCGGTGTCGTATATAGGCAGCATAACTCTCCTGATGAATTTCAAAAATATTTTGAAGAAGCTATAGAAAAATTAAGCTCGACGGGAAAAGCTATTTATTTGATGAGCGATACTAATATTAATCTCCTGCACACCTCTTCTTCAACTTATGCAGAAAATTTTCTGCTTTCTCTTCAAAGTCTTAGTCTTATTCCAACTATCAATAAACCTACTCGTGTTCAAAACACGTCTTTTCTCTCATTGATAATATATTTACTAATGAGCTCGGACATGAGATCACTAGTGGCAACATTATTTCCGATATCACCGATCACTTCACACAACTCTGTATATCAGGCACTATTATCGAAAAAAGAAAACCAGGAAAGCATTTATCGCGCAATTTTTCGAATTTTAACGAAAATGATTTTGTTCATGATTTGCAACAAATTGATTGGGATCATGGGATATCCGAAAATGAAGAAAATATAAAATATTCTCTAAATTTTATATATGGGTTATTGACCAAGCGTGAGGTCAAGATGGCTGGATATTGGCTAAGTTCTTTTTTTGCGTTTTTATGGACCGAGACGATGTCGAGGTCCATAAACACGGAAAAAAAAGAACGAGGCCAATATCCAGCCATCTTGACCGAACAAGCTTGGTCAATAAAGGATTTATTATATGGGATAAAACACCAAAAAATGATCCGTGTACGTGTTTATTTTCAAGGACTGAAAAGGAAGCCCGTGACATGCAAAAATCAAGTTTTCAAGTTTTCTAGCTCCATCGATACACAAACCACAGGAAATCTTTAACTGTCACGGAAAAGATTTTTCAGGGAAAAACTGAGAAAGAAAATTTTGGTAAACCGGCTTTCGCCTCGGATGAATTTTCCTTGCGGGACAAAGCCCTTATCCCGAGCGGGCAAGATAGCTCCATATTGCCCGCTCGGGTAGCCAATCACAGCGCGAGATTCGGTTCATCTTGCCCGCTCACGGAGCTAGTCATATGATAAAATGAATTAATCGCAGTTTTGAATAAACACGCACCTTTCAGGTTACTCTCAAAACGTAAAGTGAAAGAACATTCAAAGCCTTGGATTTCAAATGGGCTACGCAAATCAATAAAAATAAAGAATCAAATTCCTATCTGAAGGTAACCATGAACAGTACAAATTGTACAGAAATAAAATTTCATTTTTAACTCGCCTGAGTAAACTACGAAAGCCGAGGAGGGACTTCAGACTTCTGACTTCTGACTTCGGACTTCAGACTTCAGACTTCAGACTTCAGACTTCAGACTTCAGACTTCGGACTTCGGACTTCGGACTTCGGACTTCGGACTTCGGACTTCAGACTTCAGAGACTTCCGCCCTCGCTTGGTTTCCGCTGACCTCCGAGTTGTTGAATTGTTAGATCAGGCAGGTCCACTATTTGAAGTCAGATCCGCTAACTATAAAGTCAGAATGGATGAAGAGGTAAGCAAAAGCTCATTATAGTTGTAAATTTAACACGATTCTTTGATTTTGTTTTTTGAAGAAAGAAAATTACCGTATTTTCATAAACGCTGTGTCTATATGTCCGGCAGCCGGACAGAATTTTCAAAATACTCGGTGTCCGGCTGTCGAAATTTTCTCGTGTTATGATTTTAATCGGTAATTACCTAATACTCCATATTCCTTTCCTCCTAGCCCTAATCCTTAAGTTAATTGGCATAATCTACCTTGAAAGCGAAGAAAATCAGATTGCCGGACACCGAGTATTTTGAAAATCCTGTCACCGGCGGCTGCCCTCTGAATGCCGGACATAGAGACACTTCGTATTATAAAAGAAGCCGGACATCGGTAAATATGAATTCAATGCTGCTTAAACATACATTCAGCTGAAATCTGAATGGATTTACGCCACGGTTATTTAGTAAATTAGTTTTTGTTTTGATCTAGAGCTACCTTGGCGCCCTTGAATTCGTAACAATGTCCCCAAAACTGCAACGTGTTGTATATCTGTTGCGATTGAAATACCACAAATATGAATTCTAAACCGCGTGTTTTGTGACATGGGCATAACATGAAGCAAACGACGTGAGCACAAGGGACACGCGAGAGGCGGGGTGACGGAGGGGGGTGGGGGGGGGGGTTGGTGTTGTTGGTAACAAAGCCATGTTGCGCGACATTACCACAGCCTAAAGCACTCTCGTACACGAGGGTCATGACGCAGCGAAGGGACATGTCGCAGCGAAATGTTGTAGCCACAAAATCATGTATTGTTCACACATAGCACACCTGCCATAGCGGACATGTAGCAGGGACGTGTGGCTGGGACATGTAGTAGCGACAAAGTCATGATCACATTGCTTAAACACAAACATGTTCACTGTATGTGAACATTATGACCTAATTTTGTGAGGTAATGAATATATGAAAGACCTACATGAACTGTGGATGCAAATATCGCTCCGTCATGATCCCTCGTGTGCGGGAAGCTCAAGGAGTTGGGGACTTTCAAATGAACTTCCTGAAACGGGGATGGTTGTCTACTGGATGCGAATATCCGGAGTAAATCGGGGAGTCTCTAGGGAAAATAGACCTTGTTTGTAAAATGAGCCTATTATTATTTGCAGCTCAGAGATTTCCTGGAGGAAAATTGTGTCGAGCTTAAGCCGATTTTTGAGGAGCATAGGGTACGTTCAAAGAAATCTATCGATTTGTTTATTTATTTACTTTCTTATTTATTTACTTATACTTTCATACTTTTTTTGTCAGGTGTATAGTTTGCCAGCCGCAAAAATGATATCAGACACTCAATTTGAGAGGATGGGCTTAGCCATCGGTCAAATAGCCATGTTGAAGGTCCTATTCGGCAAATCAGTCCAGGGTAAGGAATGTTTGTTTAGTTGCAAGTATGCCATAAAGTATATTTTTTTTAAAAAGTGAGAAATCTGGAGAAATCTTTTGGATTTTCATTCAACGTGAAAGGACGGGCATAAAAAGCTTTGTTGCAGCTTCATTCATAATGAACCCTCGCCTTTGTTTCGTTCTTTCACAAACCTTTGTTTCCTGAAGCCGGTGATCTAAAACAAACCTTTCTGATGTACATAATACGTACCAAAATGACTCACCATTTGTGCTTACGAAACTCAAGTTATTGTAAGTTAACTGTGGGTTTATCGTTTTTTCACAGTGGATAGGGAACAACGGATTAAAGACTTAGTAACGAAAATTCAAAAAGGAAACAAGGAAGGGAAAAAAAAGGAGGCTAAGGCAGTCAACCCAGTCAACCCTACAGTGAGCAAAAAACCAGCGAAAGTGAAGAGTCACAGGCTCTACATTGGTTGGCTTCACAGAACCAGCAGTGAGTCACGTTACAAACAGATAAGAACGAAAGAAGGCGGAGGGGTTCGGGACATCTATTACAAGGAAGACGAAGACATTAGTGTGGAGTCCCTACAGATGATGGCAAGTAAACTCTTCTTTCCGCAAGGGGTTTCGAAGTATGGTGCCTTAGAAGACATGAAGATCGAGTTGGGAAATTATGCACAAGAGCGTGTTTCCGTTTTTTGCGATCTCGAAGGAAACCAATGTACATTTCCGGAATATTTGAAATCACGTGGCCTCTTTGCTAGCAGATGTTACGTGTACCTGATGTCAACACTAGCAGACACAAAGGAATGTTCCCCACGCAAGCTAAAGCAAGCCGACGATTCTGGCTTGGTATCTGCTCCTTTAGAAGAGAAGGTCGAAAAAGTATCGTCACCACAGCTAGATGCATTCATGGGATGTAGCAAATCACAGATGTCGGAGGAATTTCAGAACCTGGGGATGAATACTAGTACACCTGTGAGGAGCGAACCAAGAACCCAGACCCCTCTCTACGCCCCCGTATCAAAAGAAGGGGGAGGAACTTTGTGCACTGTAGAAGATGTTGATGACCATCGTCTTGCAGTAACTTATGAATCTTTACAAGAATCATCTTATTCCGAGGTTATCCTCACTACAGTAACATTTTCAAGAGAACAGTGCTTTGAAATGAACTGCTTTTCAGAACCACTTACCAGGGACCTCGAAGTAGACCGGTACGATCCCTTGGACAACGGCTTTACCGTTGTAGGTATTTCGAAAGGCGAAAAGTGCTTTCTCGACAAGACGTACAATGAAACTAAACCCGATGAGCAAGGTTTAACGAATTTCAGGTACGAGTTTCCTGTGGCGACTGAAGATTCTAGTGGTCTTATTCTTCATCACCCATCGGAAATCTGGGGCTATGATGGCCATCAACTAATTATTGGGGTGGTGGTATCATGCCACATGGCTCTTAATGCACGTTTTGTCTGGTATCGGAATGGACTCAAAATTAAAGAAGGACATCCGTTTTGCTGCCTGGTAGTCACTGAGCCTGGCAACTATAGTGTAGAGGTGTTCCGTGGGGAGGAGAGAGAAATGTCGAATCCAATTGAGATTTGCCGTACAAACTGGTCGAGAACCTCGCGCTCATCATTGGTAGCGAAGGCTCAAAAGCAAAGCTTAAATGAAGGTACAGGTGATGAAAGTAATGCCACACAGCAGCTAAATCAGAAAGAAAATGCAGCAGCTCCATCAGTCCCAGTAGTGGATAAAGAGGAGATAACCTTGTTCAACGAAATTGGCCGTGGTTCGTTTGGTGTAGTATACAAAGCGTCCTGGGCGGGAACCGATGTGGCCGTAAAAGTTCTTAAAATGCGAAATGCCAGACGTCTACAATATGTCATCGAAACTGAAGTTCGCGTCCATGGCATGATTCGCCACCCGAATATCGTGCAAATTATGGCTGTGTCGATATTGAAAAATTCCATCTACATAGTTTCGGAGTATATCGAAGGTCTGAATTTAGACGATATAATATTCGGGGATGGTGAAAGGTCCACAAAAATTGCCCTTAAAGGGCACGATAAAGTTTGTGTAGGGAGACAAATTTCTCAGGCGGTTGCATATTTGCACAATTTAAAGCCCCCCGTTGTGCACAGGGACATAAAGCCCGCTAATGTTTTAGTGGCCAAAGGTTCCCTCGTCACCAAACTTTGCGACATGGGGCTCAGCAAGGTGAGATCAGCGCAGTCTTTAAGCCAGACAAGCAGCACTGCCATCCCAGGAAGTCCCAGTTACATGGCCCCAGAATGTCTACTAGAGAAGAAAAAGGCTACAGTCCATTCTGACGTCTGGTCGCTAGCATGTACATTATTGGAACTTTTTACAGAACGCGACTGCTGGGAACATTTGTTTGTTGCTGAAAACACCTCAAATAGAGAGGATGGTGGCGATGCTTCTCCTCAGATAACATCTCTAATTTCTGCAATGAAGAGAAGGGAATCTCCGGCCGTGTTAGAATCGATCGATACCCCTCTGCAAAACATTCTCGCAGACTGTTTTAAATATGACATTGACCATAGGCCTCGGGCCATCGACATCGTCAATGCTCTACTCCAATAGACAGGCCTATTTTACTAATAAGAGTTTTCCTTTTTAATTTTCCTATAGATCAGGTGTAAATGAGTTTCGATAGCGACCCTCAAATGTTTCCAACTGACTACAGCTTTAAGAGGTAGGAGCCCGGGACAGGGTATGACAAGAACAAACACATCTTCAGGCTTAATAGATCCGATCCGGAATCGGCTCCGCAGGAGAATGTTTCACTTGATAAGTTTTTATTTCATACTTTTTAGACAATTTTTTATTACTGGTCAGCAGGAGGGAAATGAACAACTTTCCCATTTTTCACATTCATTTTTTTATATACTTTTTGAGCATACTTTTATTGTGGATTATACGTCGCACGATAAACTTATATAAGCTCATAAGTATATGTCTATTTCAATAGTGTTGGGTTACTGTTCGAACTGTTACCGGTTTTGAATTCATTACTTAGAAAAACTACCATTAATAACCAAATCACAAGTGAGCGTATCGTTTATTTCGTTAGGTTTTATCGACCTACCGGAACTTGTTGATTATAAATAAGGTTGTGTTTCCGCTCCTCTTACTAAGTCGAGGTTCGCAAGTTTGTACGTATACGTTACTGATTTAGTATTAAAAGTATCAGCTAATACAGCAAACGTGATGTTGAAGGCAAAGATTACAATCATGGTTAAACGTCCTGGGGCACCTTTCCAAATAGCACTTGACTTACCTGGTCTTAATTTTCTTTATTGGCAAAACGTCAAAATCGCTACGTTAACTGTGCACAACACTTATTAAGTTAGATCACTGGACTGTGCCCTACACGTTATAACCATCACTGTTGTCTGTAAGCCAACTGACAAGTAGAATCATGTGCGATTAAACAAGAAGTTTAATAAACAAAGATATAACAAGTAAATAACATCGACGTTCCAAGCCTGTTTTCTTTTGATTTCTCGTAACAGGCTCGTAAGGATTATATCATTTAACAAAAACAAGGTTTGTGGGGTGCGGATTATAAACATCATAGTAGAGCTTAGTTATGAAAGCGGGCAAACGGGTCTTGCTCTTTCTTCGTAATAAAATGTTCAATGGACAACACTGATAACAATGTATCTTAAATCTCGGCTTTAGGTTAAATCTGCACAAACGACAGTGGTAAAGCAATGCAGTTTCCAGTTTTTAGTAGTTCTTTAAAACGTCTGTTATCTCGGAAAACAATTTAACAGCCTCGTACTCATTCGAGGGTGCAACATAATCAGGCTTAACTAATCGCACTAATTCCTCTACACCCTCATGAAAATCGACACAATTTTCGGTATACATTTCTTTGCACGCCTTTACATCACCGATATCGACTTCTTTTAAGAAGCTGTGTGTTCCGTATATCTCAGGTGTAAAAAACATGACATCTGGTTTACCACCTTCTACTTCGCATCGCTTTTGCCGCTGAATATTGTGTGTATTCCACAGCTCTACCACGAGTTGTAGCTCACGTCGTATTATTGGTAAGAAACAAAATTTCAGGCATTCCTTGGTGAGATAGTCGTCTCTGTAAATACCAGAATCGCGTAGATCTTTAAATATATTTATCCACCACCCTCCTCCTCCTTCGCGGAGTTTTGACCACCAGGCTTCTATACGCTGGTTTGCACTGCTTTTACCTTCAACAAAACTACCACTACCCGCAAACTCGTCGTCACCATGCCATCGAAAAAACTGTTGAAGGGTGCCAATAATTATATTCTCCGTTCCCCTGTCGCAGCGCATCCTCCTGGGAACCCCCCCAAGCTGTTGAACTGTATCGAGGTAGTGAGAGGCAATAACATTGGGATTCTTGTTCGTGGAGTTGACCTCTAGCCATAGAATTCGCCTGGAAAATCCGTCTATCGCACCATGAACAAAAATACCAAAGGGAGCAAGTTTGTCCCATCCATCAACGTGCCAAATAAAGTTAGGACCTGGCGTGACGTACCTTCGTCTCTTTAGCCTGCGTCTTTTACGGCGTTCTACTCCTTCAGGATCTACGACGCGAAGACACTTCATAATGGTATCCCTTCTCACTATCAAATTATATTTTCGTCTAAGCCGCCTTGTCAATTGACGGTATCCAGTAAAGGAACCACAAGAGTTTTCTATTTCATCCAGGATAGCACTGACTATCTGCTCGACAGCTGATTCGTTGGCAAGACAGGCTCGTTTCAACCTCATCCGATTAAGAAGGCGTTTCACTGTACGCACGGATATTGTTACGCCATGTTGTAACGCGAGAAACCCGACTATTTCAATATTCGTGAAATCTTGTAAGAAGTAGTTTCTTATTAAATACTCTCTATCTAGACCTCTGTCTTTGTTTAACGCAGGTGTGTAAGCTGGTAAAACACACCAAGAGATGCAAACCGCATTTAAAAGGACAAGTAAATGTAGCAACCTGTGTAAGCAAAGAATTGCTCGTAATTATTTTCTTACCAAAACTTTGTAACTGTTCAGCTAAAGACAGTAGTTAAACTCCCAAAAGGCAATAGCCTAACACTGACTTACCGAAACATAATTGCACAGATCTGGCCCAGTAAATTTGGCTCGGTTTCAAGGGAAGGAAATAACGTGGAGGTCCGAAATTGAACATATGTGTTCTGAAGTTTAAATCTGAAGTCTAAACCCGAAGTCTAAATCCGAAGTCTAAATCCGAAGTCTCGCTTCGATGTCTTTTTTAAGTCTGAAGTCTGAACTCTGAAGTCTGAAGTCTGAACTCTGAAGTCTGAACTCCGAAGTCTCGCTTCGATGTTTTTTATGTAAAGTCTGAAGTCTGAAGTCTGAAGTCTGAAGTCTGAAGTTTGAAGTCTGAAGTCTGAAGTCTGAAGTCTGAAGTCTGAAGTTTGAAGTCTGAAGTCTGAAGTCTGAAGTTTGAAGTCTGAAGTCTGAAGTCTGAAGTCTGAAGTCTGAAGTTTGAAGTCTGAAGTCTGAAGTCTGAAGTCTGAAGTCTGAAGTCTGAAGTCTGAAGTTTGAAGTCTGAAGTCTGAAGTCTGAAGTCTGAAGTCTGAAGTTTGAAGTCTGAAGTCTGAAGTCTGAACTCCGAAGTCCCTCCTCGGCTTTCGTAGTAAACAGCGTTATTGTTGCGAATATTAAAAAAAAATATGAACAATATTAAAAAGACGTGGGCAGGCATAAGTGACCTTATCAACCGTAAAGGAAACAGAAAAAAATTGATATCTGCGATGAAGCTGCCAAGTAATCAAGTTATATCCCATGGTCCTTTAGAACAAGCGTCAGTGGAACCCCGCTATAACGAAGTGCCGCGGTACCGAAAGAAATGTTCGTAATAGCGGGGTCTTCTTTATAGCGAAGACCCCGCTATAACGAATTATCTGGTTAACAGCAAAAATACTCGTTACAGCGAGGTAACTTGATAAACAACAACTACCCAATACTGTACATGTACGTCGAAAATATTTTTATTCATTTGATACTGTAAACTGTGAGTGTAACACGCTGACCATCAAGACATCAAATTCCAAAACAATTTCAATAAACTTTAAAATTGAGAAGTAACAGTAACACCTGTGAGAAGTCGATTCCCTATTTGTCTCTATACAAAAAACGTTCCGCCGTGTCACTTTAAAAAATCTCCCAGGGTTGATTGCTTTTGTCGACCCGCGATATCAATGGCATGAAATGTGTCCTCAGCCATGATTGAAAGGTACCGGAGAATTTCTTTTTTCCGGGCACCTGCCTTGTCTATGCTGACAACGAAGTTGCGCACTAGTCGTACTGCGGCATCCGCCTCGGAAGCATTTCATTTATTCGAACATTTCATTTATTTCTCAAACATGGAGGGAAAATCTCAGTCAAAGTCACAGGGAAAAGAAGAAACAAAGGCATCGGCTTGGAAATTCCAGCCACCTACATATTTGAGCACAAGAAGCCGTCCAAAGTGTCAAAGCTTGTGTCCTTAATTGAAGACAAGGAAGACGTGTCAGCACGCTGAAGGATACATTCAAGACTAAAAGTAGTAAACGTACCGTATTTGTCAAAACCTGAATAAAGCAAGATGTGTTTTCTACTCAAATCTGTCGTCTTTACTGACTGCTGCGAGCGATCGGACAAAATATTCGTTATAGCGGAGTAAATTGTGCGTTGGGACCGTCAAAATCTGTTCGTTATAGCGGGAATTTCGTTATTGCGGGGTTCGTATCCACATATTTTACAGTAATTCTGCCCGGCTTTCAGATTTTGTTCGTTATAACGGGGTCTTCGTTATAGCGGGGTTCGTTATAGCGGGATTCCACTGTAATATACTAAACGCTCATCTCGCGTCTGTCGGCAATAGGCTTGTCTCTTAGTTAAAACCAAGTATTGAAAACTTTACTGATTATCTACCAACAAATGGATTTTCTGGCTGTTTTGGTTTTGAACTAGTTTCCCCAGCTGAAATTGAGCTGGAAATTTCGCTGACACCAGTAAGCAAATCGCACGGTTTACACTCGTGCCCTATAAGGCTATTAAAATCTTCAAAGCATATTCCGTCAAAACCTCTGGCTACTATAATGAACTCACTGGTTCAACAAGGTCAATATCCAACAAAATTAAAGCAGGCCAAAATTATCCCTTTATTTAAAGAGGGGGATGATGCTGAGCCCGGGAACTATAGACCAATTTCCTTACTTTCTGTATTTAATAGAATATTTGATCAGAAAAAATCATTTATAAGGGAAGGTACGTTTTATATTTGGGGGGGAGGGCTGGGGCCTCAGAGGGGAGGGTCAACAGTGAAAGTGAGCACCAAAAGGGGAGGGCTATACCTCATATGAGCTATTGAAGGGAGGGTCATACATCTTTTCCAGAATTTTTTAATGAGAATTTTTGTGACGTTGCTTTCCATTTTTCTTACAGATTAAGTTTTTCTTTTCACCTACTTTGATTTAATTTCGTGTTTTTGAGGCTTATCTGCCTTTAGCAGAATTCGGAAATGTAGGAAATATTTGTTTTTGAGAGGCGGATTTCGCATTCTAAACCAATAAACCTTACCTGTTAACATAACCAACAAAAGCAATGCCGGCTAGTCGAAGAAAGAAGTGCGTGTATTTTCCCTTAGATATTTTATGTTCAAAACGTTTGTAATAGTCAAGGTTTATACTTCCATATTCGTACTTCAGCTATAAAACGTAAATATCTCACACTGATTGTTCGCATTTTCCTTGTTTCAGCGCGCACACATTCAATATCGAGATATATTTGTGTTCAAACACTGCTTCACAAGCGAAAAGTTCTGAGGTTTCTACAGCATGGAATATACCATGTAGTATTGAGGAGAGGGTCGCACTTTTGTCAGTCACCTAAAGGTGGGGGGGGGGGGGGGGTCAGGAGTGTTTTTGTTAAAACGCGAGGGAGGGCCGACACTTTTTTGGAAAAAAATTACTAAAATTCCCCAGCCCTCCCCTCCCCCCAAGTAAAAACTTACCTTCCCTAAGCCTTTGAAGCCTTTTCTGGAGAAGCATGGCGTCTTTCACCAGTCACACTATGGATTTCGGGAAAATCGATCAACTGAGTATACTATTCTTGATATTACCATTAAAATTCAAGATTATATGGAAAAGCGCATGTTTTCTCGTGGAATTTTCATTGATCTACAAAGAGCATTTGATACTGTTGATCACGCGATCCTTCTTTACAAGCTCAATCATTATAGAATCGGTGGCTCAGTACATGACTGGTTTTCTTCTTATCTGTCAACTACACAAATAGGCCCACACATATCACAAAGGAAAGATACCTTATGTGGTGTTCCACAGGGTTCTGTGTTAGGGCCCTTATTATTTCTAATATATATCAATGACATTTGCAAGGCTTCCACAAAATTTAGTTTTTATTTATTTGCTGATTAGTGAATGGCTATAAGCCAATAACCTTTCTCTCAACCTTAAAAAATCAAATTTTGTCCTTTTTCATAATTATCAAAAACGAGTAAACTAGCACTTCATTCCATATTGAACTCTGCTTCACATATACAAATCTTTAATTGAGCCACTGATCACACATGGACTTATTGCGTGGGGCCAAGCTGCTAATACTCACTTAGATAAAATACTTATTTTTACAATAACTGAGCGAATTCTCGCGCGCTGATTGGCTAATTTTTATCATCAATAAGAGTACAGACACATAAAATTTTAATTTATGCAAGGTTTTTTCGCGTGATAAGTGAGCTGTCAAACAGTCAGATTTTTACCCAATCAAATTGTATTACGTGTTGTCACAAGCCAATGAGAAGGCGAGAAAAGTTATTGAGAATAGTTGCGCCCTGATTGCGTCAATTTAAATAAAATTCTGCATTATTCGAGTTTACTTGCTGTTTACTTGCGTTTTCTTTTCATTTAAGTCTTCATTTGACCTTTTTCGCGTTTTGTTATTGTAAAAAACAAATTGACGTCCAATTGAAGTTTGTTGTAGATCCACTCGCCTATCGGCTCGTGGATCTACAACACTTTGACAATGTTATGACACAATTTATCATCAATAAGAGGACAGACGCATAAAAAACGGACGTCAATTTGTTAATTTGCAGAAACGAGCTGTTCGCCTCATGAATTTCGCCCCCCTCCGTTCACATGCTGTACCTCATTTCATTGAATCTAGAATTCTGCCAGTTAGCATGCTTTACTTCAAATCTCTAGTCTCTCTTATGTATATTGTCCATGATAACACTGCTCCATCTAACATACTGAATCTTTTCACACCGGTTCAGAAACTACGTCAATATGATACGCGCTCACCTTCGCTCGGTAACTACTATATTTAGTACTCTAGACTTAATCAGCAAAAAAACTCGTTTTCGAGAATCGAAGCTCAAGTTTGGAACAGCATAAATAATAGCATCAGGGATCTGCCAAAATATAGATATAAATGCTTTTTCAGATGCTTGAAACAAAGGACAGTTATCCTGACATATATACGATACTAAATATTCAGCAATAATGAAATTTTCCAAATCTGAAAACAAAATGTTGATCTATCATCACCTCTTCTTTATTCTTTTCATATTTAGTCCAATCATTTTTTCTCAAACAATTTAATTGCTCGATGATATCTTTATACATTACTAAGAGTATTTAACTGTGTTATATCTCTATTATCTAAAAAAACGTCCTCCACACAGTCGGTCTAGACTAACAAAGCTATTTGCCGACTGTGTGGTTAGATTGTAATTTGTTTTTCAAAAATAAATAAAAATGTTACTGTTACTGTTACTCGGTTAGAATTCTAATCTATACCGCCGCCCGGTTAGCTCAGTTGGTAGAGCGCCGGTCTGTCGAGCGGGAGGTCGTGAGTTCAAACCTCAGCTGGACCAACACTCAAGGTCTTAAAATAACTGAGGAGTATGTGCTGCCTTTGTAATGACATCTGCAAATGGTTAGACATTCTAGTCTTCTTGGATAAGGACGAAAACCTGTATGCCCCGTCTCACAACACTGTTCTTGTGGGACGTTAAAGATCCAACAACACTGTTCGAAAAGAGTAGGGGACGTAGACCCCGGTGTTGTGGACGACCTTTGAACGTTAAATCGATTTAATCAGGGCCACAAGTTTATTAGCCTATGGCTATTATGTGCTACCCTGTATAAATAAGTGTTTAAATAAGTCTTTATTATTATTATTATTGTTATTATTATTGTTATATTATTATTATTATAAAACTGCCATCTCCCTTTCTAGCTCTAACCTAAAAGTCATTTTAACAAACCAAATTAAAAAATGTCCGCATTCACAATTCCTTGCATTAACATTAAAACACCTAAAAAGTCGGCATTCCTTTGAAAAGGGGTTCTAAAGCCTCCAACACATATGTGGACTGATCTTAAAATATCAAAAGAAACGCATGTTCTAAAGCCAAGATATGGCACTGGCATAAGACTCGCCATTCTTACGGGAAAGTTTTTTCCGCTAGGTTACTCAGGAAAAGTTTACGTTGTTTCCCCATTCCTCCGTTCGTGCCAAAAAACAGGGGGGGGAGTAAAAGATTCCATTTCCACATCAATAACTCTTTGTTGGTACCTCCCTTTCTTCCTCTCTTTCTCCTGCTCCTCGAAGATCAAATCTGTAGATTTATTCTGGTTACACGTTGAGTTCACATGCGTAACACGTACATCAAAGAATGTAGGAACTCCACGTGACCAGAAACTTCCTGTCTTTATGTCAAGTCTTGCCTCAGAGCTTGTGACTGTGGATCTTAGATCGAATACCTCATTATCGATCGGTAAGAGGTGGGGCTCTACACCTCGACATTCCTACAGACTTTGATCTTCATAGAGATTCCGTAAGCCATCGTGTCTTTGTGCAACAAAACCCCCCTTCCTACACGACCAGGCATGAGTAACTGAGAACCGATCTCCACAAGTGCATTGCCTCGGCAAATTCTCCAGTTGCAGACTGTAACGCAACCGTAGCGAGTCCCTGAATTGTTGCTTATTCAAAGACAGACCCTGCTTATCAAAGGGTACGGCGTTGAGCCACGAGCTTGCACCCTGGTCTCTTGCTTGCATTGTAGCCCTTAGTAATTCAGGTGAAAGAGACTCGTCTATGGCTTCTCTCCTCTCTTTCGCTGCCTGGCTGCCATTGACTTGAATGACTGGTGTTGTCGTTTTAGGTCTTCCATCATCTGCTCACCCTCTGGCATAAAGGTGCTCTGCGTTCCTATAGCTGCTACATGCGGTGTTGTTATCAGTTCAGTTTCAGGCAGCGTATTGCTGAGGGGCTTCGGTTTTCAGGTCAGGTATACCCAGACCCCCATGTACTGGAGGTAGGGTGAATAGTTCTCGTAGCTCACGACAGAGTGGTTCCGTCTGGCTAAAGAGAACTAGGAGGAAATTTTCTTTGATCGCTTCAACAATCGGTTCCACATAAACCTCAAAAAGAGTCAATTGTTCGCATATAATATCCAAAATTCGATTTATAGGCCTCTGTGAAGGCAATGTAGGCAGCATGGGGTTGACTCTGCGTTTTCAGCCAGCAACTCGATATTCTGTCCATGGCCAGTGGGTCACCCTGTGTTGTTCCTTCCTGGGATAAGGGACAATTCCGGCCAAGTTATCCGGATGTTATGCATTGCGACAGCTCTGTTCATTTGGTTGAAAGCATTACTGTCATCCACTAACAGGATTCCGTCTGTACCATCATCATCATAAATCTGGGCTTTGGCATGTTTGGCGGCCTCAGCACCAGCACTATGACCTGCGCAAACCTGCAGGGGACCGGGTGCCCGCTTGATCTCCTCCTTCAAAAACGCGGATATGGTCGTGCCAATTATAGGTCTCAATACCTCTCCGATAACTATAGGTCTAACTCCTGGGTTATTAGCCAGAGGTATGAGCCTTCAGGAAGTGTAGCTTTGCAACAGAGAAGGGTGGTAGCTTAATGTCCGCAGATTCCTGGTCATGAGATAGCGCACGAGCCGCGGGAAATTTAGTTGTGTGCGATCCTTCGGGAAGGTCGATCACGTATCTTCTAGCGAGATACAACTCTTAAAACTAGTAGTAATCATAGATTAGTGAAGTGCGTTCGATAGTTTAAAGGTTGGATAGGATGGTGATTTTTCTAGCACCGTGCTAGAGGGATTGAACTTAGTCCTGTGTAAAAACAGTTATTAAGGCACAAACAAGAAGTCAAATAATAAACTGTTCTCTTGTCTTTTAGTTACGAACTATTTTCAAAGTAGTCAGTGTTTCCTGGATCAAGTTTAACTCTGTCTTTGAGTATCACACACCAGCGCCTGACTGCTCAAAAGTGTATTAGTTTTAACTCTGGGTTAACTCTGAACAAAAACATTTAGTATCTATGGTAATTAACCATGGTTTAGAATTAACCCAGCTTTGAACAAATCAGGTCAGGTAGACTCTAAATATTAGTGTTTCACAGGTTACATGAAACAGCTGTGACGCTGATCCTTACACAAGCGTCGACTTAAGATGAACTAGACTGCCTTTATATTTAATAAAGCTAAAGCAGAATTTTGAAAAATATCGTTACTTCTTTTATTTCCATTGATTTGATTATATTCACATTGGTTTTCTGGCAATTACAGCATTGTCTCCAATAATGTCAATTATAAACGCATTAATCAAAAAAATAAAATCAATTAAAAAATGTCCTTTCAGTATAACAGTAACTCTCTAATGATATCAATTATGAACGTATCAATAAACATGTTCATTTTTTATGAAGATCAATCAACTTAATAGGCACTCATAATATAATAATAATATCAATTCATTTTTTATCTCTCGCTAAGGCAATGACGTCATAGATAAAATCGGATGACATCGCTCACAGAGCACTTTGATTTTTTTAAGATCAATAAACTTCTTCAAAATAGTTCCTTGCAATAACAGTAACTTATATATCTGGAATATTATTCCTGCGTCTACAGTATTGTTTTTAGTAATGTAAATTATAAGAGCCTCAATAGACGTGTGTGATAACACTAAGTCAATAGGCACAGTCATACTGGCAGAGTTGCCCTGGGGTATAAATTCATTATGTCAAAACGAGCAGGTAATTTTACTTCAGTGATTTTCCTTTGCCGAGAATAATAAGAGATTATGATCTCATCTAACAGAAGAAGTGCATCATTGAGTTCCTCCTCGAACATGACTTCAGGCAATGGAAGTTTGTCGCAGAGCGCGGCCAGTTATTTCACAATTTGATTGTAGGCAAATAGCCGCAGGATTTGTTTGTCCCCCTCTTTTTGCTGTAGGTGCAACTTCACGGACCACTGTGTAAACTCTGCGGAAGGCTTTTGAGTCATTTTACAATGTTCACAATAACCTTGTTTACCATTGGGTCTAACTACGATTTTTCTGGTGCAGGAGGAGCAGATATGTGACTTCGTTGTGCTCTGTACTCCAATTTGGGAAACACAAGCCTCCTTTGAGATCAGAAGTTCAATACCATCCATGGGATAAAGTGCATCGGTAAAATCTTCTGTTTGTTCAATTGATACCCCACTGCCATCGTTAGGGGTGTTTAGGTACTTTAGGCCACTGGTTAATCATTCCTTCTTGCTTCTTGACAGGCTTTGAATCGTGCATTATGACATTTTTGGTGGCAGACAGCTGACGTAATTTAGCGGCTTTAACTGTGATCAACTGGTTTGGCGCAACGCCTTGTAGGGAACTGATTGTTGCATGAGAGGTGGTCTGTTGTTGATATAAAGCTTTTAGGTCTGGCGCTTCTGTTTGCACTACATTGGTATACTTTTGAATGACAATGTCTGTTGTGCCATATTTGTCACTGGTTGCATATTTTGACAGCTTTACTGGGCTTCTCTGCTTCTCCAGAGTATCAAATGTTGCTTTCCGTTCGGGGCTAAAACAGACTGCCTTTTGCACACCAGAGGAAGTGGTCTGTACTAGGCTGCAGTTGAAATATCTGAGTGTTCCCTTTTTTATAGGGGATGTATCTTTTATGTAACACACTGTGTCGCTTTTGGTTTGGTCTTTAGTATCTAGCAAAAAAAAAAAAAAGGATAAATGCAATGCAAGTTCATGTACAAAACCTTATGTCGTTTTGCAGTTCTACACACGTTAGCATTAAGAAACACAGTTTACGGCTTGAAAACAACCAAACGTTTTAGTTGACTTGATTGCGAGAAAATTAACTAATAGCAGAAGTAGCATGGTATAACTTATCAGTATTAAACCAGTCTCTTTCAACAAGCGAAAAAATAAAATGAGTTGAATATTTTCTACTGTCCAGTACAATCACATAAAAGGTAAGCTGCAAATGGCCTTTTCCTCAACATAATGTACATTTTTGTATGGAGCATTGGTTATGCTAGGATCAGCCGCATACAATTAACATATTAACTGTTTGGGGCTATTGCGGCAAGCTATTGCTGGTCTCTCAAAAGACACAGGGGGCACACAAGAACATATAGCAACAGTCAGTTCTTATGTAAAGTTGTAAGCACTGTGAATTGTCAATTGAGAACTTTAGCCACACTATATCTAATAGTTTCATTGTCGGAAACTTACCTGAGGCCATTATTTGCTTCTTTCCCTCCATGTATTATGTGGATAAAGTTAAAAAACAAAATTAATTTTTCATGCCAGTAGACTCTTAGCTGATATAGATATTGAAATGTGTACTACTATAGCTGTGTATTCACCTTTGTTAATAGTGAATATATATTTATAACAATACCTCAAAAGAAAAACTTACTTTGAAGTGAAGCTGAAAAAATTGTTAAATGTTACATGTATACAACGCAACATGAATTTTGAAAAATAGCCCATAATTTAAGGGCCTTATTACTTGCCCAAAGTCATTTTTGGAATGATTTCCGCACAGGTCCCTACTTGATTGTGCAAGCTGTAGCCATACTGTTTCATTCTGCAATAACAAGAAACGTTTACATGTGCATTAAGCTAAACAATTCATCTGCTCCATGCATAATGAAATAGGGACCTGTGCGGAAATCTTGCCTCATTTTTAACTCGTGAATGCGAAGCAATGAACAAGTCATAGCAGTGGGGAAGAAAGTCCACTTCCGTCACTTGGTCCCTCGATCGATGTTAAGGTTTTGGGAGTCCGCTGATCAGAAATGTGACCGCAGACTCACAGAATTCCGGAATACCGATTTCACATGGAGAAACGATGGAGAATTGTTGTTTCGTAACCAAAGTTGTTCTAAAGCACCATTTCGGAAACGAAGGGTTTCTTGGGGCGATGGTTTTTATTTTGGAGGGATCTGTTCAGATGTCTGGCATTTCTCTTACCTTGGGAAGTACTCTCGCAGCTTTGGCGTAATAAACTGGTCGGTGAGTGGACTTCCATCTTGTCTTGTAAGAAAGTCTTCACGAATCCACGTGAAATACGAACAAATGTTCTCCAAATACTGTGCGAACACAAACGAGTTTACAGGCAAGACAAACTCAGTTCCAATTATGTACTAAGATTCGCCAAGTGTAAAGAAATGCGAACGAGACGAAAAAATCCACGCTAAAGACGAACATATTAACCCCACAGGTAAACAAATCTACCAAAAATCCAAACAAATCTACAGTGAGCAGGAAAAAATCGGCGGCGAACGCAAGCAGACATGTGAGAATAATTCTGTGTATGAACAGCTTGCAACAAACGGAAATGAATGTACCGACTAGGGATCACCACGTAACACACCAACTGATAATTTAACAAGCACTGATGAGTTGCATTCAAATGAAGTGAAGTGTAGGAGATCACGGGTAAGGTATGTTTCTACCTTGCATTCCAGAGGAAGATGTGAAAGAGAACCTTCCAGAATTCCCTACATGAAAATAATCAAACTATTTAAAAAGACAAAAATAATTCGAGATGCTGCCAAATCATATCTGAAGAAGTGTATTCCAAACTTATCGAAGCCTAAGTTTATGCAGTTTGTGAACTATCGTTTGCATTTTATGGAAAGCACGTGCGGAAGACGAAAGGTTGCTTTCTCAAAAAATTACTTCTGACAGAAATTGCATGCATGTCTTTTGCGACTGAGAACGTCGAAGCATAAGTCTAGAATTCACCATTGTTTTGCAAGTATGTAGATGGGAGATTGTTGAAGCAATTAAAACAATGTAGGCTTAAAACCTTTAATTTAAAGAAAGGCAAGTTGCCCACCAGTGCCGCTAAAGCCAATAAAATGAACTTTCCTAAGAAGCCTGACATATTAAATTTGACGCCATTAGAAGAACGCTTAATATCACCTCGTATCCCATTCATGCACATTTCAAGCCATTCAACCAAGGGGTGGTCAGGTATCTATTCAAGGAAGTATTGTCAATGTACCAAGTGATGTAAATTCAACTGTTACCTGTTTGCCAAGGCCTATCAACGAATCACAGATCATTCCAATAAAACTCAAAAGACGCCTCAACTACAAGCATCATTATCAGTTTCAGAATGTGAGACCTAAGAAAGTGTTAGATGCAGCCAAATATCTTGTGGAGTAGTGGCGAATCGCCGCTTCTGGCGCAGAAGGAAAGTGACATCACATCTTGAATGTTTTGGGGCCTCGCGTGCACGACTGTGAAAAAAGTTTGGGGGTGCCACGCCCTTGAATGGAATGTGAGGAGATGCGAAGGTCAAGGTCACTTCACATCCCGAAGTGATGCTGAAGATGCTGAGGATGCTGAGGACGCTGAAGATGCTGAGGATGCTGGGTATGCTGAGGATGCTAAAGATGCTGAAGAGTGCTGAAGATGCTGAAGATGCGAAGTGATGATGCGAAGGTGCGGAAGGTGAAGTGATGATGCGAAGTTGCGCAAGGTGAAGTGATGATGCGAAGGTGCGGAAGGTGAAGTGATGATGCGAAGGTGTGGAAGGTGTGAAGTGCCTAGAGGTCAACGTCACGTCACGAAGCTCTCGATGTCTTGAAGTCAACGTCGCAAAGTGTCACACCAATCGTTTTAGAGGGTGGAAAAAGTCATCCTAAAAGATGTCGGTGATCGTGAGTGGAAAGGTTTGCCCATATCGTATCTATCCTTGCGAGCACAAGCGCACGAAGTATCAGTGCAAGATATGTTGGCCTCAAGGTTTCTGCGCACACGGAAGGTTAAACAGCCAATGCCGAGAGTGTTGCATCGGGAAGAGCATCGGCGTTCATAAGCGTTTGAGGACTAAAAGTCGCACATGTAAGGATTGTGATCGTCAGGCTGCATACTCCCCCTCAAAGGACGTGAGTGAAGCGTGAGGGCGCTTGAAATCTTTGTGGTCCGAATCTGAACATAATACTTATTGGCTTAGAGAGAACGAAGGGTGATGTCTAAGATAAAAAAAAAATCACACGTACGGAGAAACTCACGGTGCCGCAGCTTCGATGGTTTGCTGAGAAGCAGGGTATCCAAAGGTCGATCTACTCTAGGGCCAATAAGGCAACCCTTCTTGGTCTTGTGAACGTCTGCCGTCTTGAGGAAAGAACATCTCGTGAGTTGAAAACCATAGCGAAAGCGAATCGAATCAAATACTATGGGAGCCTAAAGAAGAGCGAGCTCATTGCGCAATTGACTCCCATCATCGCTTGCGGGGGACGAACACCACCGATTCCTGGGTATGGCACCCTCAAAGTGCCGCAGTTGAAAAGACTCTTGAAGGATAGAGGCGTCCTCAATCGGGAGTTTAGGAACTTGAGGAAGGATGCACTCATAGGTCTTCTTGTGAATTCTGATGAACGTACCCCATTCGAACGCCGCAAAGCTTAAGAACGTGCGTAACTATCAGAGAATGAGGAAGAGAGACCTGGTGAATGTTCTCAATGACCTCTTGAAACCAAGGTTTGAGGTGCGTCAATACGAGGAGGCATTTAATGGATATCTTAGGACCTTGATCGTTGAGGGCGTCGATGGATACGATCCACCAACGTTTCTGGAGAGGGCAAAGGAGGGGGTTATCGCGTTGATCAATGAGAGGGAAAAGCCCGTGAAGCTCAAGTTCATATTCACTTGTGAGTACATCAAAGAGAATCCAGCCACTGGAGAGATCGTAAGGACGAGAGGTTACTTCCAAAATGAGGGGTCAGGTTGGAGATTTGATTGCGTCATCTCCTTCAAGATTCACATAGACCCTTTTCAACCTCTTATGGGCAGCTCGTACATATCTTTGCCTCGAGAGCTGTCCTTAAAGAAGGCGATCGTGAATCCTAAGAACGAGAATGATAACTAGTGCTTCAAATGGGCTGTGACCGAAGCTGCCTTTCCTAGGGATAAGGATCCATAGAGGGTGAACGCAGAGATGAGGGCTAATTCGTTGAAGCTAGAATGGAAGGGCATTGACTTCCCCACACCCCTTCAACAGATCGAAAGGTTTGAAAGGAATAATCGCGAGTACTCAATGTCTTCGCATATGACGAAGGAGGTGGTTGCGTGTGTCCATTGAGAATCAGTGAGAGGGAGGCACACCCCATCGATCTTCTTCTTCTGTCGAATGAAGAGACAAGTCATTACTGCGTCATCAGGAACCCCTCTCGATTGTTTTCTTCTTTCAAGAACAATAATCAGCACGCGATATATTTCTGCCGAAGATGTCTCAGCTCTTTCAATTCACTCAAAGCGTTGACGAAGCATAAGGACTTCTGTAAGAATCATGACTCAGTCAGAGTGGTGATGCCTGCGAATGAGGATGGTAGCCCCAAGTTCATCGAGTTCAAAAATCATAGCAAGAAGATGAGGGTTCTTTTCGTGATCTACGCGGATTTCGAGTCCTTTACCCAAAAGATTAGCGGATGCTCTCCAGATGAAAGGAGAAGTTTCACGAACCCATACCAACTTCACAAGTCATCTGGATATGCTTACGTTATCAAATGCTTCGACGATGACATCTTCGAACCAAGATTCGCCTCTCATACAGCTGAATCTCCAGACGAGGTGGTCGAGCAACACTTCATGGATTCTCTGGAAGAGGACATCAAGAACGTCGCCAACAAGTTCTTGTTCCCTAAGAAGATCCTCATGACACGAAAGAACGTGAAGGACTTCGAAAGGGCCACGCACTGTCATATCTGTGATCTTGAATTCGAGTATGGAGAAACGAAGGTGAAGGATCATTGCCACATGACGGGGAAGTATCAAGGCGCGGCTCACGAGTCATGTAACTTGAACTTCAAGATCCCTACGTTCTTCCCCGTGATCTTTCACAACCTGTCTGGATATGATGCGCATCTCTTCGTCAAGCATCTGGGGACATCGAAGGGGAAGATTAACTGCATCCCGAACAACGAAGAGAGGTACATATCCTTCAGCAAGGAAGTTGTTGCGAAGACATTCGAGAAGAACGGCAAGGTTATTGAGATCAAGCGCCAGATCAGATTCATGGACTCCTTTAGATTCATGACGGCCAGCCTTAGCAACTTGGTGAAGAATCTCCCTGAAGAATCATTCGATGTGATGGAGCATTTCTTCGATGATGAGGATGATTTCAAGTTACTGCTTCGAAAGGAAGCCTTCCCATACGATTGGTTCGATAGCTTCAGCAAATTAGATGCTTCGAGGATACCCCCGAAGGAGGAATTCTACTCCGCTAATTACGATTTTTATGTATCAGATGAGAATTACACACATGCGCAGAAGGTGTGGGATCACTTCAAGATGAGAAGCATGAGAGATTATCACGACCTTCACCTGAAGACGGACGCCATGCTACTCGCGGATGTCTTTGAGAACTTCAGAGATGTATGCATCAAGAATTACGGCTTAGATTCTGCGTGGTACTACACCTCACCAGGTTTGGCGTGGGACGCGATGTTGAAGAAGACGGGAGTGAAACTCGAGCTCCTTCGAGACCCGGAGATGCTTCTCATGTTCGAGAGAGGAATTCGTGGAGGTGTCTCAATGATCACCACTCGTCACGCGGAGGCGAACAATCCCTACATGGAGCATCACGACTCCCAGAAGCCCACGAGTTACATCATCTACCTCGACGCGAATAACCTATACGGATGGGCAATGATCAAACCTCTCCCCACCCACGGCTTCCGATGGATGAATGAAGAGGAGATCTCAGAGTGGGAGAAGCGTCCTTGCACTCTCGAGGTGGATCTGGAGTACTCTGAACATCTCCACGATCTTCACAACGATTATCCTCTCGCTCCCGAACGCCTCATGATGGACAAGGTAGAGAAGCTCATCCCCACACTTTCAACGAAGAAGAACTACGTCCTACACCACGAGTCCCTGAAGCTCTACATGCGCCTCGGATTGCAGCTCACGAAGTTTCACAGGGGAATCACCTACGAGGAGACCTCTTTCCTGCAGTCCTACATCGACATGAACACCGCCCTCAGAATAAGGGGAACGAACGACTTCGAGAAGGACTTCTTCAAACTCATGAACGACTCTGTGTTTGGTAAGACGATGGAGAACATCTGCAACAGGGTTTACATTCAACTCGTCTCAAGTGAATATCAAGCGCGCAAGTTCATCTCGAAGCCGAACTACAAGCACCGCACCATCTTCTGTAAGAACCTCACCGCCGTTCATATGGCGAAGACTCATCTTGAGTTCAACAAACCCGTGCATCTTGGTGCTGCCATCCTCGACTTGAGTAAGACCTTGATGTACGATTTCCATTACAATTACATCAAGCCCATGTACGGAGAGAAAGCAGAACTCCTATTCACAGATACAGACTCTCTCATGTACCTTGTGCATACGGATGATATATATAAGGACATTGCCCCTGATGTTCAAGAGCTCTTCGACACGAGCAACTTCCCCAAAGATCACCCATCAGGTATCTTCTTCGCAGGGAATAAGAAAGTCATTGGGAAGATGAAGGATGAGACAGGAGGTAGTCAAATCTCTGAATTCGTGGGCCTCAGAGCAAAACTCTACTCCTTCATGATGGATGAGGGTAAGGAAGAGAAGACGTGCAAGGGTATCACGAAGGCTGTGGTGAAGAAAACGATCTCATTCGATGACTACAAGAGGTGCCTCTTCGATCGCCAACCTCAGATGTGTAAGATGAACGTGATACGGAGTCACCTTCACGAGATGTACACCGAGACGATCAATAAAGTCGCACTCTCTCACGAGGATGACAAACGAATCATTAGAGAGGATGGAGTTCACACCTTCGCGCATGGTCACTTAAGAACACTCTCTGGAGGTAATTCAGTGTCCGCAGGCACAACATGAAGCTCCTCACGCACGAACCCTCTATTAGGCCCTTCCTCCAAATAATGCAAGATGGGCTGATTCGGAGAGAGAACACTTCGAGACAAGTAATAAATCTCCATGCTCCATATCGGATCTGTGGCTCTCCACTTCTCTCCACCCTCATCTTCACCAGGTGCGAACAAGTATCGAACCGCAACCTCTGATGGTAATCTCTTCTTCTCAACACCTACAGGTCTCTTGTACTTCTTTTGCTTCACCTCAATAGCCTTCAATCCTCCCTTCACCTTCTTTGTCTTTGTGTTAAGCGTTCTAACGGTATCAGGCACCTCTCCACCCACACTCGAGACCTCTCGTCTGATATCATCTCCTGAGCGTACTGATGGGAGAACAACCTCTCTCCAATCGTCCTGTTCGCTCTCTCCACGAACGCTTGAGCACGATGATTCCCTGCATCACTTCGTTGTATTGTCACCCCTTGTTTCTCCATGAGTTTCGTCACATCACCCATGAACTCTCTTCCAGGATCCACCATGAGAGTGTTAGGCCATTTCAACCTGCGCGCGTAAATCTTCTCAAAGGCTCTCGCGACCTCTCTTCTTTCCTTCGAGGTGATTGCCTCCGCATCCTTGTACCTTGAAGCGATGTCCACCACCACGAGTGCATAGCGATACATCTTCCCTCTGAAGGTATCGTGAGGGAGGAATAAGAGATCAGCTTGGTGCAAATGATTCGGTTCATCAACCACCCAGTGAGGTCTCGGAATGTACTTGGGAGGAGAAAGATATATTTGTCACAAGGCTTGCTTTTGAAGCCACTCCCTCGCCTCATCTTCACTCACCTTCGCCTCATGCGCTAACTTGGGAATCGCAGCGTAACCCTTCCAATACCATGATGTAGAGTAGTACACCCTTCTCATCGCATTCTCATGAATCATCTTAAAGATAGTACACACCCGGCGTTTAAATGTCGACTATACCTGAAGCCCTCACGCATGGTGAAAGGATTGAAAGCGGATCAATCATTGAATCGCGTCACGTTCACCCCCTCCTCCGCGAATCCTGGTGAGACTTTGTACGTACACATCCCCAGGTTCTCTGAGAATGTTGTGATTGAACCCGGAAGCGTGTACCTCATCTTCGATCTTAACGTCACAGGATACAAGGACAACACCCTCGTGAACAACGTGGGGAGGAATCTCGTCTCCAGGCTAAGAGTTGTTTTTGGAGGAGAGACCCTTCAGGACACACAGACATACCACGACATGCATCTCCCTAAGAATGTGCGCAGAGACATGCTGAGAGAACGGGTTTCTTCTGAGAATATGCGCAAACTACGAACAAATGCGGGTGACAAATGCAAAGGAGGTCTCTCTTGCGGCGATACACAACACAAAGTATGCGATCCCCTTAGACCATCCCATCCTCAAGGAGCATGGAGTCTTCTATCCTAAATCTCTTAAGAATCAGCTCACATTCGAGATCACTCTAGCACCCGTGAGTGACGTCGCTGTCTTCTTCGAATGCTGAAACCCCTCCGAATTACACCCTGACGAACATCGAGCTCATGCATCTCGAGCAAAATTCTTGCGGACGAAGCGATGAGCTCTTATCAATCAGGCAATGGGTTCCTCTATGTGAACATACTCCTTCACAAGACATTCACGATCTCACGTCCCAAGGATGAGGTGATCAACGAACACATAAATCTCCCCAGAAGATCCATGACAGGAATCTTTTGTCTCTTCGTGGACTCCTATGCACCAGGAGGAAGAGGCTCAGAGAAATTTGTGAACCCCAAGATCACATCCATCAACATCAGCGTGGATGGGATTCCAAATCGACGCTACTCTAAAGGGATGATGCCCACTGATCTCTGGAGATCTGCACTTAAACGTTTTGAGTTGGAGGATGTGAGGTAGGAAGACCTATTTGAGAACAAATTCGCATTCTGGATTAACCTCAGAACATACCCAGACAACAAAATTCACGGGTGAGGTTTCAAGTTGAATAGCACTCGCGATGGTATCAAGTTAGAGATGAAGCGTCCGAAAGGGGGCACAGGTGCCACATGTTCGTCGTTGCGGATGCAGTAATGGGGGTCATGAATTCTACTCTAAAGGAGATCGTGTACTGAGAGACAACGTGAATGAATCATGGATGAGTTGCGAGAGAAGATACCCTTCAATTGCATCATAAATGGCCCCACGAATTGCGGAAAGACTCAGTACCTTGTGGATCAACTCAGAGGTACCTTCAGAAGAGCCTTCGAGTACATCATACTCATATGCCCAACGTACGCGCGCAACAAGACGTACAAGAACTTCGCGAGGGGAGACCCACGATTCTTCGTGCTATCACCAGATTCAAGCAACGAAGATGAGATCGACGGTCTGTTGCGCCTCTGCCACTTCATCTTCTCTGGCACGAATTCTCTCTTCATTCTAGATGACTGTGCTGTCTCCAAAGACCTAAAGAATCGTTCGAATACGTTCATTGACTTAGCGTTCTCTGGGCGACACGATGGCATCTCCGGGTGGATGTTGACTCGGCAGCTCACCTCCATAGCGAAACCCTTCCGAGAGAATGTTGCGTGTGTCATCACCTTCTACAACCCCTCGCAAATCACGATGAAGACCCTCTTTGAGGATTATGGGGGAGACTTAAGCGTCGAGGATCGCAAGCACTTCGAGAAGATTCTGAAGGAGGAGAAGTACGCACGATTATGTCTCCGCCTACGATACCCTTACGTAAACTATTTAGAGATACCAGCGACGAGGTCGTAAAACATCATGACGAATCTCGAGGACATCATTAACGACAAAGGAGGTGTGATCGTTTTCAAGGATGAGGGTCCATGTGATGACGTGAGAGAAGCAAAGAGTAATCTAAAGGACAAGAGAGAATCCCTCGCCATTCTCGCGTGCTTGGGATCTACTAATTAAAGAATATCTAGGAAAGGAGATGGATCACACAGCCATACGCAAACTATCAGACAAGGATGTAGAGAAGTTCTATCAGAGGTACCAAGTTGTCTCTGGAAAGAAGATAGCAGATGGTCTTGTGAACTCTTCCTTTGGTCTCATATCGAAAGTCGTGAGCAAATTCGTGAGCATAGATGCTGAGGGTGCGCTCGTGGATGACTGGAAGAAAGATCAACTGATTTACAAGGAGATCTCTGAGCTCTCGGGACTCTTGGTGCTTAAGGGTGGTCGTCTTGTGGCGCTCTTGTCTGCGGTCTTGCACGTTGCTAAGCACTTCCGTATAGAGGGTGTACAAGAGAATGTAACAGAAACCAAAGAGCCTGAAAGAGGGCTCAGTGGTGGTGCCAACATGAATGTTCGCAACTTGGAGCAGAGGTTGAGCACACTTGAAAGAAATCAGAAGCGTATGGCAGCACAGCAACTATGGTTAATCACAGAGAAAGAGAGGGCTGAATTTGATCTTTACTTGAATGATCTGATACGTAAGGCTACATCTCTTCTTCTTTTGGGGGTGGGTCTTGCGCTCTTATTCAGAAGATGTGGGGTTGTACCTTTCTTCATGTTAGTCCCGGTGAGTGGGCGTCTTTCATATCTTAACATGCGATATGAATGGCGTCCTTTCCAAAGCAAACTAAGAAATGGTTGGGTGGTCCTGACATGAATTATTGGCCTCAACAACTAAACTTTGCGGTGTGGTGTGCAACGGCGGGGTGTGGTGTGAGTCCTTTTGAGAGCTTAAAATATCCGAACGTTGTAAATGGGTTCATGAAGTTCCACATCTACTTCTCGATACGAAGAATTCTGTACGAGTTGAGTGTTCCTCTTCCGGATGAGAAGCCTTTCGTCATATGGAATAATCCTTACAGCAAGGTGGCGCATCAGAGGTTGTGCCGAGAGTTTGGGATCTCAGAGCACTCAGACTTCAGGTGGAAGGGAAGAAGGAACCATGGGCTAGGCGACGTGTTTCTTGATTATGGTGCGGGGTATGACGGGAAGGGAGGAGGGTTTCAGAACGTTCATCTTGTGAGGGGTTACGACACGGCAGCGACTCAGTGGCCAGGGGAGGGAGGAAAATTCTCTGATGAGGGTGGAAAGAAGGAGAAAGGGGACTTGATTTCCTTCATGAGGAACGATGCCTTCGCGGGGTTCAAGTACGTGTGGTTCATCCCCACTGAAGGTAAGGGGATAACGAGGGCGGGGCTTGGTAGGTTGAATCGCTCCGCAGAGGCGTTCGCGTATTGCGTGCTTGGAGCGCAAGTGAACACGAGGAATCTGATCGTGAAGGTGGAGAAGGGGCGGTTGAGACGCAACAGGAGTTCCTTTCTCTGTTCGAGAGCTCAGTGATTGAGAATGACATCACGAACTCGGTGCAGAGATACCAAATGGCGGCTCAGGAGGCTAGGTTGCGCTTGGATCTCGCGATTGCTCCGGGGGTATGGTTGATGCCAACTGACATGATCATAACACAGAGAGCGTCGTGGGGTACATCAACAAACTCATGAAGGCAACGGAGGGGACAAAGTTCGGCGTCAACGCGGACGTGAATCTTGAGACAAAGGTGGTGGGGATTCAGCACAACTTGGGTGGATCTAAGGTTGCGCTTCCACATGCAGAGGTGAAGAAAGAGCCCGATAGTGTGAAGAAGGAGAAGGAAGAGGTGGAGGAGAGTGCGTATCAGAACAATCATGCGGCGCTAGCGGTTGTCGTTGGAGGTGTGGGGTGGTGGTGGTTTTCATAGCTCGAATCAAGCTATGAAGGGTTGAGAGATTCAAGGACATCTCTCTAAAGGATGCGTTATAATCTACTCTTCGACGTCCTCTTCCTCATTAGTGTCACTCTCTATGGTATCTTCGAAGAGGGTACTGCAACCGAAGACCTCTCTCAACTCCTCAACATTGATCTTACGGGGTGCCTTCGAAGGTTTCACTTGCATGGCCATCACCACAAGCTTAATGGAAGCCTTGTATGACTTATCCCCATGCGGTCCGATGTAAATACTCTTCAACCACACAATGGGCTTTATGGTGTATTTATTCGTCTTTGGAGCGTCTAAATACTCTTGAATCTCAGTCATGCGACCCTTCTTATCGTAAATCGAAGCAAGACACTCCAACTCCTCTCCCTTCCATTGAGATTGTATAGGAAAGAATATGCCCTCTCCTATCACAAAAGGCTTCAGAAAGTCCTCTGGATCTTTATCTCCTTTGTTCACCTTCTTCCGCATCTTCATAGCCTTCTCCGAGGGCTTGGAGAATCCGAATCATCGTCACAAAAGAGTTTAGAGATCATTTGAAAACACTTGGCGTGGATGGCGTCAAGAATCTCACCAGTTGTACTTTGCTCTGGGCTGTTGTAGACTATTTGGTAGCCAATAACGTCTATAGAATTTTCTATCGACGTCTTCTTCAAAATCTTACCAGGCGCTTCCTCCAATTCAAAACACAAACGAGTTGGCGCCTTCTTCTTACCATTGAATACAACGACGTTCGCGTTGATGTTCCCCTTAATTTTGAAGGCGTCGAGGGAGATCTTGTTGAGATCAAACTTCGCAAAGTCTTCGAGCTTGATGATTTGATATCCGTTTACCGCCATATGAAGATTTGACCATAGGGGGACGTACCTTTAAGGTGTTTATAAACTTTCAATGCTTTGACCTCGAGACCCTCAACCTCAAGACACTTCACACCTTCCACACCTTCGCATCATCACTTCACCTTCCGCACCTTCGCATCATCACTTCGCCTTCCGCACCTTCGCATCATCATTTCACCTTCCGCACCTTCGCATCATCACTTCGCATCTTCAGCATCCTCAGCATCCTCAGCATCTTCAGCATCCTCAGCATCTTCAGCATCACTTCGGGATGTGAAGTGACCTTGACCTTCGCATCTCCTCACATTCCATTCAAGGGCGTGGCACCCCCAAACTTTTTTCACAGTCGCGCACGCGAGGCCCCAAAACATTCAAGATGTGATGTCACTTTCCTTCTGCGCCAGAAGTGACGATTCGCCACTACTTGTGGAAACAAGTGATTTATTCAAAAGTGAGGGTATACAAGTATAAGATACATGGGTAGATAACATTAGCTCACAATCTGCTGACCATGAGGATTGGAGTGAATTTGTACAAAACTCTGACACAGCCAGTACTGACTTTCAAAATGATCGAATTGCAACAGACAATACAACAGATGATTTCCAAAACGAAATTTCTACTACCAATGTTAATAATGCAGGCAGAGAAAAAGATGATAGTGATGGTTGGTGTGAAGTTGAGGAACACCCTTCTGGAGTTACAGATACATTACTGCAGGAAGCAGATGTAACAGGAAATGGAGACCAAATTAATAGTTTTGCACCAGGAGAGGGAAACAAACCTTTAGGAATATCGATTCTGAATATTTGTCATTCCCCACATTATTTTGCGGCAGACGAAGATCAGAAAACAATAAAAGAAAGGTCCCTGTATCATACAGTAAAGTAGCCAAGTGGGAGTTTAGACATGTCAGAATAGAAGAGCTGCAATATCAATTCCAAGTACCATTTATAAACTTTAAAAATTGCAAATTTGTCCCTGTCACTGAAACTTAAGGTATTTCTGGTAGTCTGTGGCAATAGGCACAGAGTGAGAAGCATCCTTAATTAAGATCAATGGATGACATATATTATTATTTGGTTTTACCATATTTAACATAGTATGAAGAGATCCATTTTCAAATGGCCGTATAACATATGCTCATTAAGGCATTTCAGGTTCAGGATAACACACATGGTACCATCTTTCTTTGGCCTTCTGAAAATAGAAACCTTTAGGAATATCGATTCTGAATATTTGTCATTCCCCACATTATTTTGCGGCAGACGAAGATCAGAAAACAATAAAAGAAAGGTCCCTGTATCATACAGTAAAGTAGCCAAGTGGGAGTTTAGACATGTCAGAATAGAAGAGCTGCAATATCAATTCCAAGTACCATTTATAAACTTTAAAAATTGCAAATTTGTCCCTGTCACTGAAACTTAAGGTATTTCTGGTAGTCTGTGGCAATAGGCACAGAGTGAGAAGCATCCTTAATTAAGATCAATGGATGACATATATTATTATTTGGTTTTACCATATTTAACATAGTATGAAGAGATCCATTTTCAAATGGCCGTATAACATATGCTCATTAAGGCATTTCAGGTTCAGGATAACACACATGGTACCATCTTTCTTTGGCCTTCTGAAAATAGAAACCTTTAGGAATATCGATTCTGAATATTTGTCATTCCCCACATTATTTTGCGGCAGACGAAGATCAGAAAACAATAAAAGAAAGGTCCCTGTATCATACAGTAAAGTAGCCAAGTGGGAGTTTAGACATGTCAGAATAGAAGAGCTGCAATATCAATTCCAAGTACCATTTATAAACTTTAAAAATTGCAAATTTTAACGCTCTATCTCAGGCTTTTTTCCCTTGCACTTTACCGTCAGTAACCAACTTTGTAGCGGCCTTATACCTGGTGAGCTAATCCGGTGATGGGCTAGTTCAGTCGTACGTTGTTTGTTTGTCATTTATGTCGTCGTGCCTTTTTTTTACTTATTTATTTATTTATTTATTTATTGTCCGTTATTATTCTCACGGGTCAGCTTCCGCTGAGCGCCCATTGCCGGATTAGCTTGCTAGTGGCAATTATATTATTTAAATGTTTTAAGGTAAAGATTATGATTGTGTTCTCCTGACGTCGAACGCAATTATCATGAATGCCGATGAGAGACCCTATTTCGCTGGCCGATAAAGACACATTACTTGTGGATGGTGGGGATCCAACAGGCGGCGGACCTGAGGCTTTACAGTCAGCCAGAATAGGAACAGACAAGAAAGATCACCTCTTCACACAATTATTGTTGTTCATGACCAAAGTCGACACGAACGTATGCTCAATGAACGAGGTGTTCAATCGGTGGACCGGTGATCATGAGACAAAAAACAAGTACAGGCGACCCGCCACATGTACAGAAAGCGAACAGCTCAGCGGCTGCGGCCGACGAGTTGATGAATGAAATTGCTCTAGGTTTTGAGTCAGACGAAAAAACCGACGCAAAGGTAGCTCAGAAGTTGGCTGATATTGTCAACAACAGATCGCCCCGACAACTGTGAGCAGTTAAAGGTTCCAAATGTCAAACCAGAAATCTGGACTAAACTTAAGCATAGTGCCACAAGCACGGAGTTGCGACTCGCAAATATTCAGAAAGTGCTTGTTGAAGGAGGCAGTGGGGTGGTTAATCAAGTGACACATTGCTCACCATCCGTGCACGTCCTGACAAATTTCCTCCCGCGGTTTTAACAGAGCAACTGGGAAATTTGGTCACATTTAATACGGATGCCATGGCCTATTTAGGCCATGTCAGTATGGAGATGTCCTACCGTCGACGCGACGCTATTAGGCCAAACGTGAACACGGAATATTCAGCTTTATGCGGGTCCCAGGTACCAATAACTGGGCTCTTGTTTGGCGATGAGCTGCAATCACAGCTAGTATCAAAGCTACAAATCGGTTACCCCGCAACGTTTAAGGCTTCTTATCGACACCAAAGCGGTCACTGGAAGGGCAAATCACATCACCAATATGGCAAGTCATTGTTAGGGAGGAAGCCGAGCCTGCACAGGGCCCACAGCAACAATTACAGCAAGCCAAGGGGAACTGAGAACAAATCCCGCCAGTGACATATAACAGCACCTGTTATGATCGTGAGCTTACACAGGTAAATAGGTTGGTGTATGTTGAAGCCAAAGTCAACTGTTTTAAGGCAGAAGGGCTAGAAACGTATTATAAAGAATGGCAGGCTTTAACCTCAGACCCTGAGATATTACAAACGATATGTGGCCAGCAAATTGAATTTTCTCTTAATCCTTACGAGCAGAGTGCTCCAAAAGAGAAAACTATTTCTAACCTACAATATAGGCAGAACATCAGTATGGAAATTGGGAAGTTGCTTTTTAAAGGGGTTATTGCTGCTACTTGTCATGAAGGAGGAGAGTACATTTCTATTTTCAGAAGGCCAAAGAAAGATGGTACCATGTGTGTTATCCTGAACCTGAAATGCCTTAATGAGCATATGTTATACAGCCATTTGAAAATGGATCTCTTCATACTATGTTAAATATGGTAAAACCAAATAATAATATATGTCATCCATTGATCTTAATTAAGGATGCTTATCACTCTGTGCCTATTGCCACAGACTACCAGAAATACCTTAAGTTTCAGTGGCAGGGACAGTTGTTCAAATATGTATGTTTTCCTAATTGCCTTGCATATTGCCCCAGGAAGTTTACTACATGTTACTAAATTGTTAAGACCGGTGTTCTCTCATTTATGGCAATTTGGCCACCTGTCTGCAAGTCACATTGATGACTCATACTTGTAAGGTGATTACTATGCTGATTGTGAAAAGAATGTTATAGGTACTGTAAAAAAGATGTTTGATTCTTTGGGGTTTACTATTCATCCTGAAAAGCATGCTTTGTTCCTCAGCAGAGACTCATTTTCACGTGTGAAAGAAACCAAGTTCTACGAGATGATAGAAGACATTGAGAACTTTTGCCGATATGCGTCGCATGAGCCGAGTACTCAGCTCAAGCAGAAGAAAAGCAAGAAAGCGGTTCACCCTGAGAACCTGGCTATCACAAAACAACGAGCTGACAAACCCGAGAGTAGCCCACCGATGTTTGTAAAATTGTTCTCCAAAGATGTAGATGGGACCAGTGTGATAGATACAGCCTTCTATAGACCTAGCACAAGGCAAGATAAGAAAAAAGGAACCAAGATGCTTCCCAACAAGACAGTGAGAGTGAACCCGAAACATTACATTAGTCAACGTTGTATGGCCTATGCTGGGATCCGCGTGGAATTAAGGCGTCTTTGTTAACGGGAACTTGGAGACCATCCAGATGAGATTGGACTCGGCTGTGCTTACCAAGTGCCTTCCCCACGGTTAGTTGGATTAAATCTAGGTTGTGTTTAGCAGTGAGACAGGATCACTGATAGACACATAGCCTTTGCAATGTCTCAGGTCTACTAACGAAACTTAACCAAAGCACAATCCGCACAGAACCATGAAAGAAAACCATCATCCTCCACAAAGCATAACTTGTCCTCACCACATTTGTCACAATCGGTGACAAGAGGCATGTCTGAAACATATTGGATAATTTCTAGCAAACCCAAAGCCTCGAGGAGCTCCGCATTATGCATAAAATAGTACTCAAGAACGCAGCGCGCCTCTGCCATGGCCAACAATTCCTTGAGCGTCTTGTCAGCCATGCTCCTTTTTTAGACCCAGATTAAAGAAATCCTGAAAAGTGCCAGCGAATAAATGTGACCATGTGATGATACAATAATAATAATAATAATAATAATAATAATAATAATAATAATAATAATGAGGGATTTATATAGTGCTTTATCCAAGGCTCAAAGCGCTTTACAACACTTTTTGTGGGGGACTTAGCTAGACTGCTTATTAAAGGCGCAAATTGCAGCCAAGCAGTTTACAATCTTATTAAAGTGAATAGTAGGATACACAGATGCCCCCATAACAGTATAAGTGATAGACCATCACACCGGGGACTACGTCCCCTGCTCTTTCCGAACAATGTGTGGGTTCTTTAACGTCCCACACCAGTACTGTGAGACGGGACCTACGTTTGTCGTCCTTATCCGAGAAGACCAGAAAGTCTAACCATTTACAGATGCCTTTACAAAGGCAGCACTTTTTCTTCAGTTATTTAAAGACCTTGAGTGTTGGTCCGGTCGAGGATTTGAACCCACGACCTCCCGCACGGTAGTCCGGTGCTCTACCAACTGAGCTAACCGGTCGAAACACTTTGCTACCACACTCTTCCAATACCACTACGCACCTACCTGACCACGTTCCGAAATCCAGCATTGGAGAGAACGTCCTTTTCCCATACAAACCCCTATAAAATGGGGTCGGAAAGGCTTGAAACGTATACTTTTTCAGCGTGCTTCCCATGCAAACTCTTATAAATTCGCCGTTTGATGATTACCACCTACACTACTACAGCTAAAAATGAATTCGTGGTTGTGTGAAAATAGTTGAGTACTCTTTACAGTTCTCCTAACGAAATGAGCGGTTAATACAAGGTTCCACTCGTACAAGCTCGCTATCAATGTTCACGGACCGGAAGGTTGATGAAAAACTGCGAGTTGTGTTTGCGGTTTTCCAGGGTTTTCGTATTTTACAGTGGAAATATTTCAGATATTAACTATTTTAACAACTTTTATCATTAGCCGCTCCTGTGTCCTTGAAGAGTCTCTATGCAACTTCTTCTAACAGATTACATTGATTTTCTCTTACGAGTTACATCAACACATAGTCTCCCTCCACTAACTATGATCAACGCGTTACCAACTGACTCAAGGATATTGAATCGATGAAAATTACTATATAATCAATTTCTCTCTCCATGGACATAGGAGCTCGTTAGCGGAACTGCTAAGAGTACTTAGCTTTTTTCCACACAACCAGGAATGCATTTTTACCTTTATTTCCGTTTGGTCGCTTACTTAACTTACTTAATCCTCTTCGTTCCTAGTGGAACATAGGTCCTCAACTAGAGCACGCCACCTAACCCTATTCTGTGCAGTGACCTTTGCTTCATTCCACGTTAGACGTTTTCTCTCCAACTCTGCCAATCTCGTTCGTCGCCAGGGGTGCTGGGGTCTCCCTCTCTTTCGCTTCCCCTGTCGGTTCCACTCCAGTGCCCTCTTGACTACATGTCCATCTTGTCTCCTCAAGGTGTGGCAGATGCAGCCCCAAGCTCTTTGCCTTATCACTTGCTCTATCGGTCGCTGCCCTGTCTGTCTTTAGAGCTCCTTGTTGATGATTTTCCTAGGCCACCAAATCCCCAAGATGTTCCTCAGGCTCTTATTGATGAACACTTGCAACTTCTGCTCCAATCCCTTAGTCAACCGCCAAGTCTCAGAACCATACAAGAGCACCGACTTCACATTGGACTCAAAGACTCTCAGCTTGGTCTTCGTTGTTAGTGCTGTGGATCGCCATATAGGTCTCAGCATCGCAAATGCCTGTCTTGCCTTTTCAATTCGTGCCTTAATGTCCTCGTCAGTGCCTCCCTTCTTGCTTACAATGCTCCCAAGGTATGTGAACTCATTCACTTCCTCAATCCGTGCCCCTGCAACCGACACACCATCGCCACGCTTGGTACCAATACGCATCAACTTTGTCTGGGTGGCATTGATTTTCAGGTCTACCTTTGCACCTTGTACCTCCATGGCCCATGTCCTATCCCTCATGTCCTGTATTCTGTGCGAAAGTAGGGCCAGATCATCGGCAAAGTCAAGGTCTTCTAAGGATGTCGCAAAGATCCACTGAATACCTCTCTTCCTGAAAAAGGCTGTCCTCGTCACCCAATCCAGGGCAACCAGAAACAGCAGGGGAGATAGCAGGCAGCCTTGTCTTACTCCAGTCCTCATATTCAATGGTTGGGTCCTCTGTCCATTGTGTACCACCTGTGCGGAAAAACCTTCATAGAGAGCTCTGATGATGGTGACCACCTTGTCAGGTATACGTATCCCGTAGTGCTGCAACAACCTCCACAAAACCTCTCTACTGATACTATCGAAGGCCTTTTTGAAATCTATAAAGTTGACATACAAAGAGGACTGCCACGCGATGCTCTGCTCCACAATAATCCGCAGTGTTGCTATTTGATCCGTACAGCTTCGGCCAGCTCGGAAGCCCGCCTGTTCCTCTCTCAATTTTTCATCCAGCGCGATCTTGATGCGCTCCAGGATCACTCTGCAAAACACCTTACTTGCCATGTTCAGCAACATGATACCACGCCAGTTTTTACAGTAGCTCAGATCATCTTTCTTGGGCAGCTTGATTATCATACCCTTCTTCCACTCCTCCGGTATCTTCTCTTCACTCCATATCCTGTTGCAGAGGTCCAGATTAAAAGAACCTCCTCTGATATGTCCCCTCCCGCCTTAATTGCCTCTGGTGGTATATTGTCACATCCTGCAGCCTTCCCGGTTTTTAGCTTTTTTATAGCATTCTTGATTTCAATACGTGTGATGCGACTTGTCCTGATGTTCAGCTCGTCATTTGGCTCCACCTCTGGTGGGTTGAGCGGCTCTTCGTGGTTAAGCACTGTTTGAAAGTGTACCCTCCACCAGTGCATCTCCTCCTCAGCTGACCTGAGCAACAAACCTGCCTCGTTTCTCACTGGCTTACATGTATTCTGGAACCTCCCACTTACCTTTCTGGTGATCTCGTACAAAGTTCTTGCATCCCCTCTCTTTCCAGCCTCCTCAGCTCTCTCAGCTTCTGATTCCACATACACCCTCCTGTCTCTCCTGCACTTCCTCTTCACCTCCCTACTCAGCTCTTGGTACTTTTTGTTTGCATCTCTCTTCTGCTTTCTCGTTCTGGCCATGTTTGTGGCGTTTTTTGACACCTTTCGCTGCTTGATTATCTTACAAGTCTCCTTGCTGACCCACTCCTTCCTTTTTGCCGTTGCCCTACCGAACACCTGCTCGCAGGTCTCCACGTAACCTTGTTCGATCAGCCTCCATTCATCATCCACTGGCAGCTCCTCCCCGTCTGTCAACTGCTGCAGACCCTCAAATCTGTTGTGCAGCGCTAACTTGAATGCGCTCCGAACCTCCAAGTCCTTCAGCTTACTAACCTCAAAACGCACTCGGCTACTTTCCCCTTTCCTCACTTTTGCAATCCTTAACCTGACTTTTACCGTCAGCAGATGGTGGTCCGACCCAATGTCTGCCCCACGCAACACGCGAACGTCCTGCAGTGAGCTCTTCCATCTGCTGCTAAATGCCAGGTGGTCGATCTGGTTCACAATAACACCGTCAGGAGACCTCCATGTCCGCCTGTGACACTCCTTATGGGGGAACAGCATTCCACCGATTACCAGCTCATTTGCCTGACAGAAGTCCGCCCACCTCTCACCATTTTCATTCATCTCAGCTCTTGCCCCATGTTTACCCATCACCTCCTCTCTGCCTGTATTATCCATCCCCACCTTAGCATTCATATCACCCATGACGATCTTCACATCTCTGCATGGCACCTGATCCAAAACCACCTGTAATGCATTTTTACCTTTATTTCCGTTTGGTCGCGCCCATCTTAAATTCGGCAGTGTTGTTGCTCTTGACTAGGGACTTTAAGCAGCGAGAACGGCAACGGCGACGGCGACGGGAGAGGCCTCCGGGAAAACCCAAATCTCATAATGCGCATGTCTGCCGGAAAATATCTTGCCGTTGCCGTCACGTCGGAACGCGAATAAAGGCAATCTCCGGTTGTGTGAAAACGTGAGTACTAAAATCCTATTTTCTTTGCTATTTTGTCGTAAGTAATGACATTTAAGCAATGAGCGACTTCTGAAAAGTCTAAATATACTTTATAATCATTTTTCATCAGAAAAGTTTGTCTCCTTGGTAAAGGGGAAAGCGCAACTGAAGACCGAAGCCAAGTAAATTAAGCTCTTTGTTTGAAAATGAAATTACCCGTAGAGAATTTTTCTCGTTTGTTTGGCTTAGCTACATAACTGAAGTTATATGAAGTAAGCAGTCATTAATTGATTAAAATTATTTTACATAAAAGCCAGAACCTTTCTGTCGCTGTCTAGACCAAGTTCCAAGGTGATAACAGCGTCGCTTGGCCCATTTTATTTTCAGTTAATATGGAATCGTAGGAATTCAATACACTGAAGCGTCTTTTGAAAAATTTCTGATCTAACTTTATAATGTGGGCTACGAATACATGTTACATTTGACAACAGACCTGATCTAAAAATTGAACTTCGATAATTCACGTCAGAACTCTTGTGTTGTTGTTTGTAAACTTTATATTTCGCTGTTATTTATTTCATGTATGTGTAGATGTGATTGAAATAAGGACCGAAAGAATTCTCTGTTCTCTAAAATGGAATTCGGAAACACATTCATCATCCTCAAGCACATTGAAATCAAAATACGTGAATGAATTATACGGTAAATCCAAATTTTCCGAACTGTTTGGGTCGTACAGCAAGAGAATATCATCATCGCTAATCAGCCTTTGGTAATGGCTAAGCAAAAGCTGGTTTCTTGCCGATTCAAGCGAAAATCAAGATAGACAAACTTAACTGGTTAACTGGCGTGCCATGACTGCCGTCCCAGTTTCGCGGTAGCGTGCTTAACTGCTTTAAAGCTCGCGCCACGACCGCGTTCTCTCTCCAGTCTTTTCGCTGTTCCGACGTCGCCGTTCCCGTTCCGGTTCTCGTTGCTTAAAGTCCCTACTGTGAGTCTTCGGACCGCTATTTTGAGAAAAGAAAAACCGGAAAGGTTGGAAAAGAGGGTGATTGATAATTTGTGTCATGATGTCATTCCGTAGACACATATTCTGCATAAATTTTGCCATTTCGCAAGTCATGCGGAAAGTCGCAGCAGCGAAAAAACAGTCGCGCTAGCGAAAAAATGTTGCGCCAAAGGTAAGACAGTGTTCACCACAAAGAAAAAAGAATACATTCCCAATATGATGCTGTACGCGCGTGTATGACACTAACATGGTTCCCATTTCGCCGAAAACGACAAAAAAGTTTGATAATCGCTCAACCTACTTACGTTACATGAAAGCCACACGCGAAGTAGCACGAAAAATCCGAAAAATTTTCTCAGGCGCCAGTCTTACAGGGACCATGATGACGTGCCCGATTCTGTAATATCTTGAAAACGAGGCTACTTGCTGCATAATTATCTTTTCAACAGTGATCTAGACTGATAATTTCATCTTCAGAAATACGACGTTAGGCAGGAATTAACTTGAGATCAAAATTTTGATGGCAGATGTGGCGAATGCTTCAGAGGATACTGCAAGCCTTATAGACCATGAAAGCGAAAACCAGGTATGTAAACTTGCTGAATAAAATGTAGTGTTGAAATTGGTGAGGATGTTTACTTCGAAGTCGAGGCCTTGACAAAATTCAACCTCATGTACGCCGAATAGTCATTTTGCAGTGCAGTATCTTATATATATATATATATATATATATATATATATATAGGCAATTGTGGAAAACGAGGACGGACAACTTCGAGCGAAAAAAAAAATATATATATATATATATACAGTAAAAAATCTAAAAAAAGTTTAAAAATTTAATAAAAATAGACGTTTCGGTCAATGACCTTCATCAGTTGCAGTGCTTCATCAGTTGCACTGCAACTGATGAAGGTCATTGACCGAAACGTCTATTTTTATTAAATTTTTAAACTTTTTTTAGATTTTTTACTGTATATATATATATATATATTTTTTTTTTCGCTCGAAGTTGTCCGTCCTCGTTTTCCACAATTGCCTACAAATTTCATTACTCGAGGTTTGGACTACGAATCCTTTTGGATCCTTCTGGCGTGTGGCATCCCTGTTGGCTCGAAGCATCATAACTTTTTATATATATATATATATATATATATATATATATATATATATATATATATATATATATAAAGTTGGTAAAGCGAAACGAGGCCTATTGGTTTTTCTGGTGTCTTGTATTGGGAGCTAGTAATCGGAATGTTTTTATAAATGTCTATTGAACATTGTATAAATAGACTGACACGAAAACCATTGCAGAAACGGGAATGATTGATTGAACTGCGGAGTGAATATTTATTTAGTAAATTGTCTCTCTACCTATCGACGTTTTTCCGCTATTTTTATATTTTAATGAGGCCTAAACCGAAAATAAAGATTTAGCCACGAAGTTGTGCTTTTCAAGTCATTTTCACATGCACTAGACCGGTGCAAGTCTAAGGTGCTCCTCAGTAACATTACAGTCAAACGGACACCTATGGGGCGCCGATTGTAAAATAATTTATTTACCTTAACATTCTCAATTTTTTCATTATTTATAAATAAAGTTTTGTGATATGATACCATACATCATGGCCTTATTATTTGATATAATAAATCCTGATTTCAAATCAGTCAAATCATAGAGAGGTGTCTATGGGGCGCCGATTGTAAAATAATTTATTTACCTTAACATTCTAACTTTTTTCATTATTTAATAAATAAAGTTTTGTGATATGATACCATACATCATGGCTTTATTATAATTTTGATATAATAAATCCTGATTTCAAATCAGTCGTTTATTATTTGATATAATAAATCCTGATTTCAAATCAGTCGTTTATTATTTGATATAATAAATCCTGATTTCAAATCAGTCGTTTATTATTTGATGTAAGAAATCATGATTTCAAATCATGTGTTCATAATTTGATATAATAAATCCTGGTTTCATATCATGCGTCTATGATTTGAAATCACGACTTCATGATTTGATATCAGTGAAATCATAATTTAACTTAATAAGTATGATTTAACTTAATACATAACCCATGCGAGCGAGTTACTTGTGACAAGTCACATAAGCATCTATTGCGCGGGAAAATACGATCATGTCGGACGAACTTTCAAGGTCAATTGCTTCTGCCGTATCCCAAGCAGTTCAAGGGGCGGTCGATGAGGCTCTATCACGTCTTCCAAGTCAGGGAGTCACTTCAGACAGTTCAAGCTCCACCTCAAGCTCGACCTTGATCTCCACATCGAGCTCAAATTCAAGTTTTCAAGAGGAATGTACATGTGCTGGCCGGCCAACAGTCATTGTGTTCGTCTTGAATCGAGTTTGCTATTTAATACTGAATATTTGACCATTTTTCCATTTTCCTGTCTTACTTTAGTGTTCAATGATGATTCCTGTGGTTTGCATGTTGTTCCAGAAGAGGTTGCGTTTGGAATGGAAATTCCCCACCTTTAACACATAGTCGCCAGGTTATCGCTCTTCAATGACTTGAAACGAAACCTTACAGCTAGCATCAATGACATTAGGTTATTCTTAAAGAAACTGTCCCTTGCCTTGTTGAATTGCGTCACACATAACCGCAATCTGCAAAGGTTTTATGTCATGCTTAAAAAGGCAATTGACATCACTGTTGCATGCAAACCCCAGGAAACATCATCAAACACTAAAGTACTAAATTTGAAATCAGGATTTATTATATCAAATAATAAAGGCATGATGTATGGTATCATATCACAAAACTTTATTTATTAAATAATGAAAAAATTTAGAATGTTAAGGTAAATAAATTATTTTACAATCGGCGCCCCATACCAGTGGGGTCTTAAAAGTGACATAACCATAGTGACCTCTCTACTACGGACACTTCACTCTGTCCCGTCGGTGTCCGTATTAGGGAGGTTCGACTGTATTGTCTCTTATGCTTCATACAGTATATGCATAATAGTACATGTACATGAATCCATACAGTATAATTATGCATGATAGTACATGTATAACGATTTTGCATTTCAAACTTTTAAGTCTTCCATCTATGTACAGTTACTGCCTATGCACATTGTAATATACAACTGATAATGCCTGGGTTGCTCCAAAGGCTCTATACTGTATGATTTCTGTATTACTTCATACTTCATTATACATGCTATTACTGCATTGTTTAGGGTGAAGCATTCCTTTTTTTTTTCGATGGAAGTAATAGTACAGCTACAGCATGTGTAATGTATAGGATGATACCGAAATCTAGCTGGCTCAAAATGTTCTGGACCAAAAAAAAAGGAAGAAAAACACTAAATTAAACTAGCTAGTCCAGTCTGCACTTGGAACATATTATATTTTGTTTTGTTTCCTTTGCCCTTGGAGCTAGCTTTCAGAGTGAGTGCTGATTCATACTTCAGAAACAAGAAATGTTTGCACATGCCTTATCCCAGGCCAAACAGTGAAAACAGTGTTATGTGGTTTGTGCCCATGATACAGATATCAAGCTGCACAAAAACAATTTTGCTTAAAACTACTTTACCAGTAGCAACCAGTTTGGGCCTCAGGTTGGTTCCTTATCATCTAGATATGCAATGGAACAGTGTTTTTTGATGCTCTTTGGTGTCTTTTTTTACAGAATGCACATTCATATAGCAGAAGGAGAAGCAAAAGGCAGAATAGAACAAGAGAAGTTCGAGTGATTATATTGGCTTGTCTTGTGTTTGGTACTGGTGTTACAGTGGCTCTTATTGTGGATATCTACACTGGCAATCATTATACAGGTAATCCACAGTGTTGTGTTGGTTATTTTAGTCCTGTCAGTGACAACTGGTGTGTGTAGAAGAAGGAAGGAGTCTAGATATCCATAAAACCCTATATAGTCAAAGCTCTTGAGAGCTTAGACTGTACATGTACTTTATTGTGCTGCAGCTGTATTGTTTAGGACAATGCACATACAAATAATATCTTGTTTTCAGGGAGCAAAACTGTAGCTTGAAGCTCTGTGTTAATGTTGTGTTCATTCACAAAAGTAGCCTTCAAAAGTAGCCTTCAAAAGTAGCATGTGGTGAAACATTATAAGTGATATACATGTAACAGTACTGATCAAACTGAAAGCCCTTCCATGATGTTTTAGCTTTTCAATAACCAAAAAGTGCGCAATATAATTATTTACTACATACATACTTACGACAAATACCAAAATCTTTTGTTACGTTTCTTAAACGAAACGCTGATCAAAACAAACCCGAGACTGATGTGGCAAGTCAAAGATCTGCCGATGCATTCGAAGAATACGGTGCTTTCCTTACAACGTCGTTCAGACGCAAAATCGACTATGCATTATAATTAGGCTTCTTTGTCTCCTTTGTCACATGTTCTGAAGTTAATGAGGTAGATTTTTAGTCCCATGAGTAAAGTTTTATGCAAGTTTCATTGTACGCGCGCATAGATTTGACACGCACTCGTGCTTGACACGAGTGTGTAGGCACGTCAAGTGCGAGTGACACGATCAATTTTCTCGCGCTTCACGTGCGAGAAATGCTTCAATACTTCTGGGCGGTACTGTACATGTATTTCCAGGTTGAGATAAATAATATCTTACATAGTAATTACCGTATTCGCACGTGTATAGGCCGCACTCGTGTATAAGCCGCACCCCGGGTTTTGCCATATTTTTTGAAAAAAAAAATTCACGCGTTCTTAAAAACGCAAAGGCCTGGCGAGTGCCGAGTACCATCAAGATATTGTTATTTGTTTATATGACAAAATTCACCGCGATAAATAATCTAAAACAGCATGCATTCGATCGAACAAACAAAACGGTGTCAACTCGATCGTATGAAAGTTCATGTTGCGTTTCTTATGCAGTGTTCATTGTTCTCAGACTTTGTTTTCGTTAGAAACAAAGCTCAGATGTAAGTACACATAACGGATAAATTATTTGACAGAAAAATCAATGTTGAATCTCAAATTTAATATAAGACATAAGCATACGAGACATGCGATCGCTACTTTGGTGTACTTGTACTTGCGTTGTCACAGATATGTTAACGGAGATTCTGGCAATTCCACATGCGTGAATCATTTCTTTGTTATGAGAAACAGTGAGACCCCTCAGATTGTCTCTGAAAGATTTATTGACTCAGTGAGGTGCAAGATTATGTATTCCATGGAATAGTTTTTAATGGAGAAACCGGCTGCCGGTCATATACATGATGACACAGCGTTTTACAAACTTGCCATGCAAATCCAGTTTGCTGTTCTAAGGGCTTCAATGTGCAGGCTCAAATAATTCCCTTGCAAAAATTATAACTAAACAAGTACCCTTGTAGGAATTCAGTACATTTAAAGTATACTTTAAACAGGTGATAAACACTTTAAAAAGTATACTTCATTCATACTTAAAGTATACTTAAAGTATACTTAGAGAAGTATACTTAAAGTACACAACTTTTGGTCACCCAAAAAGTATACTTAAAGTGTACTTTAAAGGGAGTATACTTGAAGTATACTTTAAAGGAAGTATACTTGAAGTACACTTGTAGTATACTTGAAGTATACTTAATGAATACATGTATAAATAACCTAAACACAGGTTTAATCAATCTACATATTTATTCTTATCAATATATATATATATATATAATAAATGTGACTTATGCAATGCAAATGTACTCTCAGTGAAAAGTAAATCTGACTAAAAAGAGGTTTTCACAATATTATAAAAAGGCACCTCTACTCTGATCTTTCAAGTTAATTGGAACTCACTGAATTTGATAATATATAATAATGTATATGTTTAGAAATATATAATCATGCACAGCAACAGTCTGCATGAAGTAGTGGCTACATGTAGATTTCTTTAAACTGAAATAAACTCATGTTCTAGTTTTTAGCAATAAACAATATATATTGCAAAGATTAAAAATTTTAATGGACAATTCTATCACTGTATCTAAGACAGATTTTAAACGGGTGTTTCAAGAAGCTTTTTGCACATTTTTCAATAATCAACAACTTGGACTATCCTTTTGTTGACTTAGCTTCAAGACAGGTTATTTTGTTCTGCAATGCCACTGTCAGATGTCATGTCTGGGAACTTCTTTCTTGTGTAACCTACAAAACAATGAGAATAGTAAAGACTTAGAGAAGCTATTATATCAAGAACACAGCCAAATATGATCCCTGTAACTAATTTCTTTGGGCAGCCACTTTTACAGATTACTTAAATTTTTTCTTTTAACTTCTTGTAAGTCACCACTTCTTGTATGTTGTTGATCCCATGCCACTTTCAATATTAGATAGCCAACAAAGACATTTTTGAGATAGGAATAGTGATCAGAATTAACTAAGGCAACTGCTTTTACTATATACCTGAAACAATAATGATAATATGACAAAGGCTTTGTTTTAAGCATTTTAAAATAAATGCTACTAAAGAGAAAAGTTTGTAACAAGCACCACTGGGAAAGAAAATAAACTTATTGTGGTTACTATTGCCATCTCAAAAACATCTGTACTTTAGTTCTCTATATGTTTATTGCATAGTCATGTATTAAGCAATAAGCTATTTTAGGGACACTATCAAAGGCTTTTTTATACAAGCTAGCGGACAGCCGTAAATGCTCATTCACAACAAAAGCATTATATATAGTTTACTAGGAAACATACAGTGTTATATGTAAAAGCAGTAAAATACTGATCATTGATTGACATCTTACTGTTTCTGCGTATGTTAATGCTTGCACTTTAAAACCAGTACCTTATTGGCAACTTCAATCAATGCATCTGAATCAATTTTTTTAGAAACAAATCTTTTGTCAAAATTTTAAGAATTCCCAATTCACTGCATTAAGCTACCCTTTCAAAGACTGGCTCATGCAGTGTAAACATTTTTATTGTTCTAATAAGTATTGTTAAGTATTGATTATACTTACTCAAGATGCTCTCAAGAATGTCTGTATCAACGCACTGTTTTCCATTTTTTCCTCCAAGACTCCTCCCTAGAAGCTCATCATCGCTGTAAAAACAGCTTGGCAGCTATGGCATCCATTGCAGTTTTACTTTTTGTTAACTGCTCTTTGTCGTCTGTTAAAATGAAAGTAAAACAGATTTCAATTACCTGTTATTGTATTCTTTCTTTTTGGCCCAAAGGCTTGAAAAGATTTGCATGTAAGTAATACTTGTTGCTTTTATTGAACGCGTATGCGCATATTAAACAGTCATTTCAGTTGCATGCACTTTCAGTAGGTATCATTTCCTTTTGACTGGAAAGTATGACCATTTTTTACCCACTACTAGGGATGCATTAAATAGATATACAACCAACTGCTTTGGCTGAAACTTTCACGAAATTTACTGTTAAGAACGGTAAGGGCAAGTTTAAACGGGTAAACAAATTATAAACGAAAAATAACGGTAGAAACTCACCACTTTCGCTCAGAACCACACAGGGGTAGTACTTTTTGTCCAGGTACATTGCTGAAGTTGTATTGTCTTCTTTTCTCAGTTCGGTTTCACCAACGATAAACTTAACATTGTCTTCAATAAATTGCACCCGAAAGTATTCTAAAAAGGGAAACAAATAATTCTTACTGTATATACAATAGTTAAAAATCGACTTGCAGTGACCTCGACTTTTTAGAACAACAACGAGAACATGCTGCCTCTTCTTTCATTTGAAAGAACCGTTTAGGTTTCTTTTATAGCGCAAAGCACTGAAAGCACAAGGGCGTCTGCAAACTCAGATTAAGAAAACGTTTATATAATTTATGGGAACACATCAGTCTATATTTATCGATTAAAATGCGATAAACTTTGGGGCTTAATAGCGGGCAACGAATGCAGCGCATCTTCACGTGTAAAAAGAACTTGGAACTTTGTTATATAAAACAATTTCACTTACTTCTTTCACCATACTTGAATGATGGTGTTGTTTTCCTTTTATTGTCTTTCTTTGTGTCGCTCATTGTGTCTACAGACAGAGGTAAGATCTAAGTAGAAAAGGCAAAATACCAACGCAATTTCACGAGTCACCGATCTCAAGGTTACTTTTGAGAGACAAAGTTTGCTCGCCAGTTCGTTTCGCCCGCCAAAACTAAACTCTGTGTCCCGTATGTTGCCAAGTAAGGAAAAGTATAAGATCCCGTATATAAGCCGACTGTGTTAGATGTCAGCGGAGCTTGGCAAGGACAAAAGAAAAAAATGGCGGTCAACAGTGAGGATTCTTGTTCGGCAAAAAAGCTAAAGAAGAGTAACTTGCGTGGACCTTTCAACCGGTATCTTTCTCAACCGGGATCAAAGATACCTCGAACAACGTTGAGACGTTGACGAAAGAATTTCCCGACGTCCACTGCTTTGCCCTCGGAAGACCTCAGCACGGAGTCAATATTTGGGAATGACGCGCGACTGAGCGGCAGCTTTCCATAGAGTACTAAAGTGTGACGTCACAAATATCTCAATTTTTGAAATTATGGGATTTATTAAGATGTTTGCAAACAGCATGATGAAAAATGCCTACAGGCCAAAAATCAGCCTCTCATTTCAATTTTGGAGTGAGATATTGCAACTTTTACGCTCCAATGATTCCATACAAATCCTTCTAATTTTGTCTCGGTTCCAAACGTTTGGAACCGAGACAAAATTAGAAGGATTTGTATGCAATCACTGGAGCGTAAAAGTTGCAATATCTCACTCCAAAATTGAAATGAGAGGCTGATTTTTGGCCTGTAGGCATTTTTCATTATGCTCCTTTGAAATGTCTCAATAAATCCCATAACTTTAGAAATTTAGTTTTTGTGATGTCATCACTTTAGTACTCTATTGTTACCCAACCATGACTTCACACATATGGAAACCGGTGAACCATTACACAGTTTGTTAAGCCAGACTGCTGTTCCTTTCGAAACGGATGACGGTGAGAGTTATTTTAGTCAATACGAAGATTATGATCATGAGCATGGCGACCAATGTGACCCTTTAGATGGACCTCTTAAGCCTTCAGAATCAGGACTAGCCGAGATAATTGCAGAAGATAAACAAGAAGGCATCGAAGATTACCTTATGGCTTTCGATTCTGAGGAGAGTGCTGGTAACGTGTGCAAGTGTGGTACAAATTTTGTAAATAGAAAAGAAGTCAAAATAATTTTATCAATAAACATGTATTTAGTTGCAACAACTCTTTGAAATACTTATACCCTTACTTTACACCCAAGTTATGTCACTGGTTTGGAAAAATAACTATTATTCTTAGTTTTTCTTTATGTCTGGTATGTGCATATTGTATATGCTTATACAAATAATTTCAATGTTTTTATTAGATCAGTTGTGAACCACTTCATTTGTGATACCCTGCTGTTTAGTGGTTACTCCCTATATCATAATTTGGGAAATGTTTCTGTTTATGTGTTACACCAGTTATTAAAAAAACTAAAATACTGACATTAAGCAAGAAATATGGTTCCTGTTGCTTCTGGACAATTGTGCCCTGCTGATTCAAAATGTTTTCTGGAATAGTTTTTTAACATGTATTAATTTTTTCAGTTTTAAAGGATCTTTGGAGAGATTTTAAGATTGCAGACTTGCATGCTAGATTGTCTGCGACTTTAAAAGTTTTAAAAGTATACTTAAAGTATACTTTATTTGGTATGCAAACCTTTTTGCAAATTCCAAAGTTTAGAAAAGTATACTTGCAGTATACTTTTCCAATTGAAGTATAAGTGAAGTACATTTACCACAATTTGTTTAATATACTTCATTTATACTTTTTTTGTTGAAGTCGATATTAAGTATACTTCAAATGTACTTCCTTTCTGGAAAGTACAAAAAAAGTATACTTGAAGTATACTTTAAATGTACTGAATTTCTACAAGGGTACTCAGCACAATTTTATCAGTTGTGGAAATCTTTGCTGTTTCTGCGATATCCCTATTTGAGAGTCTTAAAATTTCTTTAAGTGTCTTGAAACCTGAAAATGTGTATGCCAGTGCACCTCTTCAATCGATAAGTTTCATATGTCGAGTTCAGACACGATAGTATAAAGCGGCTCATTTCACCGACAAGAGCTGGGTCATTAAAAGATAGGTTGAAAGTCACCGTTGTGATTATTATTTTGCTTTATATGGAAAAGCCAACCCTTTTGTAAGTGTTTTGGCTAAAATGTTAAATGGATTCTAGGTTCTTGTAATGGGGTAGAAAAGCGTTTAAATGTTTTGTCTAAAAATTAATGTTAAACGGATGCTAATTTTTTTAAACGTAAATTAGGAAAGCCTTTTAACGCTTTACCAAAATTGTTAAATGGTAATGAGATTTTTGTAAACGGATAAGGGAAGTGTTTGAACGTTTTGTGCAATAGATTAAACGGATGCTAAACGGATATAAACAGATTCTTCAGTTAAACAGTAAAGCGCTAGTGTTCGTTTTCACTTTCTAGATCATGTATTCTGACTATGAAAATTGGCTATGCTATGAATAAAACTGAAAAGTGAAGTACATGTAGAATGTTACATATAGAATGTGACAAGGAATTAACCTGTGGTGATATTGAGTTTTTCATGATTTTGGACAGGTCATGCAGCAGTGGTATCAGATGTTAAGGAATGTGCAGATATTGGTTTAGACTTGTTAAAGAAAGGTGGTTCTGGAGTAGATGCTGCTATTGGAACTTGCTTTTGTGTTGGAGTGATGAACCCTGAAAGTTCAGGAATAGGCGGGTAGGTTTTGAAGATCTAAACTAAGACATATGCATAACATTTGAGGGGATCGTGGTGGGGTTGGGGGGTGGGTTTGAGGGAGGTGGTGATGGGAAGTCACTGAGGCAATGTTCCAGTATTTCTTTGAAGGTATACATGTAAGGGATGTTTTCTACCCTAAATAATTTTGCAACTTAATTGTCATACCTTCACATAAGTTATACATTTATACGCATTGTATATTAAGGCACGGTATATAGTATTAAGCATGCTACTGTAATCTTCCTTTTAGGAGCTCAGTTGTTCTGGCCTGTATTATAGTACTGTATTATGGTTTGGTTCCTTTTTGTGGACAAGAAAATTAACTCTTCACAGGGTCCGTGGGTCATTCATCCATTCAATTTTCAATTCAAATTAAAAATTGAAAATCGATGTCAATTTTTGGTGTGACCTTACTTTTTTTCCTTGCAAAATCACTAAACGTGTATCTGTAAACAATTCACTGTTTTCATTTTCATAAGAACCAAAAATATCACTTGGCCTTGTTATTTTTGTGCAGTTGCCATCAAATTGAAAATCAGACGGGCTATGGTACACTGTAATTGTTTTTTTTTTAGCAGCAAAACCATTGCCACAGTCTTTTGTCATCAACGATTACGTGAATTTGGAAAAAAATCCAAAATTGAAAATTGAATTTTGTTTTTGGGCAAATAAGTCATCAATCAATCGCACACCAAATGATAAAGGTACCCCAGGGGGGAGCTGGGTGAGGGAATGCTTGTTCCTCTTCCTCAGTCCCTATAGCTGCCTTGGCACAACTTTTCGAGCCCCTCGTTCTCGTGGAATGTTTGGCGCGTTTTCTGTGGTTGTGAGTTTATCGAAGTTATAGCACGCAGCAAGATACTGGACATTTCAAGCGAGGAGAAGAATCTTGGACTTCACATCGCAGCGTCTGACCTATCGGTAGCCAGACTTTCTCGAGCGTTTCAAGCAAGTGAATGCATGTTTTCGTAGCTCATGATTTTGCAGTCTTGGCTTTAAGCCGCCAATGTGCACATGCATTGGTAGAGCTTATGTGTAAACTACTTCAGTTTGAATCTTAGCTAATGTTCTGTCCAAGGCAAGAGATGCCTTCAATGATCTGGAGTTGGTGACTAGCAATAGTCTGAAGATAATGCACAGTGAAGGCACTATAAAGGTCACTGTTAATTTTTTCGCATTGCTATCTTTACAGCTTAAGATTTAAATGGCACATGAAATCTAGAATGTCTATACATGCATTATCATTAAATGTGAAGTAAAAAGTGTAATGGAAATAAAGTAGGTGATGAGGATGCATTTTTCGGACTGTCATTCCTTTTATTCACACATCTTTGCATGGGCTTTAAGCTCAAGCTTAAGATTCAAACTGTAGAACTGAATCATGGAACGCTTCTGTTTTCTGTCAAACAGAACCAGGGATAGATGCTTTAACAATCCCATCTTCAAGGAGCAAACGGAAATGAAGGATAACGTTATCTTTTTTGACATAAAGTAAACATGGTCCAAGCAAGCGATTTGCCAACACGCACCAAAACACAGACCTTTTCTTTGATGAAAAAATAACTAAATGTGAGCAGCACACCATAGAAACTTTGATAAACAATTCTTTCGTTAAGGAAAGAGTATGTTGCCATTTGAATGAATGATTTGTGTCAAATAGAAGTGGAGATATCATTTTTTCTACCAGGATCTTCAAAACACTTCAGACAATAAACCCAACATGTTCACAGCAACTTGCTGATGCGTGCCAATACACAGAACTTTTCCTTGCAAAAAATAACTAAACAGAAGCGACGTGCCATAAAAACTACTATAAACAATTCTTTGGTTAAGAAATAGTAACACACCGTTTGAATGAACAGTTTGTGTGTAATAAAGCCAGTGATTCATTTCTCCGAAAAGGATCTTTGGAACACTGCAGACAGTAACTGTTTGGCACATGAATTGTTGAACCCTGCCGAAACACAGAACTTTTCCTTGAAGAGAAAAATAATAACCAAATGTGAGGAATTTATCATAGAAACTCTGATGAACAATTCTTTAGCTAAAGAGAGAGTATTTTACTGTTTGAATGAATGATTTGTGTCAAATAAAACCAGAGATGTCGATCATTTTTTTGACAAGGATCTTCAGTTGACAGTAATGACTTGCTGACAAGTTCTGAACACAGAACTTTTCCGAAAAGAAAAAATAACTAAATGTGAGCAGGGTGCCATAGAAGCTTTGGTAAACACTTATTTGGGTAAAGAAAGAGTATTTTACCATTTGAATGAACGATTTGTGTCAAATAAGTGTAGAACTGAATCATGGAACGCTTCAGTCAGGCTGTAGATATTTCACAAGCAACTTGCCAATGCATGCCGAAACACAGCTCTTTCCTTGCAAAGACTTACAGTAAACTAAACATGTTAAAATAAGGAGTTCAAGTGACTGTTCCAATTTTCTTCCCATTTTTGGTAGTTATACTGTACATAGATCAAGCAAGTGTTGATAAACAGTAGTTTGTCAGTGAAGTTGCAAAGTGATTCAAAACTTGAAATATTATAGCTTTCTTTGAAGTTTTAACAATATGCAAATTTTGCTTTGAAGCCTGGTGTTTTTTCATTCCCAGATTGTCCTTTGTTTGACCAACTATGCTTCATATAGATGAGTAGCACAATCACCATGACATAATCAACAAATTAAGTACTTCCATGTCTTTCAAACTAAATATGTCGCTTGATATTTGCTGCTTTTCGCTGAAACGTTTTCTTTTTCTACTTGTAATTTATGGGCTACTCTGTAAAATAACTTAGAAAAATGTCTGTGCTAGACCTTTTCAGGGTCTCAAAAAATTATATCATTTAAATTGAACACAATAAAAAATTTGCATGTAACGTGTAACAATCATGAGGGGGGCATTGGGATTTTCGGTTTTGCGGTTTTGGCTATTTTTTAGATCCGTTTTTTGGTTTTTGTTGCAAAAGACTTCGGTTTTCGGTTTTGGTGGTCATTGCGGTTTGCGGATTTTTCGTTTTTTAGCATCTGGTTTTCGGTTTTTGTGAAAAATACTAGCGGTTTTTCGGTTTTGGTACCCAATGTGGTTTTTGGTTTTTCCTATTTTGTCCTATTTTGGGTTCCGGTTTCTGTTCGATTTGAGCAGCACTTGATCTCGAATAGCCGCGAAACGCCAAAGTTATTTAGAGGAATGCGTGACAAAATAAATGTCATGGTAGGGGATCAAGCGTCTCTCTTGATGCCCGGCGAGACTTTGACCTCGCAGACCAGGGCGACCATTTGGTCAGTTTGCAAGCTATGGCTTCCAACGTGCCTCCTGCGCCAGCAATGGAAGAAGCAATTGTGGATTGTGTTGCGTTTTTTTGAGGAGGGGAAAGGCGGCGAGAATTTTCGAAAGAAAAACAAGTTTAGATGTATGTAAAGTGAAAAGGGAAGAGCTTAAGAATAGTGTTTGGTAAGTCAATCGACAATCATTAATGTCATTATATTTACATTTTAATAGCTTAATCACGTAATGTCCCTAATAGTCCTAATACATTGAGAATACATAATATCTAAGCGTACAAGATTGAAGAGAGAGTAAGAGACTCAGCTGTTCACAGGGTAATCAAACACGTTGCTGGTCATATTGGTAATTTAAAACCTCTCCATGACCAACATCTCTTTGTACCAGTCACATCAGTCGCTTTTGTCTTGTATTGTTAGACTTCTTAGGGTCCTTAGGCTTTCTTTTTGCCGATCAACCTAGCAATGTTGAGTTGGCCTTGTATGCGGTTTTGGATGATTTTTTTCTTCGGTTTTGCAGTTTCTAATATACCCCAATGCCCCCCTCAATCATGGAGGCACATGCATCGCTCTATTTTCACAAAACTTTGAATTTCTCGCTCCGTGTTATATCTACTCTTCTAATTTCTGTCCGAAAGAAAGCCAAGGACGCAATAATTACATCGTTCAAGTTTCATTGAGAGTTCTTTATTCGTTCTGCAATTAACATCATGTTGAATATGACTGGTACAATATTGCTTAAAGCCTGTAACGCTCACAAGTTTAAAGCAATATCAAAATGTAAGCCTACGATTTGCAGGTTATGTTTTCGGCCCACGCAAAAACTAATTACGGAGGAAGAATGGGCAGTGTTTAAACTATTCACAGTCCAAATTAGAAACACATCTATTGCATAAATACATAGTGCGGTCAAAACAAAAAAATTAATGTGGAAACAGTTTTAGTAACGCTTAAGACATGATTTCAACATGAATTGTACGCCAAGTCCTGAAAATTAAATTCTGGAGCCATCACAATTGACTACTTACTCCAAGCCCACCACTTGGGCTTGTGTTTATCTTCGATTTGCAAATTTTTCAGCCCTTTTCGATGAATCTGCAACGAGATATTGAACGAGTTGGAAACACTTTTCGCCATTACCACGTGCTTCATTAGCACGTGCTTCTTTACTTTAGGGGGGGGGGGGGGCTCTAAAAGAGAAATCAGGGCTGATGATGTAATGGTTAAAAAATTAATGTTGCACGAGTTTCGTGAGTCAATGAAAAGAAAAGCCGAAAAGAAAAGAGAAAGAGATGGTTTATTTCTCCAAAAGAATCGTGAAAAGAAAATTGCTCAGTTCACAGAGCGAAGGCGAGCAACCCAAGAGTTGTCAAAGCGGTCAGTACAAACAAGGGCAGATAGCAAGAAAACGGAGCAGAAAGAGAGGGTGAAAAAGCAAAGAGTTTCGTGAGTCGACGAAAAGAAAAGCCGAAAAGAAAAGAGAAAGAGATGGTTTATTTCTCCAAAAGAATCGTGAAAAGAAAATTGTTCAGTTCACAGAGCGAAGGCGAGCAACCCAAGAGTTGTCAAAGCGGCCAGTGCAAACAAGGGCAGATAGCAAGAAAACGGAGCAGAAAGAGAGGGTGAAAAAGCAAAGAGAAAAGGCACGAGCAGAGCTGCAGGAAAAAGGGCGAAAAACTGTCTATAAGCTTCCATTTTGAGAAAACGAACTTAATAATAATAGTCTGTAGTCATACTTTCATTTTACAAGAAAATTCTTCATTTTTTTACAATTATAAACCTGACACACCCACAAGGCATTATGGGTAAAATATAAAAACTTACTTAAATTGCCAAAATAGTGTAAATGGTAACTTTTTCTAGATTGAGGTGCGTGTAATGCTGCAGTCCCTCTGGCCTGTACTGTATGTATTCATTTAATAAGGAAAATATAAACTTGATTATTTTTTACCTATGTTACGGGAAATGTATAGGTGACTGTGCTACTCATCATAGAGAAACTTATGGGATTGCATAACAAAGAGACTTGTATGCATATATGTACATGCACATGTGCATGGATAGACATACATGTATACGGTACACAAAATACGCTTGTATAATATGTGTAAGTGAAGTTTGGATACATGTATATCTGAGCTGCGCTATTAGAAGGCCAGTCATGGGAAACTGTTATGGCTTATGGGTACCTGCATTAAAAACCTGCTAGAAAGGATTTTTGCAGCCATTTTTTGAGTTACAGTGGAGTTATTATTGTATAGATCTGCAGGTGTTGAGGTTCTGATAATTTATTGCATTTTTGTAGTTTCTAATGTAGGTTTTAAAAAAGTTATCTTATACATGTAGGTATAATTTTTTTTGTAAATGACATACTGCAGGGTACTTATATATACATATATTTTCACCACAGTGGTGGTTTTATGTTGGTTTCACCTCCTGGACAGGAAGCAGAAGTTGTAGATTTTAGAGAAGTGGCTCCCTCAGGGGCTGTGAAGAACATGTTTCATGGAAAAAAGTCTCTTGCAGAATGGGTAAGGCAACTTGCTTTTGTTGTTTACCTATGTAATGGATTTTTAGCAATTCTCAGAAATTGAGGTGAATAGTGGTAGAAGATTTACAGAGCTGTGATGCAATGAGGTAAAATAATATTCCTAACGCCACCATTCCTTGAGATTGAAGAGAATAATTGTTTAATTATACTTAAGAAGTGGTTCATAGGTAGTGTGCATCTATCAAGTGCACGCGGGAGGTTGCTAAGTGCAAAAAAAGCATAAGAGTAGGACGAAATGAAGCTGAGTGCTACTCTAGCTTTTTGAGTGCAGCCTCCAAAGTGCACAACAACTCGATAGATGCACGCAACCCATAAACCATTTCTGTTATAATGTAGACTTCACTTTCAAACAAAAGAAGTGTTGTACGTATCATTATTTTCTGTCACATGGGAGCATTTAGGTGATGCTTGATTGAGTGGCGAAAACCAAGTAAGCTTTGCTATAATTATTGCCTTTTTACTTTCTTGCTTGTCAGGCATAATATTTTCTCAAATTCTAATCCTACTGACCAATAGACATGACCTCTAGAACTGTTTAAAGGCCAGTGAAAAAATAAATTATGTTGTTCATAGTCACAAATTGTGGAACTTGTTTCAGTTTTGTTGCCACGCTAAATGATTATAATTATTTTTAATTTGTGTGGTTTGAATAGCCGCAAATCGGTGAAAGGTGAGTGCAAAGATCTAACAGGCTTTCATTTAATATGAAAAAACATTTTTTTACAATTATATTATATTGTTAAACCAGGCCAAAATCATACAAATCAAGCTGTTCAACTTTTAATTTTATGGCCAAAATATTGATCAGGTAAAAGAAATAGTTTTCTTGGGAGTAACGATGGATAAAAATTTAACTTGGAAATGTTATGATCACATGTTGCCAATAAAGTTTCTAAATCCATAGTAATTATTCGGAAATCCAGTTTCTATATTTACTGTATCTTCAAAGATGTTATGAACATTATATTTTTATCTGGTCTATCCCCACCATTTTACTGCGACTTAGCAATCTTGGTATTGTAAAATGTCATGACATAATCATGTACTCTTATGATGAACTCTATGTGTATGTAGAAATCACAAGTTTAATCATTATTAAGAGATCTTAATAAAACGTTAACTTGCCACATATAACAGGCCTTCTGGTATTACGCGATGGTGCGATTTTGCACAATCGACCTTAAATCGCATCCGATCGCACAATTCACGAAAAATCGCATAATTCAAAATATAACACAGAACATTCATAAAATAAAGCATGAATGAACAAGTTTCTTTGGAATTTCTGCAAAAATACGCCATTTTTAAGATGATTTACCTTGGAAAAAGGCTAACAAGAATCTTTAACGGGCTACCTGTGGTAGCACGAGTCTAGGTTTCAGTTTTCTATAAGTCTATCGTCGACGTTGAGAATGAGCAAGCCTGCACTGCTCGCGGTCTGCGGTGTCCCGGAAGGCATGAAAGCGAGGCGCCTTATTTCAAAATCATCCATGGATCTTTTCTTATTCAAACTCAAGTTTTTTTTCTGCGTGGTTGTGTGGACAGAGATTAGCGGAAACAGGGCCAATAAGGCTAAATCGGAAGAAAAGTATATCCGGCGATTGAGGAATAATATTGTTGTTTTTCCCACATATTGCTTCTTCGCCTTCGATAACTTGGAATCAGATGTATGGCATCAAGTTTCACGACTGTTTTTTACCGTGGGAACCAAGAAAGCTGATTGGTCAACATTAATTCGATTAGTAAACAAACCCAACTATCACTGAAATTTCTGTAAAACCTAAGAAAACTTTCTAATAAAATCGCTCAGCTTAAACACAACGTTGAATTAAGAATTACGGTGCAATATACAGTCTGGTAGGTTTTTTGCGGTCGTGGAACCAACCATATAGTATACATATATATACAAAACTTAGGTGTAAACCCACATTCACATTTGTTCGAAGCCGTATAATCAAGTGTAGCCCGAGTGAACGCTCCCGAGAGCATCTAGTTCACCTTCGATTTGGTATTCATTCGAAGCTAAAGCGTTATTTTGAATGTCAAGGACCTGATACGAGTCTCATTCTTAAAGAGTTGTCTATTGGTGTAACACAAACACGCCCCTTGTTCAGATTAGCCAATCTGAATGGCTGTAATTTCCGGCCATTTACCTGCATGGCGGATTACCCCCACGGGTGATTTTTGCCAAAAGGGAAAAAAAGAATCGTCAGATTACACGCACTTGCAGAAAACCCGCACACAAAAACAAAAGAAAGTTATGCAAAATAGTTAGATAACTCACAAAATTTGAAGCAATGGAGCGCTTTGAAAATTGCTCTGAGCCTTTCAGGCATTTTTTAATTGAACTCGTATTTCTCGTAATTGAGTCGTGGAAACACTTATCATAAATAATACATGTTTTTTAAACTTATTGAGTCAGTTAGCCTTCTATAATTATTAGAATCGAAGAAAACTTTATTCATTGTTTTTGCTTAACAAAATACTTTTCAGCGTGCTATTAGCAAGTTTTCAGAACCACCGAAAACCATTGTAAAATTTGGTTCGCAATTTCCTCAAGAAACAATATCTTGGGATCTTCCGGGTCTTAGAAAGCGCTCGAAACGGGATGCGTCGAGTATTTTGGTATTATTTCTATCCTTGCAGGAGCCCATTACCCTGACCCAGAGCTCCTGATCCTTGTCAGTGTTTTGTTTACATGCGTGCCGACAATTATATTATCGCCTTGAACTAATTATGCGGCGCAATGAATTGAACAGATCACTAAGACACTTAGGGAGGGACCATTAGAAAAGTGATGGGGGGGAGGGGTGGGGAAAAAAACAAAAAAAAAAATTCATGCAAGGGAAAATGCCAAGAAAAAAAATTCATGCAAAGAAGAAGGTAAAAAAAAATTCATGCAGAAGGAAGGTCCAATTGTGACTTTTTCACACGTAGTAAAAAAAAATTGGCGCAGAGGGGTTCACCTGAAAAAAAAATTCCTGCACAAGCAGTGAGCGAAAAAAAAAAATTCATGCAAGCTGAAAATTCCCCACCCCCCCCCCCCCCCACATCACTTTTCTAATGGTCCGTCCCTTATTTATCTCAGGTTCTACTTGGTCTAAAAAATCGCTTGAAATGGGAATATGGGAATATACTCCACAACGTAAGGCAGTGCTAGTAGCTAGGAATTTTTCGCTGATGCGTTGAGTTTTCTTACATTTTTTTATCACAGACAATGTTTACGTGTGCCGACAGACGTCAGCATCGTGTTTCAGTTTAGCTCAACCTCGTTCCCAGGGTCCTCTCCTACTCGGGTCCCGAGTAGGAGGGGACACTGGGAACGAGGTTGAGTTAAGCTTTGTGTTTTGCACAATAAAATTGTTTCATATAAAGCAGAAACGCACTCAAAATGTCTTAAGAGCAGCAAAAAAGGTGTTTTCCTTATCCTGAAACCTTATAAAACGAGCTTAAAATTTCTCAGAAAAAAATTGCGTAATCTTTATTATTTATGGCATAATTTGCCTCTGTAATTGCATAATCTGCCCTGCGAATTTCGCATAATTTGCATTTTTTTTATCGCATCCTATCAGAAGGCCTGATATAATGAAATGATAGGTCTGGTGTACCTTCCAGTAATTAGCTCTGTTGTTATCATTGTTCATTCCATTTGTGGCACCGGTGCAACCAAATCGTCTGTGCCAGGTTTACAGAAATGCCTGATCTCACAGTACCATTGACATTCAACCCTTCCAGATTAGGTTTTGCTGGAAGCTGTGAAATAGGAGATGCACTGTGCCATCATGGACTGTTCTGAGTTAATCTCCTAGAAATAGGCTTGTCATTGCAAAAGTAAAAGTGTGGATAGTTTTTAACGTTTGTTACTCTTCTAAAGTATTGTTAAAGAAATTTTGCCATTCATATGCCGAGACAATAATTTCTCCATCATGTGTTCTTACAATTAATACAGCTCTGTGACTTTGATTCCTTTGCTTGAAGACTCCACAATATTGGCAAATTCATATCATGATGATACATACCGTATTTATTCACTTATAAGATGCATCATTTTTTACGAGAAAGTATACTAGTTCGATTAAAATCTGCTCAAAACTCGGGGTGCGTATTATAACCGAGTATTTTCGCGCAACAAAATATAACCTTTCCAAATTTCCCGAAAATTAAAGCTTTACTGAAATGAATATGTAAATAAATTACAGCAAATGAATAAACAAAAGACAAACGTTGATCATTGACTTTATCTGATTTGTTAGTTCTAAAAAGACATGGGGTGGCTCTGAAAAGAACCGTTTTGTTTTAAAGCTCAGCTGAGCTCAGCTGCTTGTCGTCCTCGGCTTCGCTGTCAGTCTCTAACTCGTTGTCGATCGGCTCATCTGCGTCTTCTGTTTCTTCTTCCTCGTCGTCCCAAACCGCGCCGTCTTCAGTTCCATTGAGAGCATTGTTGATTCCACAGGATTTGAATGATCTTGTTATCAAATCTACTGGGATCTCGCTCCATGCTCGATTGATCCACTGCAACACCACCTCTTTGCTGGGCGCTCACTTCTTTCCGGAAGGCGTGTAGGTGAACGGGCCGTTAATCATCTAGGCTTTGTACTGCGCATGGAGTGCTTGAAGTAATTGACTTTACAACAAATTTAAAAACTACAAATGCTAAGAAAAACAACTCTGATGAGACTACAGTGAAAACTAGACTTTCTAATCACTGCTACGGGGAACAAGTTCGTAAACACAGTTAACAAAGCCAAGGTGATTTCAATGAAAAGCGAACGTGCTCCAAAACACATGCTTGAAATGATTGACTTCGCAATTTAAGTAACTTATGGAAGCAAATTTTGTAATTACAACGAACGTGGTCAACAAAACTTCCTGTAGTTCTGAGTGCGTCTTATAACAGGGTATTTAGGTGAAATTTTCATTTTGCTTACTTGTCAAAATCATCTTTGAAAGTTTAGGGTGCGTCTTATAACCGTGTGCGCCTTATAAGTAGTTCAGTTTGTATGATTTCTTTATAATACCGAACATCGATCAGGGCCAAATTTCATTTCACTAGGAATAAAAAAAGACTATTAATTTTTATAGAATAATGAAGATGAACTATCTTTCTCCAAGCTAAGTACCAAAGAAGGGAAATTACCAAAGAAGGATTTTTTCTTGTTTTCCTGCCGAGGTATTGCCTCACACATCGTGCCAAAAATGGCACATTTGTGAGGTGTTTTAAAGCAAATTGGGCTCAGCAGCATTGGATTGCTAGGTATAAATTATGCATGAACCTGCTGGGTGACATCAAAAGAGTAGTGCACTGTAGCATTTAACAAGCAGGCTTCATGACGAACGTCAAGGTCAAGTGTGTCTTATGCTGCTTCAGAGTTGTATTTTGGCCTCCTTGCAGGTCTGTCTATAAATTTCTCTTTCCATTTTCACGGTCTACCGGTAAATGGCTCTGTTGCGCTTTTGTACATTTGGATTTTTCTATCTCTGGTAGGTTGGCTGCTCTTAGAAATTTGATAGACATGTGAAGTACAAATCTGTCATTGGCTTGGTGACAACAACAGTAGGATAAAGTTGTTTCCACATATCATTAAATGTTGTGTAACAAGCAGCATGCTTGTTTGACTCCTCACAGGCTCTTTTAAATGACTGACACACATGCATTTTTGTGTCACTTGATGATAGAAGACAAAGAAGATACTTTTAATTATCATTCTACTTAAAGTTACCAACACAAGGCTACAATTCCCACTGAATTGTAGCTGTCGGAGGAGAAAACTCTCAAGCCAAAGGCGATAATTTAGATAAGCGATAAATTGCTCAAGTTGCATAGTGCACAACCAACTTACTGTTACTGTAGAACAATAATTTGAGTCATTCCCAATTGTGAGTTGATTTATAGCTCAACAGAATTCAGTTCAGTCAGTTCAATCTGTCCTTGCAACTGGTACTCAAGTCCTTCCACCTCTTCTTTCTTAGACCTCCTCAGCGCCCGCCATTCAACAACAATGCCAAGTTTGCGAACAATGCACTTTTAATGTGAATCCTTCAATTGCTCCCAATTTTCCAAACTCCCTGTTTCATGCTTGTTATTTCTTTCGCAGTGTTAGTGGCATGCTTGGATTTCCTTTTTTTATCCACTGGAAATGTTTAGCTTTGATGACTTTTGACATGTTTTCAAACAATGCTGTTAGTAAAATAAACAAAGTGACATGTTTTTGACAGTTTTGTGAAAGGGGCGCTGCCTGAGGATGTTTGACATGACACCCTGTCAAGCTCTGGTCCAATCACAGTTCAAATAAAACATTCTTTCAGGGCTGCAAATAATTTTTTTTTCTTGAAAGGACATAGTGTCTGACCAAGTGACCATTTTGGTCAGACAAAACAAAAATGTTGTCAGACACCACCAAAATGAGGTATGCATTGATTGAGATTCGTCGTAACACAAAGCAAGATTTGCTTAGCCAGCTGAGGTAGATTTTTATTCATCTTAACCATTAAACAATAAATGATAAAAAATTGTTGGGACATCATGTCCGACCACAGTTGGGATTTCATTGGACATGAGCTTATTCTGGGTGACCAATGACCGATTGCAACCTTGTCTTAACCAATCAATGAACATGTTTGTGTCAATCACAATAACCACTTAGTTCACTTGGTTTTCTTTTTCTTCAACACTTTCAACATAGGAATTAACCCTCGGATGGTCATAAAATAAATAAACCCCTTTATTGCTTACTGGTATATCGGAAGATAATGCCCTTAGCTGAAAGATTGGCTGAGAGGTTCTTTGATATACCAGCTGCTGGAAGGGGTTTGTTTACTAAAATTATACCCCGGGTTGGAGAGCCAATCATATTGCTCAAAATGCCAGATTGGTGAGATGGTATATACTAAGTAGGTTTATTATAGCACACAAAATCACTGGTTTGCAGAATGTACAGCTGTGGCTCTTACTGGTAGTGTCCTTTTGTTGTTTTACAAGGTAAGGAATAGTGAGTTCTTATAAAGGAGATTCAGGGATTACCAATATCTTCTTCCTGTTGGGGTCTCTTTGACTCCTCCACAAATTTTGGAGTCATTCTTGAAAATTTCAAGTCAAGGAGAATGGAAAATACTTTTATGTTGATAATGTTGCAAATACGCCAAATTTCAAATTTCCGAATTTCTAGTCTTTGAGGATGAAGACTCCATTATGTGCACTTGGAATATCAGGTATTTTGTGCCACACTACATGAAATATGTGGATGTAGGAGAACTGCTGACAAGAAAGATTTACATTAAAAAAATGACAGTTTAAGATGAGTAGTTTTGTACATAAACACAAAACAGCTATGGATCTTGATAAGCTTAATTTCACAAAGGAATATTTTTACAACACTGCCAGTACCATCTATTTTGAATGAGTTGTTAGGAATCTAAGAATTTTTAATATTCTTGCTGGCAGAAAATAAAATTCTGCCAGGAACTTTTCCTCACTCCACACTGGAGCCAAATTTGACTTCTTTTGATGAATTTTTTAGAGTCATGGATCAATTTTTAATGTAAATCTCTGGAGATTTCGTCTCAAGGATTATGAATTGATCTCACAACACATTCCCCAAACAAAGCATAAGTATACTTAATATGTCATGTAACAATGGACTACATGCACTTTCTTTAAAAAGCATTTCTGCCCAGATCTTTGGAAAAAAGTGTTTAAGAGATTAACATTTTACTTAATAGGGTGGTTTAGCAGTGGCTGTTCCAGGAGAAGTTAGAGGATTTGAGGAGGCTCATAAGAAATTTGGAAAGTAGGTTAAAATATATGGAAAATAGATTATTCACAGTAAGTACAGTACACGTAAGTGTAAACATTGCCAGGCAAAAGGAAAAAATCACTACAGTATCACTTTTTAGATCCACATGTATTGTGCAATGTTTGTTGAGGTTCATGTGTGTGCAGTATAGTGTTTATAGCTTCTGTTATTGGGAGGGGGCAGTCATTTAGGACTGTTTCCTCCCCTGTCTCTTACCACACCGGCTCCCCCAAATCAAACTTGATTGGACAGGAGTTGCAATCATAACTATGACTCTTTTTAAGAAGGTTAAGTTTTGAATGTTTGCCTGTTTAAGTAATGGTCCTGCTAAGAAGCAGGCGGTAAAACAGAAACGCTGGGCAATACTGTCAGTTAATTTTGTGGTGCTAATTGGTGCACAGAGCAAAAGCCAAATTTGGCAGAGAGACAGAAAATAGGGATATGGAAAAGACAAGGTCTAAAAATGGTGTTTTTTGATTTTTTTTTTCAGGGTTTTTTGGTATTAGCCAATGAGATGAGGCAATTTAAATGGAATTAACAATTAACTCTTCGCACCTTTTAACGCGTTTTGCTGTGCACCTGCCTACCTTTTGGCCAGACCATTACTTAAGCCTTTCACTCCTAAGAGAAAAGGGTTAATTGAAGTCCAGGTTTATAGATTTACAGATTTACAGTTGTCAGAACAACAAGAGAAAGCTAAAGGCACAATGTCTACAGCACATGGCGAGAAAAGGTGCAAGTCTCCCATGCAATCCTGGCTATGATATGTGTCGTAGATGCCACACAATGATATCAGAATAATATGCAGTTCAATGCTTAAATAAACAGTTCAATAACAATGTCACCTTTCAACATTAAGTACTGTATGTGTAATGTTAAACGCATGCCATAAAGTATTTAAAATTATGTTTTTATTACTGTTAGACTTCAGTGGTCTGATGTGATTGCACCATCAATCAAACTTGCAAAAGAAGGGTTTAAAGTTACTCCACACACAGGTCAGTGTTGATTCTGTGTATTGATATCAATATTAATTTTCATTACTTCAGTAGGCAATTTTAATTAGCAAGAGTTTACTTTTTTGAGCGGGACAATGAAAACATACAGATTTATATTTTCTAGACTGATGAATGTATTGTATAAAGGTGAAGGATGTATTAATTTTAATGATGTGCTCATTTCAGTGGAATACATTACTATAGACTCTAGTATTTGTTCTATAATTTGCAGGATTGTCGTTGTATAATTATCTTGCAGGAAGAACCCTGAAGTCTTTTGAAAGAAATGTTACTGGAACAATGTTAGGGAAGATGTTAGCACCAAAAGGCGAATTTTTAAAGGTGAATCTAGCAGAAGGGTATATTTAAATGAACTGGTGGGAAATTAAAACAAAAAGTTGGTCATAAAAATGGATATAGGGGCTTTGCATCTGGAAGGGGATTTTCTTAGAGAAGGCAGTACAAGTTATTAATATTTGTGTTATTACAGAGCTTGAAATGAAGAAAAATATTTTGTAGACACCACATGTCGATATGAAAATCTAATTGCAGTTTCAAAAACTTTAGCCCCAAGAGACAAAACTACAACTACATGTACTACCCTCAACACCTGTTTGAGACTTGGGGTAACTGTGTACAGCTACAGTTGAACAACCTTTGATTCTGTTTATTTATATAAAGGAAGGTGAGACAATGAGAAATCGTGCTCTGGCAAAAACGCTTCAGAAGATTGCAGATGAAGGTGCTAATGCCTTTTATGAAGGACATATTGCTAAAAGTATTGTGTCAGCGGTAAGTGATGTTAAAATCTTGTTGAATTGGTTATGAGATGATGTTTCTGGTTGCAATATGGTTCTTAGGCCTCACGTTAATGATGCATTATTTTTCAAGACTGAGCAGACTGATATAGATAACTCTTCATCCTAATTGAATTTTATTACTCGATGGACTACATGTGGTAGCCACAATGGAGTTATAAATTGGGCTCTTTTCTTTTTTGTGTGTGTTGTTGTTGTCTATTGCGAATGCCGCTGAACTTATTGATTGATGGCCTACATGTATTGTGAGAAGACTTTATCACAAATCGTGATCGTTTCCAAGCCGAATATGCGTTGTCACCTTAAAAATGAACACTCAGTACGTTGTAAAGGATGTCAAGCAATTTCAGAACTGGTCGGTCCACTTAAAGTTAAAATTGATGCAGTACGGAGATCTTGTTAACTATAGGCACTCAAAGTAGATTAACTGAAATCTTTACAACCCTATTCAACCCTATTCGTGATCACTCATAGTGGTCTAATTATGGTTTCATCAGGCTAGGTGGTATTCAGTTAATTACCGGGTATAGTACTGGGAGTAGTGTGCGGTAGCGTGCTAGTACCCATTCCTTTTTTACTGGGTGCACACAGGTAGCCAGCTTGTGGCAGAGCGACCCCCCCACGTTATTCCGTGGAGGGTCATGTTAGGCGTTCGCGTCACGTTAGTTATATTATCGAATCTATGGCTCGAGGAGGATTGCACAAATCTGAGTTTCTTATGAAGGGTTGGAAGGATAAGTGTGGTAGGAGTTGTCGAGTCAGTCTATTCTGTGGGCAGCATAGTTTTCAGCTGAAAAGGGGAATGGAGGTATTTTCACCGTTTCTGGGGTGCGGCAGCGAAACGTAAACAAGTAACGGGGAGGAAACATTTTGGACTCTTCATGAGCTAGCTGAGAAGAAAACGTCCACTCGTTTAGAGAAATCTGGTCTATTGTGTTATACCGTTGTAATGCGGACAGTGTAATCCAGAGCATCCAAAGACTCACTCCCGATCTCCGGGAAATCATACAAAGGTATGTCTAGTGTGGAATAGTTAAGGAGCGATTGGCCTTGAGTTGGGGTGAGGTCTATTGGGTATTTCCTTATCGTGCCCTTCTCGACCCACCTGAGCATCGTGGATTTATTTGCCATCGTAGCCCCTTCAGGGGGGCGGGGTGGGAACTTATCCCTCTTGGCTACTCTATTGATTGGGGTCGCTTCTGTGGGAGGTGTTCTATGAGGTTGGTAGAGGTTAAGTAGAGGTTTGTGCGACGCTGGGATGTTGTTCATATGGAGTTGGTGGGGGTCGTTCGAGATTACCAGGATTGAAGGGAATACTGCCACAATGTCCACAGGGAGCTACTGGAGAGGTTTCCAGCCCCATGAAGGCACAGCCCCTGGTGCCCTCGATAGGCTGGGTGCTGAGAACAAAACATTCTTTGGCCATTAAAAATTCTTTATTGTATATAGCAGGTCTATGGGAGGCGACATTACCTGAGAAGAGTTCGAAGAATTTCTCAGACAACTACTCGCGGAGATGGAACCTGCGACAAATTCTGCGACGAATTCTGTGGTGAATTCTGTGTTGTCGATGTGATGTCGATGTGAAGGTGGTCCTCGACGAACAACCGCTTTTGGGTACAGGCCCATTGCCAGATTGGCTTTGCAACCCCAGACGAGGGCATAAGGGGCCAATGGTAGCTTTGGATGACTACGGCGATAATTTGTCTCCCTGGTGTTGCATCGCTTTGCACCGTGGAGCAAGCCAGATCGGAGTAAGCCAGATCGGAGCACCCAGACTGCTCGAGAGCTTGGAAAGAGTTTCTATAACCTCGGTAGTTTCGAGCTACTGTCCCAGGGCATCGCTCGATGAATTGGATAAGGTCTTGAGGCATCTGAATCAGGGCAAGGCTTTCTCACGTTGGTTCCGAGTCATGTCTGTGAGTATGGTATCTTAGACGAAACCCTCCCATCAAGCTGACGGACATTCTGACAATCGGTATTTACGAGTTGCATGTGACGATCATTGACTGTCCGGGCGCAGAGTCGAAGCACCGCGGACAGCTTATGAGAAGGCATTCTATCCAAAACATTCATCTTCTCCAGAGTCTATACGCTGGCTAGAGCGAGCGGTCAAGTGGCGGAGGATCCACCACTAGGCCTGCAGTCACGGTGGTGAGCACTGGCTAGAGAGCAGCCCTGTGGATGGGTAGGACCCTAGGACAAGGATGGTGTATCAATACCACGGATGCCACTGGCATACACATGTCTGTCCCAGGTGTTTTCCCAATGACTGCGAGAGAATCATAAACAAGCAAAAAAAACGCGATAGGACCGGTGTAAAGCGACTTTAGAATGAACAAGAGTGCTTCGGGAAGCTGGATATACCGTCGATGAGGCCTGGTTTTTGGATTACGAGCTTGACCAATTTGCTTGGTTAGTTTCACAGGGGATGACTGGATTTTCATTCACTGCGATTTTTTCTCACGACGGCGAACGATGTAGACAATGATATCATGTTTTTCTTCTCCTCGTCAGACCCCTCTGTTAGCTACCCTTTCCAATAAGAGCCCTATCGCCTCGAGTGGCACCCTGTGAGGAATATCCTGATCAACTCCATAAGGATCCAGGTCTCAGATGTGCAAAACAAAACCTTAGACCTTAATCGGATCCCTATTGCGTTGAGCTTGATGATTGAAGAGGAGTTAATTTTTCCCAGATGTAGATACACATTAATGTTGTATAGAATGAACCATCCTAGCGCGTATGCAAAGTTCTATGACAAAGGTGTGGGTCATTACTTTGACAAACACAAAGGTTCAGCGTGGTCCGAGACATTCGTAGGACCATTGAAAAGCTATTCAAGATGGCAACGACACATGCTGCAAAGCAGTAGGCAAAGAAGGCTGTGAAAGCGACGACTGAGAATGCAGCAAGTCATACACTTGGGAAGGTCGTTGATCTCGGGTACCAGTGCATCTATAATCCTGGGGGCTAGCTGTGGTGCGAGTGGTGGAGGCGCATTGAGGTTGAGGATGTTGATGAGTTCAGCTGTACGTAACTTTGAATACCCTCTCATACTTCGCTCTTAAGCTCAACTGTTTTACCGTTTGGTTACTAATTTTTTAGTAATGTACATGTTTCCTTAAGTGGATGATAAATGCGTATCAAATTTGAGGGTTGAATTCAATTTTTTTATAGCTACAATTTAAGCTAATCCACCACCTTATTAGGAGCTATTTCGCTCTGGAATCAAACCGGACGGCGACTGCCTATACTGTGGAGAAAAAGACTCCATTGACCATTCATTCAAACATTGTCATTTCGTTAATTCCTTCGAAACTGAGGTTATCAAATGGTTTAACGCAACAAATAACTCACAGCTCAGTCCATCTAGCGAAGAAAAACTCTTTGGCCTCACTAAGTGTTCACACAATACAGAGTTAGTAAAGAAATTTAATTATACAATGCTATTCATGCGATATTACATATATAACTGTAAACTACACGATAAACCAATCATCATCAGGGATTTCGTAAATAAAATCTTACTCAAATTCAAAATAGAAAACAGCAAATCTTAAAAGATACGAAAGAATGCCTCCAATAAATTTATTATTCTTTTGAAACTTTCGTGAACAAAAATTAACAAAAGAAATGTTAATGTATTTTTTCATTATACTTTTTACCTCAATATTGTAGTTAATTAAGCGAAGTAAGTATTGTAAACGGTGCAAACAGTTGACAAGTATGAATTGTGACGAATTGTTTTAGGTAGTTTTTCGTGTGTATTATTGTAAGCTACTTCTTTGTGTCTTTAGTACAAACAAAACTTTATTAAAAATGCAAAAAAAAAAAAAAAACCTTAGCATTCAAGTTGTTTCTCTGGTGTCCTTTATCTCCTTCAAGCGCTTAAAAATTCAAAAAAGTTGTAAACTCAATGAGTTACATTTATCCACTGGGATGCATCGAACGATAACATGCCATGCTATTCTTCTCAAGTACTTTTATCAAATAATTCAACAAAGCTCAAAGATTTTATATTGGCTCTATATACAGTACATGTAATAATTTCCGTGGTAGAATGAATAAGTCTGAGACTGTGTAGTAGCTTTTTTACTTTTTTTGCCTTCTCCTTTACCATAAACAGGTTAATTCCCACAATGGCAATATCACCCTTGAAGATCTGAAATCCTACCAACCTGTTTGGAGAAAAGCCATTAATTCAACATACCAAGGTGTAGTGTACAGTGTACAGTGTTGTCCATCAAGGGGCTGTAGTTTACGGTACAACTTCAGTTTGGAAATACTGAATTAGCGAGCTGTACTGTACAATTTACATACATAAATTTGGTAAGATGGTACTTAACAATAAATTATTCTTAAGCAATGATCAGTGCTTAGCGGGCATTATCTAGTTCTGGATGCACGTGGATAGTTGGGGGAGCACGAAGCGGGCTTAAGAATCGGTCGAGGCGAAGTCGAGACCTACTGTAGCTCGTACAATGCTCTTCCAATTATTCAAGTGCATCCAGAACTGCATATATGCACAGCTAGAGCATTTGCCACTGCTTTTATAACATAGCTACAACTGTTACACACGCTATAAACCGTAATTGTCGCCTGATCAAGGTAAAGATTCTCCTCAGTTTGCGCGCAGGCTTTCAATCATCAATCGAGTAAACTGCTGTCGAAAAAGGACTCAAAGGAATGAAACTCAGACAGAATAATGCTCCTTATTTATAACAATTGGAAGTACAAATGATCTGTGAAGCTTTGGCAATATTTTACCATTCAACTAAAAAGAATTCATCTTCAAAATCTGGCATAAAGTTTGACCAGTATAGGTCAGAATCACTTTGAGGAATGCATCCAAATTTGAACGCTCCCAATTGTGCCATTCATTGAAGTCCAACCGCATCTTGTCACGGGACTTTTCGATCTACAAGTGTATTGTATTATGGGCAGCTGCTGAGAGTTGAATTGATGGCTCAAAATGTGGTCTTACAGTGCGGAAGACTCCTCCACGCTTCGTAAAGAACATCGCTGCAGTAGTGTAACTGAACGGCCGAAGGAAGCGTATTAGAAAGACGTAAGCTTTTGATCGTTTCTGTTCTGTGAAATCGCCATTATATGAGGTTTTGGATTTTGTCACCGTACTACGGAATTGTGTTTATGGTTCGTAGTGAATGACTGATGTATTATTGCAAGAACGTTTCTTGACTTTCCTTATTTCTTCCATCGTGCTCTCAAGCTTCTTTATACCAACTGGTTTGTTGTCGTACAGCACAGCGTTCTTCGTTTGGCGTTTCGGTTTGGCATTTCTTACATCCGGCAAATATTTCATAGAAACAAGGTAACTTAAAATGTGTTCATATTTTTTTTTCTTGAATTGTACCATTTCAAGGAGGCTAAATTTAGCAACGCTGCAGAAAAAAAAGACATTCATTTTTATGAAAGTTTGAAAGAAACAGATTTGTAGTTTTCTTTTCCCGTTCTGACTGTTGATCTTGTAGTAGGTTTTGTAAATTTTCTTTCGACAAATCCGGAAACTGAATCATAGAAGGTGTTTCGTATTTGTGACTCCGACTTCTCATCATATATTTTCCTCTTTCGTTGTCATCTTCGCAAATGTGTGCTCACAAAATTGGAATTTCATGCAAGGTTTTGGAAACTAGTCTTAGAGCTCGGCAAGAGTTGCTATTGCTTTGAAAAATGAAAGTATTTTCCGCAAAAAGCCGGAAATGGTTTTGCCAGATTCCAATGCGTCACAGCGTGCGCCATCACAGTGCAATATGCAGATCTTGAAATTGACTAGCGAGCCAATCAGAGCACGCGTTAGAACGTAGCTAGGTTATAAAGTGCAATTGAGGTGAATAGTGGCAGAATATTTACTGGGTTGCAAAGCAGGAAGGTAAACACATATATATCTTAAGTCAATATTCAGTGAGATTGAAGAGAGTAAAATTGTTTTGATTAGTACATGTCTATACCAGTGAAGCCCCCTAAGTCACGTCAAAGTGTCGGTGAACCTTGAAAAAAAGGCTGTTTACGTGAAATGCATGTACACAAATGTTTCCTACAGTGGAACCCTTGGCACTATTTATATCGTAGGAAGTGAATAGTGTTGAATATCCCGAGGTAGTGAGCCAATCAGATTACTCAATATGTGAAAGTTGGTGCGTTGGTGTGTTACAATGTTCCTGGTCCAGGGTCATACATTCTTTAAGTCTAATTATACACCTTGGCCATTGTGTTTGTTTCAGGGTATCACGTTATTACAACTCCTCTGCCAACAAATGGACCGGTACTGCTGTCAGTACTGAATATTCTGGAGGGATTTAACTTTACCAACAAAGAGATAGAAGAAAATCTCCCTTACCATTATATGACAGAGGTAAGCATGTTTGACTGTTTCTATTATTGTCGCTCGGACATTTTAGCCACTAAACACTGAATTGTAACCCTAAGCTACCTGTAACATTAAATTTTCTTTTCTTCTTTTTATATTCACTCAGGCTTTCAAGTTTGCATACGCTGAGAGGTCTTTTCTTGAGGACCCGGAATTTGGTGGTGAGAAGATGGAGGAGGTGTCACGGAAAATGTTAAAGTGAGTCTTACGTGGATCTGGGAAATTAAATGTCATTGCAGTTGTTCAATAAATGTTTTATCAATTATATAGTTAAGGAGGATTCTGTCAGCTTTGCTTTGAATAATTTTATCATGTGTTGCAGTATCGAGTATTTGGGTCCACGTGTGAAAATCAAGTTTTTGTACCTTTCAGCAAAACCGACGCGGATTTGAAAAGAAAGGGTATTTCACCTAACAAAACGTTCCCACTGGCTCATTATGGACCCTTTTTCGATCAGCCTGAGATACATGGTACTACGCACGTGTCTGTTAAAGGACCTGATGGGGAACTTGTTAGCGTCACCAGGTAAGGTAGATGCAACACTTTATAGTAAAATAAACATTGATAGCATATACCAACTCAGCAACCCTGGTATTTTGAGTAATTTGATTGGATCTCTGTCTCGTGATATTCAACACTATATGTGTTCATCTCCTTCGAGGTGAGTAGTCCCGTGGTTTCTTGGAAAGCCTTGCGCAAGTGAGTTTTGGTTGAAAAAGTTAAGTTTTACCGTTACTTTCAGGTGACTGAGTTGGCTTCATTGGTATAATTGTACTAAAACTATTATTCTACTGAATCTTGCTGAATAGTGGATTTAGTGGATAGTGGAAGGTACACCTCAATTTCTGAGAATAAAATAATAATTGCTAATTACGTACGTAATTCTGTACAGCAGATTCCCAGTGAATGGTTACACTGCATGTACGCTTTATACAGTCCGTAAAGAATCTTAGCACCGCAATGTATGATAAAACAAACGATAATACAGTGATCATAGCGCTCTTCAGTAGCTTGTTAAAGAATGCCCACAATGCATGGTTTGAATTACAGATGAAAAAGTTAGGTCCAGACTTTGTAGTAAAACAATAAGTACCACAGTTCAGTACTGTTCGGTAGCTTTCCAAAACATGGTCACGCTGCATGGTTTTATCACTGCTGAAAATATAATAACCACATTGTATAGTAAACCAAACATTACCACAGTACCGTACTGGTCAGTAGCTTTCCAAAGAATGGTGAGACTGCAAGTGCATGGTTTGGTCCAAAGATAAAAAAGGTAGAACCACACTGTATAGTAAAACTAGGGTATGTAAAAGATAGTGATGCTGCGGCACATTCTGTTGATACTGACATAATTTAGGCGGTGTTCTATCTACCTGCGCGTCCCAAGACTTGTTACAGCACCTTTAATTCTCAAAATCGCCGTCACAAATTTTGGCGTTACGAAAAGATCCCCCTGCCACTCCCCACTAAACAAAATTCGAATTCGACAAGTATGAAGGAAAATTAAAACGACATTAGGTCTAGGTTGATTTAGTTTTATTTTTAGTCATTGACTTTATACTAAGACGCTGACGGGTCTATAGGTATTAGTTTTCGAGGGTCTTAGTGTTGTTAATTTCCCAAATCATGGGCAAAATGCTTCTTGTAGAACGCACAAAATTCCTTTCTGTTCATTATTACGGTTAACTATTATGGTGTAATGAAGTCATTGAGGGTTAAATCATTGTCTGCAGGAAAAAAAAAAACAACGATTATGTCCTGGTGTGTATCAACTTTATGCATAGTGACGCATCGATGGCGAGGTGTGACTATGTTTGGATATAAAACGATTCATACTTGAACCTCCCCTTTACCAGATTGGGACAATCGAAATATGTGGAACTTGTAGGAGCAAAAAGCTGACTTATGTTTGGACATAAAACGATACACATCAATCTCCCCTTTACCAAATTCCGAAAATCGAAAGAAGTGGAAATCGAAGGAGCAAAAAGCTGAACTGGTACGAATTAAATGTCTCTAGAATGTTGACAGACTGTACGTGTCGAGGACGCGTCCATCGCGATGAGTGAAAATACTGAAGCTTTAGCTTAAATTCATGTTTAGATAAATGATCGCCGCAGATAAGAAATTAGCGTGTTCTACGGTTCTCGTTTGTTTTAGTTATTCTACAAGCTTTAGTACCGATTTCTCTTCATTTAAGAATTCGACCAAGGAGGCGAGACTGCTACGAAATGACACACTAAGTTTTAAATTAAGATGTCACAATTAATCGTCCAGATTTGCAAACTTTCACCGAAATCCACGCGAAAAAGGACGCCGGTGCGAGGGTATGACACACTCATGCTTTTCTGGCGCAATGCATCCTGGTAAAAAGTGCCCGCTAACAGCTCTGGTAAAAACTGTGGTTAAATGCAAGGCATTCTGGTAAAAAGGGTGGTTAACTGAAATGCAATGCATTCTGGTACAAAGTGATGAATTCGAGAATTCGTCCAACCTTGTATATCTCTCTTAAATCCTGATTATGTTGCTGCTCGCTCGCTACGCTCGCTCCGCAGCAACAAACAATACCGCGTGCGCAGTATTGACGGTGTTGTTGAGTGTAACTGTCCGAAGAATGGTGACATTGTATTAGAAGTGATACAAACATTATTTGAAAATCGCTCAGTTGGATTTAGTTGTATAATCTGCATGTATGCCAAGCCATGTATACATATTTGTGGGGATAGTTTATAATGTATAATTATGGTTATGGAAGGGGATTTGCTATCGGTATATTTCGATTCGTTTCTCCGGGAAGGTGATCTTTCCACCGGTTTGTGTAAAACCCTTTTCTTTACTGACCTGTGTGTGTGTTTTTATTCTTTGTTAGCACCATTAACATGCACTTTGGCTCAGGGATTATGACAGGTACTGGTATAATCTTGAACAATGAAATGGCTGACTTCAACATTCCTGGAGTAACAAAAGCACCGGGAGTTGGAAAACCAAAGGTAAATCTAACTGAAAACTGTAACATACAGTAATGTTTATAAAGGTTCCAAGTCAACATCAATAGTTAAACAATATTCACTTGAATGTTTTTTGATCTCTGAATCAGTGAGGACATTTGGCAAAGAGGACGGCAGCGGCTTGATCGCTCGCTCCTGCAAAGTAGTAGAATGCCTACTAGAATTCTTAATTTAAACTCTTTCGCTCACGTTCTCTACGAAACTTGGAAAATGCCCATTTCACGTTGTTGTTTTCCAGAGGACGGTAAAGAAAACTACAAGATTCTATTTTGCACTTACGTATTCATTGTTAACGCTATTCAGTGGCTTACTAGCTGTCGTTCCCATCGTGGCTTTCAAGTCTCTAGTGTCTCTTAAGATCAAACCCCAGTAAAGCATATCAACCCTTTCACTCCCAACTTTGAGCAACGGTTAACTTTTCCTTGCAATTCTAATACATAACCAAACTGACATATAAGGGTTGTATGACACTCAGTATGAAGAATCAATTTTAAGCCACTGGGAATGATAGTGTTAAGCGGATGCGGACATTAGAATTAATTGTACTTTAGTGATTTAAGAAGAAAAACGAATGATTGAATCACGAGGTTACGACGATGATGATGATGACAGGTAATGGTTGAAACGTCGTGTTTTTATTGCTCGTTTTTCTTTAACTTTGTTCCCTCTCTTATCAGGACTTACTGGAAACCCGTGACATCTGAAACGTGTAAGTGCCTGTGAATGTCACCCCACAGCTTGCCCACCTTCAATCTACAAAGTACCTAACCAGTTTCCAAATATGGTTCTTGTTGAATCTGGATAAGCTGTAAACACGTGCTACACGATTCATGTCGTATGGGTTTCTGGACCTGTCTAAGTAGTTCTTAGTTTTGTTGTGCAGAAACCGGGCTGAATGTTCAGTGGATGTATTAGAGTTCAGCCTTCAAGAAGTGATAACTCCGTGGAGTATTCCAAGTTGTCAATTGCTTGGACTTCAGTTGTATTATCGTTATGTATACTGCTTCGACAGAGCGTATTACAGACGACAACTATTGATCACGTGGTAGTATACATGCCAAAAGTTCAACATGCTGATTGGCTTTGAACACATCAATTGATCTTAAACAGTCCAGAAAGTTGAAATTGATTTCAGACATTTGTATAGGTAATCAAATGGAAAAATTGCACGAGCCTGCAGGGCAAGTGCAATTTGCTTACGAGTGCTTATTTATACAAAATTGCACTCAAGATCATTTGATTAGTTGGCAATAATATACATGCAAAAATTTAAGTTCCATTTTCCGCCCTGTTTCAACTTTCTGCACAGTTAAAGATTAATTGACATGCTCTCAGCCATTAAGCGCGTTGAAATTTTTCCATGTATATTATTCGAAATGAAATTTCTGCATGTATATTACTGTTATAGGTAATCAAATGATTTCTAGTGCAATTTTGTATAAAATAATAAGCACTCGTAAATTTTTCAGACAACAAATTACAGACGCCCTAGAGGCTCATGCAATTTTTGCCGCCTTTGAAGAATTTCTTTGTGCTCATTTATTCCAAATTGCACTTGAAACGATTTGATTACCTATACCAGTGATATACATGATGACCTATACCAGTGATATACATGATTACCTATACCAGTGATATACATGATTAGTAAATAAACCCCTTCCGGCGGCTGGTATATCGGAGGATAATGCCCGCGGCTGAGAGATTGTCCGAAAAATGAACAGTTGGCCGAGAAGCGAAGCTTCGAGGGCAGATGTGAAATTTTGAGGACAATCTCTCAGCCAAGGGCATTATCCTCCCATATACCACTAAGCCAGGAAGGGGTTCATTTATTTTATAACCCTCCGCGATCGTGAATTAATTTCTACTTTGTACGTGTTGAAGAAAAAGAAAAACAAGTAGTTTGACTGGGGATTCAGGCGACTGATGCAAACACTGCCTGTACATTGATTGGTTAAAATTGTTTTATATAAACTGTGATTGATTGTTAATATGGTGTATTATCCCCGCCAAAAATCGAACCTGTGTCCCAACTTCCAACATAACAAATTTGCACTGAACCACGAAGAGCTCAACATTGTACTTCAGTCGTCAACGTTTCACTTTTAGCACACTATTTTTGAACTTCAAACATCAACATTGGTTTTGACAGCTCAACATTGACTTGATCGTTAAAGGTGTGCAAACGTTCGATATTGAGGCTTATAGTTGGTTGTTGGATTTTCCATGGGCGTACAAATCTCGCCAAAATTCAAATCGTTTTTTTTTTTTGTATTTTAGGGGAGGGCTACTTAGGAACAGTTGAGCAAACATTCTTAGTTCGTCTGGTTATGCGTCTCTAGCATAAAGACGGGCACAAAACGTATTGTGCGTCTAGATAAACTACCCTTCGTAAAACATCTTGAACGACGCATTATTAAAGGTATAGTTAGTAGAGAGGACTGGTTATGAAACCCGGCAAACTTCAAAGAGAAAAACAAGAGGGCCGTTCTAGATGTTGAATTTATCGGTCACATGATCACGAGAGTGCACACTCAACAAATATGGCGGACAGCTCAGACGAGTACTTGCTTGGCGATGATTTTGATGCTGTTTGGATAGTGTAGAACAAGACGAAGAAATGGAGGAGCACTTTACTGTCTCAGATAATGACAATAGTACAAACTTTGTGAATTTCCCCCTTTCGGAGTGGAGTCGTCGTGCATGAAAGCCACATGATTTATTGGCCCAAGATCGAAGTTTCTCTGCAACAACTGTGGTACAGTATTATCGAGCTCTATATTAACTAAACATAAAAGTTCGTGCTTTAGTCAAGCATATTGCTTATAAGCCTGTCAGCATGTCAACCGTGGAATCTCGCTTTAGGGAGTTTTAGATCAGATGCTGTCTTGATCGTTTCTATACAATATTGAAACTTAATTTTAAACGATGTCTGGACATCTTTCGATTTTACAATATTGATTTTAGTTAGCGCAATTGTTTTTACTTAATTTAGCTCCGTTTGCAGGTGCAATCAACAGAAATATTGTGTCGTGAATGTGGCAAAAAATATAAGACCAGAGAAGGAGTCTTCTGCAGACATACGGCTGTCAAGCACAGCAACATCCAACCGCCAGTCACTCTTGAAGAAATTGCCTACTCTGCTTTACTTAATGTGGAAAGATCCAAAGTTTTCGCTGTAAGATCAAGGAATGAATTGGACGTGCATTCATTTATAAAACCTGATGAAGAGACTAGAATTTTATTTCAAAGATGGAGATGCTGAAAAGTGTTATCTTTGACAAATGCTATGCAAAGGTTCCTTTAAACTCTTCAAAAATTTTTTAAAGGACTGCCCGGAAAATCTGCAACATTACTAGCAACCAAGGTGGCAGATTGTATGCTGGCACACTGCAAGCGCATTAGGCTTTGTTCAGTCAACAGCCTTCTTTCACAATCTGTGCTTCCAGAGAGAGAGAAAGCTGGTCTGCCTTATCTGGGAGGATATGTGCTGCACAACATCTCTAAAAAGCATGGCAGAATAAACCCACCTGAAGGCAAGGAGGCGATGGCTGTTTTGAAAGGTGGGAGAATGGAGGATAGCTGGTTGCAAGTCTCAGTCACGTAGGTCTATGGCACATTAATAGGCCAGCAGAACACATTTTTAGCAAGACAGAATCTTATTTCAGGCAGTCCACCTCCAAAGTCAATGTAAAAAATGTGATATTGACGGTATTATTCATAAATTAATTACTGAGTGTGAAGTGCTATCAAATTTTCATTTGATGGCTTCTCATCCAGAACTGGTACCAGATGAATGTGTCGTGACAGATATTTTACATGAAATAATGAACTTGTTCTTAATGGTTCGGTTATTTTCTTTGGCCCGTGATTTCATTCAGAAATACAGGGTAAAAAAGGGTTGCGCACGGAAATCAAGCGAAGTGGTGACGAGCACAGTCAAGACAGACTTAACTGACCTTTTTGTTACTTTTTATTCTATGAATTAATGTTATGGCCCCATGGTCAGAGCAGGTGTTGCCAGCAGAGGTCAAAGGGTGATGATAACTCTCGCAGATATTGCAAAAACTCAATACAATAAAAGATTTGTTTTATTATAATGGTTTTTGTACATTGTCTGCAGAAACAATATAAATTTCAACGCACGATGAACTAAATTAAAACTTTGCTTAGATTCGTACTGAAGATCATGAAAGAAAAGTCCAGTTGGATCAGAGAAAAACTGTGTTTTGATAATTTTGAAGGGGTATTGACAACAAAGATAGAAAAAAGATATGATTTTTGCCTGGGAACTGAAAATGGAAAAGTGTTGCCACCCATGTCCAGCAACGTTGGCTGGAATCGAAAATTAGGATGAGTTTTGATTCGAGCAACATTGTGACTTTTTCGTTTTGTACAGTAAAACCTGAAAATAATAACCTGTTGATTAAGTAAGAATCTCGTTTGACAAAGAAATGCCCAAAATGGTAAAAATCTGTTTAGAATGACGAAGATACTTCAAATATATGGCATGATCCTCATCAAATAGGCTTCAACTTCACAGTAAAACCTCGGCTGTCATCCAGAACTGCCTCGAACTCTTGAGGATGACACGGTCAGGGAATTCTTTAAAACTCCATCTTTCCACGGATTTCAAATTTCTCACGCGTTGACAGAATTCTTGTTCTGAAGTAGCTTTTGTTTGAAGATTTTACAACGTCTTAAACGACGGGACGCTCTGGTCTTGGTACTGGCTTGCATGTTTCATGGCTCCTCTTCGGCATATTCAACTTTGGTAAGGCGCCATATCTGGGCTTCTTTTTAGTCAGAGCCGCAACCAAACACAGCACAGTTGCGTCCCGGCATTGATTTCTACTTATCAAACACCGAAAACTTAAATGCACCAACGCTAAGTAGAGTAATCTGCCAAAATATTGCTCACTCGAGGTACAACTTGCTTTTTTCTTTCAATCTGAAATTGTGCACCCAGAGTCACGTGACCAAGCGAAAACCATAACAAAGAGATGCCTCTTTGAAGTTTGCCGGCTTATATAACCAGTCCCCTCCACTAACTATGCTAAAGGTTGTTCGTCTGGACGCATAATGCCTCGTGTCACCGTTTCTATACTAGAGACGCATAAGCAGACGAACTACGAATGTTTGCCCAATTTCGTCCAGACGGAGAATGCGTCCCCTAATATATAAACGGCCATTCGTGATAATTTTTGGAATCCAGCAGAAAGAGAGATCTTTTCATTAAGATTTGTTGTGAGAGCAATTTAACGTCAGACAAAGGGTCTGCATATCCACGTAATTCGTGAAAAAAGTAAACACAATTTCTATGTCAACACTTTGTAACATGTGTTTTCTAACCTACCAACATGGCGAAGGTTTGTAGCATGATATCTGTGACCTCTATCAGAAGAAAAACCTATTACTCCATGACTATCATTGGCGAATAGTATGCGTTGTTATATACCATCACATCCTACGCGCTGAAACAGAATTGACTATATTGTTCTATGACGTGTCAGGGTCACGGCTATCTCGAAGGTCTCACCCATCATTTCGTGGCGTCACACTGACGAGGTTGAAAACACACCATAGAGTTGATTGTTATAGGCATCGTTCTTCAAAGGCCTCCGACACATTTAAATGAACAGGCTGTGTATTCTGTAAATGCTCAAACTTTGAATCGTTGTTGGAATGTATTATAGTGGAATACCCCTCTTTTATCAACGATCTAATACCCCAACCAGTCCTTCTACTTCGCGCGTGTTTTTTTCGACTTCACTGACATCAATGAATTCCAGGACAAATGCCAACCCGCTCGCAGCAGCTTTGTCAAAGCACAAAGAATTGAAACCAGAGTGTCAGCGATAGCAATGGTCGTCAAGCGTACAGCCCTTGGGACACTAAAGGAAAGGGAAAAGGAAAGGGAACATACCAACCCTCACCTTGAAGTTCGTTTGTTTAGCAAAGGCAGACGAAACCAAGCCCCCTGGTGAAAATGTACCAGCATCCTGTTAATGAAATCCAACCTCATTACGACAGAGCCAACTTCGGAAGTCTCTTCCAATCTAGCGATTCTAATGACATCCCCAATAGCTGCTTTTACACTTTGTAACTGAAGGTCTTCGTAAATTTGGAAATCTCGAGGTTCTGAGACGTGCGCCATTTTGATTTTGTACCCCCACCCCAAAGCAAAAAACCGAGTTGAATTTTGGCGGGATTTGTACCGGCGCCCATGGAAAATACAACATCCAACTATAAGCCTCATTATCGAACGTTTGTACACCTCTGACAATCGAACGTCCAACTTCGAGGTTCAACATCCAACATTAATGTGCCTATAGGCACATCCAACATTAATGACGACGGGCAATTCATTGTACAACTACGCATCAGAAGATGGCTAAACTTCAATGTTGATTGTTGAAGTTCAATTTTAAGCTGTCAAGTCCAATGTTGATATTTGAAGTTCATAGTTAGTGTGCTAAAAGTTGACGACTGAAGTACAACGTTGAGCCCTTCGTGGTTCAATGTCAATTTATGTTGGAAGTTGGGACACAGGTTTGAGTTTTGTCGGGGATAGTACACCAATGTTAAGCTGTTTCTTTTCTCATCAGGCAAATTTTATAGCGCCGGGAAAGCGTCCTCTCTCTTCCTCTGTGCCAACTGTTGTTCTGCATCAAGAGGTACATTAAACTTTTTCGTTTTAGTATTTAATAGACATACTTCATTCTTTGTACATTATGTATACCATGCCAAGACGCCATAGCCTGCTCAAAATTGAATGAGCATCATTTTACTCGTGGATATGCGAAAACATCCACGAGTATTATGGGTGATTAGTATGCAAATGATCACTCGCTCACTCGTAACCGGAAGTTCGGTTAGTTGGCCAATCGCCAGGTGGATAGCATTTCAAACGAATCACAAGACAGGTTAGAGAGTTGTGGCACGCGTGGCCTGACTGATCGGCGTGCCGCCATTGCTCGTTCACATCTGTCTTCGACGTATAGTCCTGAACGCTTTCTCGCTGCATTTTCTATCATTTGAAGCAAGAGTCGGAAGAAGTGAGAAATTGTATTCTTCCAAGGTTGAACCAAGAGATTCTCAAGAATTGTTCATTAGTGCATTCTAGAAGATCTATGAAGTATTTAATCGGGCCGCGACGGCAAAGAAACCTACCAGACTGTATTTTGCACGAGCAGTTCTTGTCGACGTCGTGTTTTCAACTTAATTCTCGGAAAACTTTCGAAGGGAACGGAAGCAAAAGGGAAAAATTTACCGGGACGGCGGAGGGTATCTTAAAGTGGAGGGGTTTGAAATCTACAGGCTCGGAAATGGTATTTTCAACATTCTCCATGAGATATTTCTTAAAAAAATACAACCTGGATAAGCATAAAATGACAAAAAAAGCCATCGTCGTAAAAAGTGGGGGGGGGGGGGGGAGGGGCTAAAGCACCCCTCCGGCTCCGCCGTCCCTGGTTTATAGCGTTGCGTCTATGGATTTTGTTATACGGGTTCACACTCAAGTCACATGTGCGTTGTTTCGTCTTCATGTCATGTAACACCTGATTTGTATAGGAATATGAGCGAAATCTCTTTTTTGCGATCCGAAATTTCATTTGTCGAATGCGGCAGTCTTTTTGCACTGGTTGTCTTTTTGCCTGGCTCGAATCCATTGCGACTTCGGAGCCGCCAGGCAGGTAAGGATGTGAGTATTTTGTATGTGATGACTGTTAAGCTAATAAATCTCATGTTGAACCCCTTGGTTCACATTCACGTCTGTAACAGAAATTACAACGCTGATTGTAGCAGGATAATTTTGATAGAATATATAGCATTCGGTATTAAAATTTGTAACTTGTTAAATGCGGTCAACGGTTTGGCTTGAAGCCTACTGCCAAAAGTAAGATAAACATGAATACAGTTGCACCCCGCTATTTCGAAGTCCCAAGGGAAATGGAAAAAAGGTCGAAATTGAGGGGTTTTAAATTAACGGGGGAAGCGTAAAATTCGTAACAATGAATCATTTTTTTTAATAAAATACAGTACAGTATGAAGAAAGACACTGACTAAATAAAAATACAGTAATTATATGTCGGATAAATCAGCAGATGCTGTTGCATTGAAAAATCTTTGAATGTTCTGTTGTTTTTGCGTCGTTCCACATGGCCTTCGGCCGCCATTTTGAATAATTATACTGGAACAATGAATTTAGGTAGTCCATGGACATTGGAGTCAGTGTTTTGTTCATCGCCAGTCAACGACAGTGGCACTTTCATTTGTTTTTAAGTTTTCTTGTCAAACCCCAGGTAATACTATGACCAATCTCAACAGATACAAACTGTCCAATAAACCGATCTTAACTCGAAGAAACTTTAGGTCGTACTCATGCTTTCAATATGCCTGAGTTGAACAATTTGTCAATTCCCATCATCTGTTTTGCATGGTGATATACTAAAACCGTAAGGAGAAGCTACACAGTGGTCACTTTTGAAGGGAGGCGAGGTTTTACTTTAATGATTGCTGCTGTGTCGTTTGTGTTAGGACCATTGTTGGTTCCGTATGACCCTGGGAGGCTCCGGAGGTTCTCATATAACACCGGCCGTGGCTCAGGTTCTTGTGAATAACCTGACATTTAGTGAGCCGTTAGATAAAGCCATTGAAAAAGCCAGAGTTTACTATGAGGTTTCAACAGGTCAAGTAGAGGTGGAAGGTGAGTGTTAGTGTACATGGGTGCTGTTTCTAGAACTTCCTTTCAGAACGTTCCATCATTGATAAATTTGTTGAAACCATTTTTCCTTTTTATGAAGTGAAAAAAATAGTACGCGCTGTGATTGGTTAGTTCTGTGTTACTTGCTTGTACGAATTTGTTTTTGACGTCAACTACAAAGCTAATGCTATCGGGAGCACAATTTGAGCTTTCATCTTATAGTAGAATTAAACTCATCTGCTGTGTTTGTTCTGGATTACACAAAAGTCGATGCGTTTGGGAGGCTCGACGTTCGGTATCGCGTTTTTACGTTGTGCTCTCGAATTCTCTCGAACGCTCCTCGGTTTGTATAACCCTGTACAACCAGAGCTGAAGAGTTTTGTTTTTCAAATTTTCTGGTCGCAGATTCTCCATTCGAGTCTAAATGTAATGGTTTTGCAGGAAACTGCTCGGTTAGTTTGTAAAGATCAAAATCCTTCTGCCTTCTTAACAGCTGATAAGTTTCAAGACGACAAAACAGCCAATGACTTAGCGGAAACCCTTAGGAGTAAGGGTCACAATGTGACTATGAAGGCGAGCTTAGCCGAAGTCAACGGATTGCTCTACCGGGACGAGCAGTTAGAAGCTCATGCTGACAGCAGACGGGGAGGACAAGGAAGCGCACAGTACGATTTATGACACTTGGACTGGGAATAATATCTGGACGCGACGTCATTTTTGCTTGGTTTTGGTAACCATGGATAGAAGGAATGCGTGGCTCTCTTCGTTTTGAATATGAAAACAATTTTTAGCACCACGGAAAAATGTGATGCAGTTTTTGTACAGTTTATTGCTCCGTGAAATTCTGTCTGGCAAAACTAATTATTTGGCCATGGTTCGTACAATCTTGAAAAGGTCATGAATTTTAGCAGGAGTTTCGAAAGGTCCATGACTTTGCTTGAAGTCCTGGAAAAATACTTTTTTTATCTGCTTGGTCTTGAAATATCCTTAAAGTGTAGTCTTCCTTATATGCCCAATTACGTTTCTGGTAAATTTAGTTTTGGAAAATTTTGGTGAATTCTGGTAAAGGAGCCCGCAAATGACTTCAAAATACAAAAGCAACTATCAAAAAATAACGGTAAACAATGTGAACTCGTACATGAAGCAAAATTTTGATCTTTTCACTAATTTTATGCACCAGACCTCTGATGTGGGGTTGTTTCATCAGCCAAGGTTGAAATATCTAGCATTGTACATGACTTAGCTGAATGTGTTATGTATGAAAAGGGAGCAGAGACCTTGAACTTTGTTGTTGGAAGTTTTACGAATCATGTATACCGCATGTAATATTGTGTTTAGTTCACATTTCCGCAAACAGTGTTTCAAAGTATGGTCGGGTATGTAAACGAGTTGTAAAATACATTGCGTTTTGTCCCAAAAAGAGTTTTGTATCTTTTTTATTGTGCAAAATCGTGGAATTTATTTGTTACTAAGTTTCGGTGGAAGGTCGAGATTGTCATTTTGCACAGCGGTCTTACCAAACGACATATAAAGATTGACCACGTTGAATTAATTACCACTTTGATCAGAAAGTTTCCGTGGAAACAATGCCTCTTCAATCGGAGGAGAAACTTAAAGTTTCTCAGCTCGTGGCTCCTCAAATTCTCACCGAAAGCCCTACAATTTCTACTGGCACCCGGCAAGAGGTAAATATTCCTCCTTAAGTATATACTAACCCAGCAATCTTGGCATTTTGAGCAATATAACTGGCTTTCTACCTCTGGATATTCGACATTAGTATATACTAAAACAGTGAATAGCGTTGAAGGTGCGCTCTGATTGGCTAGTCAAACTCTGAATATCCTGTGTTATTTACCGCCGAGTAACTGGCGAGTTTTTCGCTCCGCCGCTTGAATATGGCGTCCCGGTTTGCAGCGAATTAACAACGAAGCAGTCCCTGAAAACTCCAAGAAAGCGACTGAATTTGGTTCAGAGGTAATGGCTTATGTTTTTAACCCGGAGTTTAGCTAAAAATACCAATGAGAAAGATTTTGTTTACAAATGCAAATTAATCTTCCATAACCAAATTTGATGTCACTTGTTCTTTTGAGAACCAAATTTGAATTATATTAAGTAAGTAAGTAAACTTTATTTAAACACGGAAAATCATCAGTGAAGCTAAAACAAAGTAAAAAACGCGTTACAACTGTTTTACATGATTGCCGTGTGGGAATCCGATAGGTCAGATACCTGCTTGATTGTACGTTTGAACTGCCCAATAGAGTCAGCGTTTCTTAAGTATTGGGGCAAATTGTTCCACAAACAGGCCCCGCTATAATAGAAACTTAGTTTGATATAATTAGTATTTGGCTTGGGCAGAGTAAGTTTACCTTCAAAGTTTCTCAAGTTATATTCAGCATTTCGCTGACTGAAAAGGCGTTGAAGGTATTTCGGGGCAAGATCATGAATTATTTTATACATAATTAGTGCTTTCTGTTTTTACGTCGAAGAGACAGCTTCTCCCACTAAGAGTATCGAGAAGGAGGTTGGAGCTCGAATCAAAGGGTAATTTAGTAATTACCCTAGCTGCGCGATTTTGTAACTTTTGCAGCTTATCACTTGACTGGCCACTTAAGCATTCCCAGACAGGACTGCAATAATCAAAATGCAGTAATATTAAAGCGTTATAAATTTGAAGCGCAGTATTAGCCGAGATAAATTGCCGTATTCGTTTTAAGGCTCCTGTAGCTGAGGAAACTTTCCTGCATATTTCGTCTATATGATTTGACCAAGAAAGCCGATCATCAATGGTAAGACCCAAGGATCTAGTGTGATCTACTCTCTTGATCATTTCGTCATCAATACGTACATCAACCTCGTCACATTGAGTGTTTAATCTCTTCCTGGATCCAATTATCATTAACTCGGTCTTAGCCACATTTAAACTCAACCTGTTGGCTCTCAGCCAACAGTTAAGGTTACTGAGTTCAGGAGTTATTGCTAGTGTAAGCTCTGTTAAAGTTTTTGTAGCTAGGGTTATATTGGTATCGTCAACGAACATTCTCGGGGAAGCCTCCTGGAGGCAGTTAGGAAGATCGTTAATATACATTAAAAGTAGCAAGGGACCTAATATGCTGCCTTGCGGAACCCCACAAATAATAGTGCGAGGAGTTGACAGTCTTCCATTTACATTACATCTTTGGGTCCGATTGCTTAGGTACGATTGAAACCAAGTGATAGTTGCCTGGTCAGCGCCAAAGTATGACATCTTGCGTAAAATGATTTCATGGTCAATAGTGTCGAATGCCTTTTTAAGGTCAAGGAAAACGACGCCATTCTGGAAGCCATTGTCGATGTTTACAGACCAGCTACTGTCGCCTCAAGCAAAGCTGTAAGGGTACTGTGTAAGGAACGGACCGCTGACTGGCAACTTGGTAGCAGTTTATTATCATTAAGGTAATGATAGAGTTGGTCATAGACAAGTTTTTCAAGCACGTTTGAGACTACTGGGATAACGGAGATGGGGCGATAATTATTTGTCTGACTTTGAGCCTTTCTTAAAGATCGGTGTCACCCTAGCAAATTTCCATTCAGTTGGGTAGATTCCCGTGAGGACTGATTTTGTAAATATGTCTGTTAATGAGGGTGCAACAATACTAGCTGCCATCTTTAACAACGTACAGAATGGGTTCAAATACAAAAAGAGTTTGCTAATCCATTTGATGAAATGTCGCCACTATAACTAACCAAATTTTTTTCTGTCATCGAGAAAACGAGACGTACGGCAGCAATTATAACAAAAAATCCCTAACGGCGACCTGCGCTGCGTTGGATTGTCATTTGAGAAGTCCTCCATTTTCCAAGCCATTTTCCTTTTTTCGTGTACACTTACCTCACTGTTTTGGTATATACGAAAACAACTATTCACCCCAGTGTGGGTGGTTAGCGGTGGAAATATCCACCACTAGCCACCTCCACTTCGGTGAATAGTTATTAACTATCCATTTCCTGGGATGTGAACAATGTAGGGGATTCTGGGTAATCCTTGTCCTACAGCTGTAGTGAGATTTTGTTTGGGAAAAAACCAAATGGCATCTAAGTCGATTCACGCTTTTCAGCTTTTTCGAAGAGGTTTTACTGGTGAAGTTAAGCAAAACACTACCACGATGAACAGTTAACCAGGACAGGACCAAACAACAGCGCGAATAAACGACGCAATAAAACTGCATTTGCAAAATTAAGTCTGGTAAGTCTCCCTGTCGTGCGAATTTACGCTTCAACAATTAATTTATTATAATTAATTTTTTTAACTGGTTGTGTCATCTACGGCCTCGTCGTCGTGTTTGCAAAAACTCCCTACTGAGGTTGCTTCATTGGTATATTGACCGCTGCCCGGTTAGCTCAGTTGGTAGAGCGCAGGGCTGTCGAGCGGGAGGTCGTGAGTTCAAACCTCGGCAGGACCAACACTCAAGGTGTTAAAATAACTGGGGGGAATGTGCTGCCTTTGTTATGAAATCTGCAAATGGTTCAACATTTTAGTCTTCTCGTACAAGGACGAAAAACCGTAGGCGCCGTCTCACAGTAGTGTTCTTGTCGGAAGTTGACCCCACAACACTGTTCGCAAAGAGTAGGGGACGTAGATCCCGGTGTGTGGTTGACCTTTAATAGTTAGCTAGACTGGCACGTTTGGTTCTCCGGTTCCCTTCTAGACCTTCCCTGCTGCTTACTTGTGTTTATTATAAATACTCAGGTGAATATACAAAATCGCGCGCTCTGATTGGTTCGCTATCTCGTATTATAACCCGATAATTACTTCGACGAACAAAATGGCTGCTAGTCGTTCGCGCCCTTTTGATGAAGTAAATTTTTTTCTTGTTCTACAATGCTTTTTCTTTTCTTGTTTTAAAATAATCACCTGTGTATTTATACTAAAACAATTATTCGCCTCAGGCTCAGTGATTATCGGTGAATATTACTAAATACTACTTATTAACCGAGAGTGAGGTCATTACAGGGAAATCTCTGACCGAGGCCTTGATACGTCAAAATTACGTAAAAAAAACCGAAAGGGTTTTTACAATATCCGCTTGCTCGCGCAAGAGGTCATTCGAGGTCAAGTTCACTGAACCGAAACACACCTTACCATGCGATCGAAACCAGAAGTGACAGAAGAAACGGTTTCTTTGAAATGAGACATAATGTCCGGTCATTTCAAGAAAATCTTGCCCGCTCAGCAGCCAATCTGAGCGCGCGTACTACAGTGGAACCTCGATTTAACGAAGTGCCATGGGACTGGGGAAATTTGTTAGTTATATCGAGGGTTCGTTATATCGAAAACCTCGATTTAACGAATTTTCGGAAAAAACAACGAAAATGTTCGTTATATCGAGGTTAGTTAATAATTAATTTTCATCGGTGTTACGTTGCACAACCCAGAATTCCGGATCTGAACAATTACTAATAAGCACTCGTTTTCGATTGTGTTTTTAAGCTTTGTTGCACACACTTATAGGCAATTCCATTTCGTTTAAACATATGTTTTGATTTGTTTTTCCTTCCGTGTTTCCCTTTCTTTGGGAATACCCGCATGGTACTTCGTAATGGCAAAATAATTTCCTCCATGTATACAAGAGGTGATTCGTTTGCACTTAAAAGACCTTTCCGAATTCATCTCTGTACGCCGCCCTTGTTTGGCCTCTTACCTTCCTTGTAACTTTGTCACCTTCATTGCGCTCGACGCAGGAGAACGCAGTTCTAATGAAGTTTAAAAAAAAGATTTTTACGTGTGGTAAAACTTGGGACACCTATTTATCCTTCCCGCAGCAGGGACAAAGTGAATGACATCATCGTTACACCACGTGACCGGCTGGTGCTCCTCGATCGTCCAGCAACTTATTTCGAAGTGTAAAGTGGTCCAGTTCATATTTTATTTTAGTTGGGTACCAGGGGACGAAAGGATATCGCTGTTAACATTTATCGATGTCTTCCTGAAATATGTATTACAAATGTCTGAATTAGATATGTAATACAAATGATTCGAAATCAAAGCTACAGTTTGGGCCCTGTGATATCAACCCACTCGTTTCCGTTAACAAACAACTGCATCATCGCAGCTTCAGCTGTGTAATTTCCCGCGTATTTCTAAGCTTATATTTAACTCACCGAGTTGCGTAGCTCGACGAAGACAAATAGTTGTGATTTGTAGTCAAAAATGCAACTCAGTCGTGTAGGTTGGAATTAAGTCAATTTGTGGTCTGAAATTTGACTCACCGGGTGGTGTGGTTCTAACTTTGCTCATGCCAGTGTAGGGCGTAGTTTCTTTGGTAGCCAATCACAGAACCGTATTCCTTCATTAACTTACCGAGAACAATGAGGTATGAAAATCCTAGATGGCGCCTGGCCGAGGCATTCCCAAGAGAATTGGTGATGCTAATGAGGTACTTTCGCTAACGAAGTCACGTGGAATGACATGACAGAAGATCACGTGACAGGAAATAACAAAACATGGATGGACGGTGACGGAGTCACGTGACATGAAATGACAAAACATGGTCACGTGTTGTGCTGGGTCGAGAGGGAACTTTGGGCATATAATTCATGGTAGGCCACCATATAGTCAGTTTACAGGGGTATACAAGGGTTTACAAGGATGTACCTTTGTATATCCTTGTATACCCCTGTAAACACTATATTTGGTGACTATATGGTGGCCTACCATGAATTATATGCCGCACTTTGTCTTAGTGGGAGAGTTGGACAGAGGGATGTACACAAAGGAGGGGGAGCTGGGGGTAAGTCAAAGTCAGAGAGACCCAGGGTTGATTGGGAGAAACTATATCACACGCGTAGATCGGGGGGTCGAACACACATATATCAGAATATATATCATATATCATATATCACATATATCAGAATATATCAGAGTTCCGCCACCAGCTCCATCACCAACTCCTTCACCAACTTCACCATCTCCATCACCAACTCCGCCACCAATTCCGTCATCACCTCCCTCACCAACTCCGCCACCAACTCTATTACCAACTCAAAAATGCACATCCTGCTCTGCCACAAAAATGTGAGAACAGGAACGCAAGTTGTCACTTGTTTTAGCTGTAGAATTTCTAGAAAATAAACCTAAAGTGATAAGTTTTAAACCCGGTGAATTAATAACGGATTCTATTCGAAGAAAATTGCCTCAGACCAAGATTTTAATTTTACACCATGCAGAAAAACAAACCTTAATCACATTCTCATCCACTGATCAAAGTAGCTTTTTTTCACCGCATTCTGCACAAATGCAATACATAGTAGACTTACCATTCTTGGTAGCACGAGAAGAGGCATTTTATTGAATTCTAACTTAAATCATGTCAGTCAAAGTATTAGCTAGCAAAAACAAAACCAGTTATTGAATCAGTTATAGTATAAGCTAACAAAAACCAAAACCAGTTATTGAATCAGTTATAGTATCAGCTAACAAAACCAAAACCAGTTATTGAATCAGTTATAGTATCAGCTAGAAAAAACAAAACCAGTCACTAGATATGCTACCATCTCCTTATTGTGGCTATCTAGGACCCCTGCCCTTTTCCCACAAAGTGAAAAGTTAATTTAAGCCCTACTTTGCAAAATACTAGACATAACAAATTAACCTTGCTCATTACTGCTGTTTACTTCATTGTTATGATGTCAAGTACCAATATTTAATAACAACCACAATATACAGTTCAGTTGACCTTTACATTGGAATAACTCTATAAAAAAGAAACTAAAGTTTGTAGAGCCACATTTTTTATGATCTTCTCATATATTCATTGCAAGTGTGCTGCATGTAATAACAAGTGTTTCATGTTTCCTACATGCCCTATGCTTTCAATCATGATTTGCCACACTAACTTTATGGACAAATGACTACACTAGATTCTAAGCCTTAAAGAAGAAATTGTATTGTTTAGAGCTGTTTTATTGCGGTAACCACCTCTGATGCAAACCCTATTCAGGAGAAAACTATATTGCTTGTAGTAGTAGAGGAACAATACCTTTACCCAGATCAGGACACATCCTACCCTATTAAAAAATATATTGTTAAGCATAAAAAAATATAATAATAGTAATAATATAATAATAATCATGATAATAATTACAAGTAATGATAAAGTAAAGAATCAAAGTAGGACTATGGTGAACTCGTGGATATGTTTACAAAACAGAGAAAAAAGAAATAATTTAAAAATTAACGAGGTGTTTTTTCAGAGTTGTGATTGAATGAACTTGAAGATAATTTTAATAATCTATAATCACAACATAAAAGTGACCAGGGAGCGGAGTAGCTTTTTGAAATAAACATACAGTGAGTACATGGCGCCAATCATTTGACTACACTAGGCATCAGTTAGAAGGCAGGTGGCAAGCATACAGTTGTTAACAAATTTGATAACTTAACATAAGGGTACAGGATTAAATGGCACCGAAAACAAATGTAGTTCTGGTATCCTGCTGCTCACTGTCTGTGAGTTCGAAGTTTCTAACACATGTAACAGGGTCCTTCTGAATAAGGTCTGAATTTTGTTGCCATGACATTGTCAATTTTATCATCATTATAGTTTTTGTTGTCTACAAGTCTATTCAATGTATTCAACAGAAATATCCACCTTGATTCTGCAGCTGATAATGAACAAAACCATGTAGGACAGCCCAGCTGACGAATCATACCAAACAAGTCTTTCTTGCATTTTTGCAAAGTATGTTAGTGATGATCTTAAAATCCTTAAGACTCTCAATCCTTTATCAAGTTGAATTAGTTTATTTACATTACCATCTCATTTTAGGTTATCAGTGGTATATATATTCAGGGTTGCACTTAAAAAAAATCACACTTGCCATCATTAATACAGCAATACATCTTTGTTTTTATCCTTATAACTTCTTGTTTTTACAATGTAAATATGATGAGTCACACAACAGTAAGCAAAACAGGTAAGCCTATTTTTCCAACATGTCTACTTCAACACAATCTAGTTCACTTCAAGGTAAATTCGGAAATCAATAGACAGAAAACTTTTCATTGTAACGGCTTGTGGTGTATTGTATATAATATAACGCTTAATACATTTTCTACATGACTTACTCTTTTCGAACCCTTTAATGACTTTCTTACATTGTAATCTTCATGGTTCTCCGCCATGGCATGCGCCTCCATATTAAATGGTAAGCGTTGACATACTTCTTGACCGTCCCAATACTTCTCCAACTCCATTCCTGTTCGTACTAACACTTAAATCAGTAGAAACGTCCTCCATGCGATGTTTCCTATCCAGGTTGGCCACAGAAGTTCTTCGGTTTCACATCATGGATTCGTCAATTTATTCTGTTTTCAATAGTAGTTTCGTTCAATAACGAGTACTCATTTCGCTCATATAAGTTCTCATTCAAGTGCTAATTTCGCTCTATGAGTTCTCATCAAAGCTTACTACATTAGCAAGAGATTTTCTCATCTTCAGATCACTTTCGAGCCAACTGAAATTCATATACTGCTTGTAATCTTGGGGACGGTCGATGGCGGTCGATGTCGGAATTATCATCTGTTCACGTTTAGCGCCTGGCCGAGTAAAAGGCTCATGAAATTCAGTCTCCAAGTTGGTTATTGTCCTAACTGGAAACATTTAAACTCCTTTTGATTTTAGTAAGACCGCTAATGAGGCCCTGTTAGTGAGGTTCTTTATGTCGCGTGTCTGAGTATCAAACCTTTTCACGTCGCAATTTCGGAAGGTCGAAGGTCGCTGTCGTAATTTCCCGTGAGCGGCTCGTCGTTCGTCGCCATTTCAGGTCCTTTATGTCGCCGTTTCAAGGCCATGTCGCTTTTCGAAATTTACCCCTAACAGGGCCTCGCTAATCGTCCTCTTAAGCTACAAAATCATTACAAACTCTGGCAACGGTACGATACACTTTCAGCGTGAACTTTCATCAACAGACTTCCGTCACTTCGGTCACGACAATTGTCGTCTTCATATCGGTGCCCCCGAGTTCTATCCGACTAATTACGAAGATGTCTACACTGGAGTGAGTGAGTGAGTGAGTGAGTGAGTGAGTGACTGAGTGACAATTTGCATATCGGAGTCCCCACAAAAACTCGCAAATACGCTTCGCGTATCCACGAGTTAAAAATGACAATGATGATATAATGATTAGAAAATATATAAATTGGAGTTTTATCCCTGATAGGAAAAACCACTACATGAAAGGTCTCAATGGGGTGATGACTTTTACGGCTAACGGTTAGTATTTTTGACTGTTTTATGACTAACGGCAGGAGCCAATGGGCTCCTGCTAACGGTTAATATTTTTTACTGTTTTATGGCTAACGGTTAATATTTTTGGCTGTTTTACGGCTAACGGTTAATATTTTTTACGGCTAACGGCTAAAATTTTTCAATATTTACGCATAACGGCTATAATTTTTTTGCCCGTTTTACGGCTAACGGTTAACCCCATTGAGACCCTCTTACGTGTTCTTAAAAAACTACAAAGCTTCGCGAGGTTTTGCGGGAGTCGTATTTCTAGTTGATTGATTGATATTGTGTGACACTGAGATTGCGTCCTCAGTCCACAGCCAATCAAACTAGCAGCGTGAGATTGCGAGACAAATTCGCGAGCAACATTCGGCATTCTGCCGTCTGTTGTACTGTCCACCACTGACTATCCATTGTCGGCATCTCGTCGTGTGCCTCTAGCCATTAGAATCCGGTTCGTTTAATACAATTTGGTAGCGACGCGCACATGGGAGACTTACTAAAAGACTCCGCAGGATCAAACGAAATGCTGCTAGCTCCAGATCTCGGTTTGCCGACAAATGCTCCCAGGTTCGACTCAGTTAATAGCGATGAAGACAATGTTCGCCGATTGGAATCAGACGCCGTAGCAGCTGACAGCACATTCAAAGCCGATAAGGAAGAGATCATTGAGAGAGGAGGGTACCGCCGTTCCGCTGCAGAAGTACAGAAAGGCCTGACCGTATTCACAGCTGCGGTTTTTATCATAGGGGAAATGGCTGGTAGTGGCGTTCTAGCTCTTCCGTACGCCTTGGTCGGAGCAGGGTGGACAGGTTTCGGATTGTTGATCATCTGCTGTTTGGCATCAGGATATTGCGGTGCCGTACTCGGTAGATCGTGGTCGATACTCCGTGAGAGACACGACGAATACAAGGGACCTGTACGCTACCCGTACCCGGCCATTGGACAGAAAGCTTTCGGTAGATGGGCATCTGTAGCTGTTACTGTTTGCATTCTGATTACGCTTATCGGTAAGTACAATGAAACATGAACAGAACGCCAATATAACGTAACTTCCTGTTCTACGCGAGGTGAAACGGAAAAATATAAAGTCTACTCATTTTATATTGAACCATGCAAAATTGAATGTTCGTTTTGATGGAAATGTTTACGAAATTAGGGGTACAGTGAAAAAGAAAAACAGTTTAGCAAACAATTATTATTCTACATGCTTCGTGATATACGTTATTCCTGTTTTGGTCGTATTGTGCAACTTTCATTTCATGTCCTTTCCGATGAAACCGGAATTCGTGAAATGCAGTCACGGAATACAACAAAAACATTGCATCAGTTTGATTCATGCTTTTCTCGTTTTAGCCCGCAGGCTGCTGTTTTTGTGAATATAATTTGTTGTTACACGATCTCCTTGATCTGAGATTCCTTAAAACATAAATATCTTTTCTATTGATAATCAGGTTCTAGCTTTACACTGTTTAGCGAAATTTCGGCCTCGTTTTTCACTGTGCAATCTGATTTAACCCGGAAAACACGAGCACATACAATATTTGGAAATCTGTCACGCAACCTGAATATCACGCGATTTGCTCGAGCTCAAGCACGGACGAGAAAAATTTGCCGGTGGTGCGACGTTTGCAGATTTCACGTTGTCAGTGGCATTGGAAATCACCAGGAGCGAATCATTTCGCTCCTGACATCACTCCATGAAAAACACTTGCTTACTATTTTACCGTGGGAGTCTACCGACTGAGCTATGTAATAATAATATAGGCGCTCTAGAAGCTATTTATTAATTAGAAGCAAACATCAGTACAACCAACGACGTCAGGTCCCAGTAGCATGAGACTAATAACGACGTTTAAAGCTTCTTATGTTCGACGTTCATTCTAGTGACAATTGTTTCGAGCGGTTACTCAAATCTGTCGTTAGTAGTCGAGAAAAGCCAGTGTGACTAGTATGAGTAATTATTTGGGAAGTGAAGATGGCATAAGTTGAGCCGGGTTTGCTCGAAGCAGGGTTAAGGTAACCCACGGTTAGTGTGTAATTTAAATGCAGATAGGAGAACTGAAAAAGCACATTCAGTATAATTCTTTTTTAATACAATTTGATGATTGTATGCTCTAAAAAACATGGAAAAAGTGAGCGAAGAAAATTCTTTTTAACAAGAGGAAAAGAAACTCGGGTTAAAATTTAACCCTGGATTAGCGCTAACCGGCCTTCGAACAACCGGCCCCAGCTGATGAATAAATATTTTTCGGGATGTCGCAGGCAAACCTACAAAAAGGAAGTTTGATTTAGTTCAATACCTATGAGCCTCCTATTATTAGTGCGGTCGCTTATAGGGAGAGTCGTTGAGACAAGGAAACATTTTCACCGTGTTCATTCATTTTCATATTTATTCTTTCTCTTTTCAGGCGTCTGTGTCGTATTTATGATATTGGCGGCTGGAAACCTTTCCAGTCTCGTGAAATTACATTTTTCTGGCAAATCTGGCGACTTGCGTGTTTGGCTTCTTGTTTGTTTCGGGGTTCTTCTTCCCTGCTCGTGGCTAAGCACCCCCAAAGAATTCTGGGGGATTGCAGTGGGTGCAAGTTTGGCTACTGCAGTGGCTTGTTTGTTGATATGTGTCTGTATCGGCCTGGATATGCCTGCAGACCTCAAAAACGTCGAACAACCTCCTGTTGTCTTTGAAAACTTCTTCTCAGGTAGAGGATATTTTACCCTGTTCTGGGGCAAGAGAAAATGAGGTAAGAGAACGTATCTTCCACACTGGGTTCTCTTACTATGATAAGGGGACAGTATCTATTTTTAGATCCGGAAACTATTTTAACTGACGAGTGGCTGACGTCCTTCTCATCACGTGGCTGTAATTTCAATGCGCCATGTGGAAAGCGCGCAGCCTTGGAACGAGACATAAATAAATTCCGCGCTAAAAATAGATTCTGTCCTCTTATCATATAAGACAGGGTAATTTTCTCTTTCCTCATTTTCTCTTGTCTGGGGTTAGTTTAAGAAAACCTTTGCAGGTGCAATCGAACAAACGTTTAAAGAGTGCAACTTACAAGTGTAGCTATTGTTTTCAAACTAATAAATCAATAGCTGCAGTTGTAAATACTACTTAAAAAGTTTTCTTGCATTGGCACTTGTATGGAATTTTTCATTTAAGGGTAGTTAATTTCCAGTTACTGCTTATTCACTGGATGACCACTGTCTGCTATCAAAAACATGAACAAGAACTTGTAATTACAACAACGGTTACAAAGACAGTTACCTCATTCGTACTTAATTTCGCGCGTACTTAATTTCGCGTTTTTCGCGAGACAGTATTTCGCGAAGCTTTATTTCCGGGATTTCAATGGGAGAAAATGATAAAAGACCATTAAATTTCGCGTCAACGTCATTTTATTTTCAAAAAAAAAAAGTCTGAACTACAACCTTTCTAAACAAACGGGAACAAGTTAAAATTAGGTACGCATTGTCCTAGAGTTCGCAATGTTCCTAAACATCCAGGTCTTCAAAGGGATCTTCCAATGGAAGTTTCTTTGAGTCGTACTAACAGCATCAAGGTACGCACGTTTTCTTATTTCAAGAGAAGAAAACGTTACAGTAACGATAGTTGATTCTAAGTATCGCAGATCCCCTCTCAAACAGGGTGGCCTTGAAATTCCTGTCACTGTTTGCATCGAACTCGACTCCACATCGAAGAATGTTTCAGTGTTGGAACGGTACAAGAAACTTGTGAATCAGAATTACAAGGAACCAAATAATGGCAATTTTGGCGACTGCAGGAAAGATGTTCTAAGGGATTTGCTCGAAGACAGTGATTTAGATGAAGATGAGCAGATTTTGTGCTTGATATATTCATGTGAAATCTTTGCAAATTACCTTTACTGATCACAATACAAGATACAAAATGCAGCTTACCAGTGAATAATTTATGTCGATACACAAGCTGTACATGTCGTTGTTGATCATGTTTATCACGTTTTTTGTGATTAAACTTTCTTACCATGGTAGTTAATTTCGCGTGTGTAAATCTCGCAAGGATTTTTATTCGCGAGGCTTTATTTTCGCGATTTTTTTTACAATCGCGAAAATCGCGCAATTAAAGACGCGCGAAATTAAGTACGAATAAGGTATTAAAAATACAACATGCGAAAAATTCGTACTCACCGCCAAATCGAACTATAAAAGGACTGATCCCGGGATTGACTTATAATAGTGTTTACTATACGTATGTATTTCATTCTATACGATGGGATTTGTCTTTTTCGTATAACTTCTTGTTACTCAGAGGTGGACACTGTGAAGTCCCTCATTACGGCATCAATACAAGCAAAGCGGTTAATAACAAGTCAAGAATACTACATGGATTTAACACCAGATTCTCCAAACCAACATATAAGGAAGTCTATAAAAATCACCAAGGAGAATTACGTTTACAATCTTAGGGATAAAAGGGTCATGGAAGTTTTAGTGATCAAGACAGTTATGATCGTCATGCATCTTATTATGGTCATTCCTGACACACGTTTCTCAAAAGATCCGAAACTTTTCGGGACGTTTTCGCGCGCAATGACTCACACTGTAGTTGGTAACAAAAACGTTTCTGTCCAAGCTTTGGCACAGACGTTGGCTCGTCTCCCTTAAATATATGTTGCAAGAGCCCGTTTGTAGGTGAATGCTTCATATTTTTTGATTGCCTTTTCGTGCCCGAAAAGTTTTCGGATCTCTCGAGAAACAAACCGCCTGGGCATATGGCATAATTAATCGTATTGATCGTTTTTCAACAGCGTTTGGAACCATACTGTTCGCGTTTGGGGGCGCTTCTACTTTTCCCACCATTCAAACAGACATGAAGAAGTCATCCAGATTTCCCATGTCAGTGGTGTGGGCGTATGCTGGTGTGATCACCATGTATTTACCAGTCACTGTGTTGGGGTTCTTAGCTTACGGTAAAAACATCACGTCTAACATTCTTGACAGTATAAATCACAGCGACCATGACACCAAAGGGGTCCTACAGGATATCGTGTTGATCCTCATTACCCTTCATCTTCTGTTTAGCTTCGTGATTGTACTCAATCCCGTCTCGCAGCAGTTTGAGGAAGTGTTCAAATTGCCACACAGTAAGTTAAGGACGTTAATGAAATCTTCCGTGTGACCTTGCATCACCGATGTAAAATGTTTGGACGTCTTGAAAGGGAAACCCTTGGTGGTTATTTTGATTTGTTAAAAATAGACATTTTTGTCCTTATATTTGACGGATGCAGTCTTGCTTGTTTTCTTCAGACGATTAAAAACACCCGGCAGTTGGTGCTAAAAGGCGGGAAAGGTGGCTGGAGGGGGCTCAGCTTCTGATGTATATTTTGTATGGTCAAAGAGGCAGCTGTTGGTTATTTTGGAGGGTTAAAAGTTTTGGTGGTTATTTTGAATTATGAAAGCGAGGTGGTTTCAGTGGTGGTAATTTTGTATGGTTACGAAGGGTCAGTTCTTTCCTGGTTGTTGCGAATTGTTAGGAGGGGATATTTTGGTTATTTTGGATGGTTTTAAAGGTTTGTGGTTATTTGGGATGGTTTCTAGGGTTTAATTTTGGCGGTTAATTTGGATGGTTTAAAAGGGGCTGTTTTGGTGGTTAATTTCTATGGTTAAAAAGGGGGCAGTTTTTGTTGGATATTAGAGGGGTTAAAAAGAGGCATTTTGGTGGTTACTTTGGATTGTCAAAAAGAGACGTCTTTTGCTGGGTCATTTGAACTGTCCAAGAGAGGCATTTTTGTTCTTAATTTAGACTGCTGAAAAGGGGCTGTTACTGGTGGGTATTTCAAATGGTTAAAAATAAGCTGTTTCTTATGGTTATTTGGGTTGTTAAAAAGGGAGAGAAAAATCTGTAAGTAATGAGTAAGAGAGACCACCCAAATTATTATGCTGAGAAACGCGCAAAAATCCCCGCCTTTCTCCTTCTTTTGCGCGCTCACCATTTTGCGCACTGACGCTAATCGCTTCAACATTGTTGGGTCGTCTATTTTGGCAGCCCATGCTGGATAACTTTCGGCCAATTTTTTCTCCACTCAAAGCCCTAGAACAAAAACTTTGACAGTTACATACCAACGTATTTAGACGCACCGATTTATCTTTCTTTTTTTCTCTCTCTCTCTCTTGCAGAGTTTTCGTGGCAGCGCTGTGTACTTCGCACTGGTCTCATGTGTTTAATTCTTGGCATCGCCGAGCTCATTCCCAAGTTTGGTCCGATTCTTTCACTAATCGGTGGATCAACGGTCACTGCATTGACGTTCGTGTTCCCATGTTTATTTTATCTAAGAATCGAGCGAAATATTCCTCTACATGTCCAAGCTTTGTTGTATGAGCTCATTGCTATTGGTATTTTTGGAGGTGTGGCGTCTTCGTATTCGGCCATCAATGACATTAGAAAGGTGTTTGCATGAAGTAGATCAAGTGTATATGTTAACCATTTTGAAAGGATGCAAGGATAAGCTCTAAGCTCATAATTACAATATCACTATTGATAACAAAATTCCCTTCCCAGATCTTACTTCATTTCGTACATATGTATTGGATTCCTATTTTCCTACGATGCGAGCACTATGCGAAGCTGCCAGCACGGAAGTTGCGAAAGCGTTGTGAAGTTGTTTGTTTCTCTTGAAGGGGTGCGTCACATCAGTGATCTACATGTTACACTTCACAGTGTACCTAAGTGTTAAGAAATAGATGATGGCTGCTTTGTGGTTTCACATGCAAACACGAGAGATTCAAAGATGATGTAAATCCCAGCTCCAGGCGGTTGCTTTAGATGTGTACTTGAGAAGTTCTCTTTAATTCTGTTGAGTGTTTGTATGCGTTAGTGCAAAAACCAAGCAATCACTTCCTGTTAGGTTTTGTTTCATAAAAACTAGGACTGAAGTTTGAGCGAAAACGGATTGTGGAGCGCTGCTGATATCAATTCCTCTTTTATAAATTATCTCATTGCATTATGTCAACCTAAATGTGCTTATCAAACTTAGAGTACAACAAAATGCTGCGCACTAACAATTACAATGCAAATTTAGTTGAGACATGACAATATAACATCATCCTTCTCAGAATTCCACACAGCGAAGATAACACCCTACACTATAAGCCATGTGGTTATTAGTGAAACGTATATACCATTGTTCGTAACCAGAGAAAAAAATCACAGTTTTTACCTGCTAAGTAAAAGGCAACAAACAAGTATCTTAACTCTAGACTTCTAAAGACGCTAAGAAACATACCTAACTCAATACACTGCAAAACGGGTACGTATACATACAGAGATTACAACACAGAAGTTGTTGAACGCTGTGGCTACTCAATGAACCACCATGCCCGTGTCACAAATACCAGTCCCTGCCCGGTCCCACACTCAACTTCCACACTTAAATACACACGCAAAGAGGAATATGCCTTGCGGGCTAGAAGAATGTATACAACATCTCTGTGGCTAAGCGAAAACAACAGAACATCGAATGTATTTCTCCCTACAACATAGCATCAGAGCCAACACTTCCTTGATACCCTTCTGATCTTTCGGGCTTAGGCGAAGAATCGTCACCCGGATCCGCTGACCGCAATGCTTCGCGGGCAAGAAAGTTTTCTCTCTTAATCTGATTATCGACTTCTTTCGGCACATCCGGGATAATCCATGCCAAGATTGCCGTCATTCCGAATACAATGTGCTGTGGAGTTCAAGAGAGAGAAAATATACAAACGTCAAAACCTATAAAACCTTTCTGTTACCATGTTTTAATGCCATTATTTTCGCACTGACGGTCCGTATTGTATTAGTTTTTATCATAGCCAGAAATTCCGAACCAAAGTGGGTGGTGCTTATTTCTGTTACGCACCAGCACACATGATAACCTGTCAATAACGCTAGGGTGTGATTGCTCCATCTGTTAAAGGTCAACCAAAATGGCGTCGCGCAATAAACCTCAGAGAGAGTATTTATCCGAGCTAAATGCTAATTCATCGGCTGACTTGTTTTGCCAAAGAAAATAATTAAGTACACAAGATCTACTTATTGGGAAGTCGAAAGGCTCGTCGAAAGACGTGAAAGAAATGGAGCGGTGAGTGGTTGGCTGTAGTGCATGATTTCTTTTTGCCCGAAAACCAAAAAAAAAAAATTATAAAATTCCCTCCAAAAAAGCATTACCCACAGAGCCTCCAGCGGTCCAGCCTCGTAATCACACCATGTAGCTACCAGTCTTTTATCTGTCCTTGAGTTGATGGTATCAAAATGGCGATCGTTTTGGCACAGAATTAAGTACAATTACTGTTCGTGGATGCGCTCATACTTGCTGAAAGTAAGCTAAAAAAGCCGCAAGATTTTCGAGGTGTACAAAGTCTTTTTTGCCGTAAATGTGGAATACCACCTTTGAACGTAAATTATTTGATTGGGATGGATCGATTCCAGCAGATGATTTCAGCTGGGTCAAGATGTTGAAAGTGTCATTGACGAAGGTACGCGCCATTTTAGTGTGTTGTAAAGGGCATTTATTCGGAATAAAATAACCAAGAAAGCCGCAACGAGTGTTTGATTTACCAAAACAAGATAATTATGCAATGAAAGTACTGATGCATATTATTCGATCTAGCATTGGGATGGGGCTGTCGCATCCACTGTACGAATTTCATAAGCTGGTTTTATATGAATCACATACTGGTCCTTCCCTTCTTCAGCAAGTTTAATATTCTAAGTGTTACGGTCTATTGCACACGCCCGGTTCGGAATTTCTGGCTATGGTTTCCTTTGGCTTACTCCACCAGTGACTAGATAGTAACAAAATTCATTATGGTTTCTAACATGCTTCAAATTACTCTGTTTCGTTCAAGACCGCGATTAGATGATGAAAGTGTGTGTTTCTGTTTTTCGTTTGCATTTAATCTTGATTGAACTAGTTAATCCAGCTGATTATTGAATGCACTGAATTTTCGGTATCCGTTACATCACTTCTGGGTTTTCATGAATCATCTACTCATCATCGTCATCACATCATCGCTCATCATCACTACATTATGCAGAACGAGAAGTTTTTCGTCTGGATACGAAGTCCATCTGATTTGAGAAATACTAATTTAACGATTCGTATGTCATTCAATCACTTGAGGTCAATTTCTTAATGGTTTTTTCTTTTCTTTTTATAAGTTATTCTTATAACACGTCACTGAATGCGCTGAAGTTCATCTAGCAGATTAACAACTAAAAGGGTGTGTTAAGTAACAGTATACAGTTTGTTTTGACTACCCACTTACCAAGAAAGCGATAACAAAGAAGAGCTTTGCAGCCAGAATGTGCCAGTAAGCTGTGGAGAACTGGTACGCTTTGGGATTTCGGAACGTTTGGTTTCCTATTGTCAAAAAGGGTTTCTCGTAGTAACCTCTGAATCTGTAAAGCACAAACAAGGGAAAACTCGTTATCCTCTCGTTGGCTTTGGGGTTACCATACGAGTTGGTACGCATAGTTCCTCCTTAATAATCACAATTGCATAATACCCCGTCCAATCCATCACTCATACACAAACAACCCACCCAACCCAACACTTAAACACAAACAACCCACCCAACCCAACACTCATACACAAACAACCCACCCAACCCAACACTTATACACAAACAACTCACCCAACCCAACACTCATACACAAACAACCCACCCAACCCAACACTCATACAAAAAACAACCCACCCAACCCAACACTCATACACAAACAACCCACCCAACCCAACACTCATACACAAACAACCCACCCAACCCAACACTGAAAAGCAAATACCTGCATGTTGGGTGGCCAAACCCGCAGCTATTGTTATTAAACATATTCCACAAAATGTCAGCATCAGTGCCCCTGGGTGCTTCATCAACACTGAACTCAGTAACAACAAAACACGACAGTGAACTGTTAACAAAGCCTTCCAGATTGTCATGTCTGTCGCCTAGAGTGTAGTAAAGTCTTGGTACAAACTCGGATACGAAGGCGATCACAAAACCCTAAAACAAACAAAACAATAAAGAAAATAAACTATGGAATACAAGGTTTTTGGTAACGTTAGAAAGGACCGGATTAATAACGTTAACGAGCGGATGTGAGCGCTAATTGAACGAACTTCTTTTTTTCTGTTTTTTTTTTTTTTTTTTTTTTTTTTTAACTAGACGCTCTGATACGCCATTGCTTTCCCTGGACGGGAATTGTTTAACCGAGAAAGTCTTGAATTGGAACTGAACTATCGGCCTCTAACGACACCTCTGCTAGAATACAGGTCACACCTGGTTGCAAGGAGAATATATAGTTTAACTATCGGAATACAGTTCTATTCAGTTGCAATGTCTAAATCTGAAATCTGAAATCTGAAATCTGGGTCGCGCCTTTTACGTCTGCTTCTATTTACAAACCAAGTATGCGTTGGAATGGTGTTAAGGCTATGGCCCAATGGCGCTCTTTCTTCTATTATAGTGCGGAAAACCCTAGCGAAAGTTTTTATGTTGGTATGTTTCCGTCCTTTTGAGTTCAGGAATAGCCTCAAGCTAACGTTCATGACATGAAACAGGCGTCTGACAGGAACCCAAAACGACTCCATGCAATTCCTATTCTGGGGGAGGGTTGGAGTCCGGTAACTACTGAGCAACTGAATTTAAGTCACTAACAACAACAGACTTCCTCAACGCAAGCCTAAAAGCACCAATATCTGAATTCTTGTACCATACAGAGTCATAATCATAATCATATGGTGTCAGGAATAATCTATAACTGAGGAAACTCTACTTATTTCACACCACTGGTTTTCCAGCCATCAAGTTTATATGTCCGAGATCTGAAAACCCATTGCCAGTTTCAATTGCGTTTGCATCACATACAAGCTAGCCAGGATTAATTACTGGGATGCCTGTGGCAACCCCAGTCTTAAAATGGGGTTGGTTTTCTTATTCCTGTTTTCTCCTGTTAGAAAATGGCATTATTGCTCAAGATTGCCTATGTAAGGGTTAACAATGATGTCACCCGTGAGCTGTAGAGACTCAAGTAGAGTATTTAATTGGTTTTAATGGTGGTCAAATGGATGTAACACAAAAGGTGTTTTATTCGATCCTCAAAAAAAATATGACCCTATGGGGCCGGAAAATGAAGCTTTTAAAGCCATAACTATAAGCCGTATAAGCTTTCCCTCCACTTCTTGGGGTTAAAGTTCACTATCCAGATCCGACTTAGTCGGACAACAACTGCAAGCTCAGCTTGTGGTAGTGTTTGTAGTCATGCCTAAAGCGCGTCGTACATCGTAAACACTAATTTCCTTTAAGTTAAAAATAGTCGCCGAGGCAGAGGAAGTCGAAAACAATTCGGAAATTGCCAGAGAATACGGAAAAGCGAATCCATGGTCCGGCGCTGGCGACCAGACCAAGGAAACAAATTCATGTTTATCTTACTGTCGGCTTTATGCCAAACCCTTGACCGCGTTTAACGTCTTTAAAAGGTTTCCAATTTACCGAATGTCTTATTTTTCGCAAAAAAACTCGGCTACAATTCGAACTGCAATTATCACAGAAAGTTCTGTACAACCTTAGAAATCTTTCTCATTAAATCGCTCAGTTTAAACACGACGCCAGACAGCCCAGCCCAGTGTAGGCTTCTAGAGCCTCTTGTTTCAATTCAATTCTGACTGGTTGCCAAGGACGCCCACGGTTGTAAAGCCAATCGTAACAAAGCAATCGGGCGAAATTACTTTTTAAAAATAAGTTAAAACTGTTTCAACATTAATGTGTTATGACACGACAAACTTACATTGGTGACGACAGAAATCTTTGTGACAGCTTTCAGAATAGTGTACCAAATCCCTAAAAAGTGGGGAAAGAAGTTTATCAAAAATGCATTTAGAGCATAACTGAAATTACGACTTCATTCAAGTAAACACTGTTATAGTTCTTATGCAAGCTTCAACGGCACGGAAATGAACATTGTTCGGAAACCTACAAAATAGTACGCTAATGTGGTACTGTATGTTTTCTTTATTAATGAGTGAACGAACCATGCAGAAGGACCAAACTACTAAAGCTACTTAACAGTAACGTGCTGTGGTACTGTTTGTTTGACTGTGAGCTTGGTCCAAACATCCCTATTCGAGGATCAAAATATGCTGTGTAACCAATCTTAGGGAAGCCACTAAACAGCACTGTACAGCCGAGTGGCAAGGCGTGGTTCACTAGTCACTCCCTGAAAAGCTACTGAACAGCAATATGCTGTGGTGGTGTTTGTTCCACAATACAGTGTAGGGAAATTAAGAAATTAATCGGAAATGCCTCCCACAAAGCGAGAACAGTTGGAGAAAACGTCTTAGAGAGAAGACGGAAAAAATGGACGCGGAGAAATTTATTTTTTACATTTTTTCATTGCTTTACGGGATTTACAAAAAACGCTACCTACACTAATACTAACAACATAATATAGGTAATCAAATGATTTCAAGTGCAATTAGAAAAAAATGGAAACAGGTTAATTTCCCCCCCCCCCTCCAAAAAGATGAAAAAAAAATTAAAGGAACCTGTAGGGCGGGTGCAATTTGTTGTCTTTGAAAACGTTTTATACAAAATTGAACTCGAAATCATTTGATTACTTGTAAATAATATACAGGCACAAATTTAGTTTCCAATTTCTGGACTCAATTTCAACTTTCCGCACTCAATTTCAGCTTTCTGTACTGCTGGGGATTAATTGGCACGTTCTAAGCCACTCAGCGCGTTGAAATTTTTGCATGTATTTTCTTACTTATGTTATACTACTACATGAGAAATTTCTGTAATTTGATTGGCTAAGAGCAGTGTTATTTCTGCTTTAATTTGAAATATCTACATGTGAAAATTACAAACCTTTTGCAAGTAGTAGTATAAACAAATAATAGCATGATTTGTACGGGATATTTGCATAAACATCACTCGAGATATTTCAAAATTGCCTCAAATTTCACTCGCCTAACGACTCTTGAAATTACGTACAACAATTTTGAAACATCCCTCGTGGTATTAATACCAAATATCACTACAAACCACGCTATTACCTATACTAATAATATACATGAAAAAATTACTCGATTCTGATTGGCTGAGAGCAGTGCAGTTCAGCAACACCACTGCAAAAGGAGTAACACCAGTGCAAAAACGAGTCGCAAATTACACATCGAAGTTTTGGATTATGATTGGCTAAAAGGCAATAGCAAATTTTCTAAGCCAATGATATCACCTAAAATGGTGACGAAAATTTTCTGCGGAAACTTTGAAAAACGTTTTCTCTAGTGAGAAAAAATGGCTACATTAAATCAAGAAAGGTTACTCTGACCAATACTTTTTTCATGTTTATAGCGGGGCTCCCGCGCGCGAGGCGCGCGTGGAGCAGAGCCCCATACTCATGGAATATGGTCAACCTCTTTTCTTTTGGTTGTCACGTGACTGACCGAGCGTACGTACGTCCGTACGCGTCTACAGATTGTTAGGGTAGGGTAGGGGAGACTATCAAAAGGAAGGGAGGGGTATCTCAGGCTTGTCTTGGCAAATCCACATCTTTTATATTGGACATTCACAATATGGTCAATTGACAGCTGTCAAAACGGGATAGCCACTGACCAGCATCACATGACCATATTGTGGGCTCATGTGCCAACTCATCGAGGTGACGTGATTTATTTGGAAGCTGTTCTGGTAGCCCGCATATTTTTGGCGGGAAATTGCGTTGACGACTGAAAAAGAAATTTTCAGTTCATTGTCTTTTTGAGACACAATATTACTACTCTACACTGTTAAAGTTTTACTAAAGGATAAACGAAACAATTTCTATTCCTATGTCAACAAACAATAGGAGAGAAAATATAATTTGCAGAACACTGGGTTCAGGTGAAGAGCAACGGGAAAGAGAGCAAGAATTAACTGAGAAAGAATGAGCGAAGTAGATCGCCAAAGAAGGCGCGCTCGGGAAGAGAAAGGAGACGAAATTATAGCGAAGAACGCCGACAAGCAGAAAGAGTCCGGGCTCGAGAAAATAGACAAAATGTTAACGAAGAACGCCGAGAAGCGGAGAGATTCCGTGCTGTGGAAAACAGACAAAATTGTAGCGAAGAATGCCGAGAAGCGGAAAGACTTCGTGCTGTGGAAAACAGACAAAATTGTAGCGAAGAAAGCCGAGAAGCGGAAAGACTCCGTGCTGTGGAAAACAGACAAAATTGTAGCGAAGAAAGCCGAGAAGCGGAAAGACTCCGTGCTGTGGAAAACAGACAAAATTGTAGCGAAGAAAGCCGAGAAGCGGAAAGACTCCGTGCTGTGGAAAACAGACAAAATTGTAGCGAAGAAAGCCGAGAAGTGGAAAAACTCCGTGCTATGGACCACAAATTTGCATAAGTTTTGTCTGCATAATATTTGCTCACTGATGCGTGACTCAGCACTCGCACTTTCCACTTTCCCTTAAACTTGACACTTGACTTGGAAAACCGACTTCTAAACAAACCTTCTTCAGAAAAATGATCTTCTGAATGCACTACTTTTGAATGAGAAGCAAACTGATGAAAGATTTTAAATTTTTATGTCCTTTAATCATATAAACATCTCCCCTGTCGACGGCTAAGAAATACTCCCGCGGGAATTTTCTCTTGGCGGCAAATTGCAGAATGTAGCGCTTTCACTGGCAGCTTTTCGCGTTGTCGACGTTGTCATTTAGTGTGTCGATTGAGAACTTTGGTTTCAACGCCGTTGTTTTCGTAAAATATGTTCTTCTAAATTGTAAAATGTCTCAAATGTATGTTAGTCATTCACGTGTTGCGTTGGACCAGGTCTACTTATAGTTCACACTTTTACGGTTATTTATTTCTTTTGTTAAGTAACTACAGCTGATTGTAGTGAATAAATGAAGGCAGTAATTTTTTAAACTTACAATGTAATTAAGAAAAGAATAATTAATTATTTTTTCATTCTCGTGAAAAATGTTTTTCGGGCTGGTAGATGTTGGTTACAGCTTGCCCGAAGGGCAATCTGTAAAATTAATTTTCTTTGCACCCTGCTTGGAGTAAACATTTATTTTACCGAGGTGTTCGTTTTAACACGAAAATGACAAGAGTTGTGTCCTGCATTTCCCAGTAGCGTGTACAAATCTTTTAAATACATTTACGCAAATAGAATGGTTAATTTCATCAGGAATAGAATACAGTACATTGATAATTTGTGTTTTTTGTAGAATATACTCCATGACTTTGTAGGTAGAAAGACCGTACTTATGGCAGACGAAAGTTTAGACAAAAATCATAGCAAGTTAACCGACCTCGACACTTAACTATGGTTAAAAACGTTTGTGAATTCCTTCGCAATATTTTAGAATGCTTTTACAGTTTAAAGTGAAATGAAAGTACTAACGGGAGCCCCGCTTTTAGGCTTGGCTAAATCTATATATTATTATTAATAAGTGATCATACGGTCTTTTTCGTACAATTTGGAATTTATTTGTACCCATTGAAAGCTGAAATTGCGGCTCCTGCAATTTGAGCTTTTGTGAAAAACTCACTCGTGCAAAGAAATTCCAAATTGAACTCGAAACCGTGTTACCTTACATCACATTCATTCCGCGATCAGTGAGATTTCGTGACATCGTTGATCATATTAACACCTTTCCACTTGCTTACCTACATCTTGTGCTCTCGCCGCCATCGGTCGCTGAAAAACAACGACAAACTTGTAAGCATCGAGACGGATTTCCAGTAAGTTGTTTATGAGGGCGAAAAACGGGCCAAGTGGGAAGGCTGCTACAAAGAGTGTCACAAAACCGTACTGGATAACTGAAACAAAGCCAAAAATAGAAAACAAAATATAACAAAAGAAGTCAATAAGAACCATTCTAATGCCAAGAGCTGAATAGTTCGAAATTCTCTTTATGAGTGCCACATATCTTCTTAATTGTTATTTTAGAGAATTCATTGTTGGATTGTCTCACTGTTAATAGATTCTTCACTGCAATACCTATTTCCTTGACAATGTATTTGCATTAAAAATATCCCGAGAGAGGTCGGCTTCTTTTTTGTATCTGTCGCGAAAAGGGAGGCGCTCGATGGATACATTGAGAAATTATGCATTGATCAACCATGTAAATCACAAATTCCGCCGAGTAGCAATAGCAAGTACTAGACACTTCTTCATACGTCGGTTACAAAGTTAATTCCGTAGCCTTATACGATGATGATTTTCTCAATTCTCGATGTGTTGATATGGCAAGTAGAAGTTGGGTACTGATTATTTCGAGAGGAAAAAGGGTTCCCAAGTCTTACGAATGTCAACGCGTGATAAGCTTATACAAACACATGAGCTCGTCTAAGAGGGGAGAGCTCTTACCCATTTCAAGGTATTCATAAAACAGCCCGTGCACAGGGTATTGAGTCAAATCGTAGTCCAGTTCCCATCGTGAGTACTCAGTCAAATCAGGAAGATCAATGTTCTGTCGCCTTTTCCACCAATTTTTAAGCTTTCTGAAGAAACAGAAACGCATAATGTGTAAATTATCTTTCAGTACTAAGTATAACACATGACTTGCGTTTTGGGACACTCAATCCGACAAAACCCTAAGGTAACGTTTCGAAGTACCGGAAGGTTTAACGAGCCGTAAAATTGTTGCTGATCTCTCAATTACAGGACATGGAAATTGCGAAGATGTACCTCAAAACGTCTGTTTCTGAAAGTGCCATCAAACCCCAGTTAACAAGATTACCCATCCTCATACCCCAGACAGAAAACCTATTTGATCGACAAATCAAGGGATAAAAAAAACGTATTCTTTGGACCAACGTTACCAAAGAGAAATCCTTGCATAGTTTCGACTACACAACGAGGGCATCTTTTGTGATTTTAAGGTCTTATAAGAGCAGATCGCAATGCGTCTGTGCAGACGCCCTACTTCCTAATCTTTAAGAGATAGTGACTCAGGATCAATTTATCCCCACACCTAACGAATCGAAAAACATGTTACTTACGGAACAATGATTTCGATAAAATTATTGAAAATCTGCTTTCCAACCATGATGACAGCCAGCTGCATCCATAACTCAAACAAGCAACCTGCCGGGTTACACTGAAAAACAATTACCACATGGCTCGTTAAATCTGGGAGTCAGAAGTATAAAACGACAAAATGCATAAAGATCTCATAGGAAGATTGGCTAATTAAAACGCTACTCTTAAGATACTGTAAGGATGCTTCTCCTTTCTTTAGCAGGCTAGCTTCTCTTAAATTTAGCAACTTACTGAGTCATTGCACTGAATCTACAAATATTCAGTCGTCTTACGCTTTATGGGTTCTAAACTGCGGGCCACATCAAACATTCCCTAATGAAAGATTTACCTCTTCTTGCCGGTACACGCCAAAAAGTCTGTTGAAATCTCCAGGTCTGCCGGGACTGAAAGGAAAGAAAAAAAGAAGTAAAACGTTAGACGTGTTCCAAAAAGTAAGTACATACTAACCCTTTGCTGGACATTTCCGCAAGGCCACTCGAACATAAAAAAGAGAAACAACAGTGCAAGAAATTTAGCTCTACAATGCAAACACTCACTTGAGTTTAAAAAAGGCGATATAGAAGAGTGAGGAGTAATAGTTGACAAATTGAAACAGGTACATCTTGAACGAAAATATGTCTTCCATTTCGGTCTGGGTTCGAGGCATCTCTGAAAAGTAAAACAAAGTGTGGCAGTCCTTTAACGAGAATAAACTGTATTATAACTTTTAACTATTAGTGATTATTTTGCCTTTGAGAGAGGGAAAATGAGAAATTTCGGAAGACCTTTTCAAGATAACTTAACTTTATTTATTTACCCACGGGATCCTTATCACTAAAAAGTGGTCTTCTAAAGAGCCGTGCACATTAAACCTAGTACTTAAAAGCTAAGACCTAAAAATTACAGACAATGTTAAAAAAATCCTATAATAAGTGCTAAACTAAGTTAAGAAATTACTAATGTACAATAGCGGACAAAAACTATTTAAAGTTGTAAGATGTCACAGTTTCGATTCCCACCTAAGTGAAAGCACTTTATTCCCAGTGTGGTTCTTCTTATAATAATAATAACAATAATAATAATAAGTTGGATTGTGGAATGCCTGGAACTATCCGGTGTTGCAGCTAACGTGAGACACCGTCTTTTGATCAGTGTGGGTGAGTGAATAGAGGTTGGCCGCTTAATAGTGGTAAAATGTCAGTTGGGCAGAAATGGCGGTCAACGTGATTTATTGACTCTATTTAGCAAAATGCTTGTTGAAAAGAGTCAAATACGTGAAGATACATTCAAATAAATCCATGAAACAATACCTAAACCTTCTTTTCATGCCACCAGTATGTACAAAATCTATTGTAGTTCAAAGCCTTTGATTTGTGAAAGATTTTCACGTGTATACGTTTTGCGTCCTGTGACTTGTCAATACAATGAAGATTAAATTGCAGTTCTTGATGTTATCAGTTATCACCTATTCTTATTGCCGTCTTCCCGTCACCATTTCGCTCGAAAAGATAATTTACTGGCCGCTTAATAGAGGTAAAAAGCAATAAAAAAAACTACAAAACTACAAAAAGGTCGAATACAGTATTTTAGTGACAATTAATTCGGGACATCAGAAAGTGGCCGTTTAATGGAGGGTGCACTAATAATAATAATAACCTTTATTTGAGTGTCAACTGGATCTAGCACTGACGTACTAATTGGGGACAATGTAAAGCACAAATTAAATCAAATCAAATCATATGAAATTAAATTAAATCAAATTAAATCAAATGTTGGTTTTTGTGAAGAGGGGAAAACCGGAGTACCCGGAGAAAAACCTCTCGGAGCAGAGTAGATAACCAACAAACTCAGTCCACATATGACACCGGGGCCAGGAATCGAACCCGGGCCACATTGGTGAAAGGCGAGCGCTCTCATCACTGCGCCAACCCTGCTCCCCTGCACTATTGGTAAAGAATTGAATTACTGAAAACAAATATTCATGAACGTTAGGTATCAAAAATGTTCTTCATACATAATGCCCGTCATTAAAGATCTCCACTGAACGATCTAAAAAAGGAGCGTTCCATTCAATTATTGAAACCTGTACATAAAACCCCAAACTACTTAGCCATCCTTGCAGCCATTGTGTGACGAGCCAAATAACGGCTGCCAAGCGAGGCTAATGCTGCGTTTACACCGGAGTTAAACATGTTTAAAAGCTGTTTAGTTAAACATGGTTTGGAATCACTTTACGCAAAACAGCTCCGTGTAAATTCTCTACTGACTTGAAAGTTATTTCTAATGAATCACTGTTAGACTCTTTTTCTCACTATGTGTAAAGATTAGACTTAAATCGTATTGTGGGGATAGTTTCCAAAGAAACTGGTGCTGCGTCGGTGGGAAATTGAAACACAAGAAACTGGGTAAATCAAACGAGTTGATTAAGTGAGTTATACCACCGTAAGGTAAAAGGGAGGTGCTGACGTTTCCAGCGTTAGCCCTTCGTTCGTCGCTCCGACGAAGGGCTAACGCTCGAAACGTCAGCACCTCCCTTTTACCTTACGGTGGTATAACTTACTTAATCAACTCGTTTGATTTACCCAGTTTCTTAGACTTTAATCGTTTGGGAGGCTGTTGGGAAAATTTAAAAACCTAGTCTAACTAAACAAGTTTAGTTGGCGTGAACGCGGCATTAAGACCCCGTCCACACTAATGCGTTTTCGTTTGAAAACGCACCCTTTTCGATGCACTTTGGCCTTCCGTCCACACTAAAACGCTCGAAAATGGATGCGTTTTCAAATTAAAACGCAATGATTCAAAACGCTTTCCAAAGTGGAAACATTTGAAAACGCATCGTATTGAAAACGCTCTGTTTCTAGTGTGGACAGGTGAAAACGGAGACGTTTGAAAACGGTGACGTAAAAAGCGTCACATGCAATTGGTTCCAGTCCAAATCGAGCAGATGGGGATGATCTTCTGTTGTTGTTGTTGTACATGCCTAGCACATGCGCGGTCCCAGGCTCCAGACGTTTCAAGTTGCTTTCATCGTTTTTGAGTGTTTTAGTGTGGATAGGTGAAAACGATACGAAAACGCTAGGGTGGATGAAAATGTTTTGCTTCGTTTTTGCCGAGATAAAAACGTAGACATTTGAAACCACATTACTGTGTACGGGGCATTACTACCTTACGGACATCGATTGGGCTTTACTTGGCTTCAATCGGACAACCAATCCAAAACAGTTGCATTCTCCGCGTGCCACGCCCGACTGAAATATCTCACATACCCTCACGGGAAAGTTCAATAACACGCTAATTTCTTGTTCAGGTTTCAAAACTACTCCCTCAGGAAAAACATTAATTTTGTTATAGGTGACAATAAAGGCGAGTTAGCGATAGCATGCGATGCGTAATTTTCGTTGGGCACCACAACTGACTGAACTAAAGCAGTTTCCGGCTCTAAGGAAGCTCTTCCTTTGCATTCAGGGAAACTGAGCATGTAAGCTAACAAGCGAAATTACACCGCGTGGTCAGTAGGTGTTTGGAATGACTGCCGAGCAGGAGGTTTTCATACTATAGGCGTGTCTGAGGTAAGTCTTCTGTTCACAAATTTTATAGATTGCTTTCGGCTAAGTGAATAGGTTCATGAATCTATGGCTCATCTCTGGTGTAATGTAAATTATTCACACAACTGACGTAAAATAAAGAAAATGAATAAATTCTATTACACCGGGCACGACCCGAATTTAGAAAGAGGGCGATAGGCTTTACATGTAGTTTTCCAACTGTCTATTTTTCCTTGTTAACCGCTTAAGAGGTGACTACATGTAGTTTGAGGGGAATTCAAAGATGTGAGCACATTTTATTCCATATTATTGGCACCTTTTGTTTCGACTCCGCTTTCCCATGTTAGAATCAAAGCCGCACCCAACTTGTGACACTACGCAGCTCTTTAAATGCGGCTCATCTCCATACGAGTTATGGTTTGAGGTATACTATGTAGGCTACATAGCTCAAACTGAACTAAGGTGTTTTGGGAGTGCGGGCTTAAACTCCGTACGTATACATGTAACTCATTCCTTAAAACACGAAAACTTACCCCATCTGGTCAGAGTCTCAGCAAGCCTTTCGTAAAACTGTATCGGGAGATAGAATAGTTACATGTTCAGATAAAGAAAATCACAAACAAAACAGCATCTAATTAAGTGAAATGCAGAAATGGGTAAGTGTACATAAACACTTAAAAGTATATCAAATAATAGCCAAAACGATCATGCGAAATTCTCAAGAGCATTTGTGATTTTGTGAAAACGTACGTTATAACTTTTAAAGATTTTTTGATTTATTTCCAAACATTCAGTCCCGCCTGCGATTAATAATATAACTCAGTTATTAACTTCACCTTTGTAAAAGACGAAGAAAGTCCTTGGCAATAACTTGATTGAAAACAAGAAACTAATACATGAACGAAAGCGAGCGTCATCATCACCAAGTAATGATGATGAAAATTGACATAATTGTCAACTCAGTGACGCGGAATCCCTCGGTTCTCTGAACAAAATACAAATACAGGATATTCTGTACACTGGGGCAATTCTTACGAACGAGCGTCGCGATTAAAGTGTTATGTAATCTCTTTTTCACACGGAAAGACAAAAATTATACAGTTGAGCCACCGTGTAAACGTTTTTCGGCAAATGAATGTTTGTATAAACAAAAGTAAACTTGGGGGGGGGGGGGATTTATGTCATAACCATGTTCACGGAGAGAGGATAGGGAAAACGAAAACAAAAGAAAAGCCCCTTGGGTAAGGGATGTAGCTTTGCGCGAATTTTAAACAGAGGTATATTTCCCAATCAAACAGTCGGTGACTTGTAACGGACTTTTTATGTCCAAGTCTTTAATGTGAAAGGGCTGAATTGCAAAAAAGCCTACTACTGTAAGCACTGCTCCAAGCTCAATCCCATAAAATTGCTCATTGTCCAGTACCCTGCGATCCTATGTACCTTGTTCAGCAGCATGATAATAACCAAGTTGATCAGAGCCGCGGTAGCAGAAGTTGCAACGCTAACTGCCCCCATGTTGTAGTCGTCGTTTGCAGCCAACACTGCAAACACAGCCGCACGGTAAGCCACAACAGCGAATACTGCGGCCAATACGAGCAGCAACTGAAATGATACAAACGATGTTAAGGACACGATTATTTTCCTTTCACAACAAACTACCAGCAACGAAAGCAACCACAACGACAACCTTATTTGTAACTCATTATCTCCAAGTACCCACGAATAAATGTATAAAAAACAAAGTACAGCTCATCGAAGTAACTACAGAAGGGGGCGGGGGACTGAAGGGGCAGAAAGGTAGAGGCACATTGTGAGTGTTATGCCTCTTGCACTCCGCCAGCGTAAGCCTGAAATTGGCTGTTAACTAGCATACATACATGCGTACATTACATTATTAACCCTCGAATTTTAGAGTACCTTATACAGCTATTATCTCTGAGCATTTAACCATCAAATAAGAGATAAGCCACAACACCGTGAACTGCGTTCCCTAGCAAAAAAATAATCCTTCAAAATAATAATAATAATAAACGTTGCACCTTCAGTTTGCCACGTGCAAGGAGTTGGTAGGGGTTAACGTTCGAGAATGACTTTTAATTCGATGAATTCATTGAGCAAACACAAAAATATGGCCCACCACCGTTCACCATGTGACAGGAATTCAAAGGAATACTTGCGATGAAAAACTGGCAGATGGTTTAAGGTGTTGCAAGATGGATTGCAAAAACTACAGATCGTATTGAGGTGACAAACGTATTTGCAGTAAACATGGAAAGGATCAATAATGGTCGAAAGCTGATAGAACTGGGAAACTCAAAGAACGGAAAGCGGAGCAGGTTTGGCGCGGTGGTAAGAGCACAAGCTTTCAATCTCTGTAACCCGGGCTCGAATCCCGCGGTCTCATATGGGTTGAGTTTCGTAATTCTTTCCTTGTTCCGAGGATTTTGCCCCTAAACCAAAATTTCCAGATTCCAATTTGATCTGACCCATAATAAGCTACCCCAGGTCAAAACTAACTTGTCATTACCGATCAATTCGAGTCCTACCATAAACACGATGAAACTTCCGCTGCAGATAAACCTTGGTATTTTCCTTCCCACTGAAATGAAAGCCTCCTCCACCTTAGTGATTGGGTTCAGCCGTGTCTCTACCGCTACTGCCTCGTATTCAGGGCGAGGCCGCTCCTTTAATAACACGACAGATTGAGACATGGTGAACAATCAAAGCATTGGTAAACTTTGTCAAGAACAGTTTAACGGATCTCAGTGTCCGACTATTTTTAAGTTTGGAAATACGATGCGGCACTAGCTCTCAGCTGTCTGTAATACTGAACACAACGATTTTATGGTGGGTATGGCTACGATTACTGACGAAATCTTGCACGCTGTTGTGTCAGTAACGAACAAGACTAAAAGTTGCCCAAAGAAAAAAAAGGAAAAGAAAGAGGAACATTTGACTTGTTGATTTTCTAGTTTTTGGTCCACCTTTGAAATTGCTGTATGTAATACTAAACACAAATATTTCAGAACGGCTCTGAAAATAACTATATGCAACATTGCTGATGTACGTTTATTAAGAAACTCGCCCGAAACAAATCTTTCTCGACGCGTGCATGAATTTGTGAACTAACAAACCCTCCACGATTGATTCCACAGTAGGAATTTTAAAATTCATGTGAAATATTTTGTGATTTCGGCAACTTAAATGTTGCGATCCCGAGAGAGAACGAACTTCAGTAAATTACAGCTACTGGTTATATACAGCTACAAATGCACTGCAGCTCATTTAAAATGCATTGGAGTTAATAACCGACAATTGATCTACCAGACTCAAGCTGACATAATCATCTAGCTTAAGAAATTGATCTTAAGAAACTGTTTTGTGTGCTGCATAGTTAGATGTTTTCTGTGTGATCACGGGACACCAACCTCTTCATCCTCAAATCCTAACAAGTCCCATTCATAAGCGATTTCAGCCTGTCGTCTCTTCCAGAATTCCAGGAACATGGTGGCTGGTTGATAAAGAAAGGACGTAAATCTCTTAATTATATGTATAACCTTTTTATCCTCATGTTCCAAGCAGTAACTCTGCTTATTATACGGCTGGTTCCGCGAGCGGGCAAGATGGAACGAATCTTCTGATTGGCTACCCGAGCAGGCAGGTTGGTCCTATCTTGCCCGCGCGGGATTTCCCGTTTTGTACCGCGAAACAAAACAAAACAAAATGGCCATGTAATAAATCCTCTAAAGACCACGCTTTTTCCTTCGAGATGGCTGGATATTGTCCTTGCTCTCTTTTGCGCAAAGAAAGAACTTGGCTAATATGCCATCTCGACCTCGCGCTAGGTTAATAACGCATATTAGTAGGTGTAAAATGAGGGTCCTGGCTCAACTGGATTAACTCCAAGGTAAAAAATGATTTTTCCAGTTGCGCTAGAACCGCTTCCAAGGTAGTCTAATAACAATAACAATAACAATAATCTTTATTTTTGTTCCTTGTAGATTAAAAATACAACTTGTCTGGCCCGCAGGTAGGAAAGACTAATCTAGGCGGGCCAGTAAATATATAAGTAGTCTGAACTATATCATACATTAGTGAAAATAACAATAACAGAGTAATATAGGAAATGTTACTTTATAACTACTAGAATTAAGCGCGGAGGAGAACGAAGAAGACAAGCTTTGATTTAAGTTATAACTACATATGAGATTTCAGTTTATGAATGATCTCGTGTATATCAGGAAAAGCATTTTCTTTGTTCAACATACTTAGCAATGAATTTTTTATTTTTGATTTAAAAGACCTTCGTGGTAGCTCTCTAAGAGTACATGGTATCTCATTCCATACTCTAGCACCGATTCTTGAAAAGGCGTTTCTCTGTACTTCAAGTTTTGACGCATTTATATAGAAATTACCAGATATAGACGAGCGCGTGCTATATGAATGAACATCAGATGTTTTCATAAACAAACTACGAATTTTCATTGGTGCTGAAGCAGTGTTAACATCATACATTAATTCACATAGATTCTTATAATATAAAAAGTGTACCGGTAAAACTTTAGTCCTAATAAACAAAGGAATAGAATGATCAGTTTTCTTCGAAAAACACATGAAACGCAGAGCACGTTTCTGTAATAATAAAATTTTATTTAAGTAAGACTTACAAGCTTGACCCCAAACAGATAGTCCGTAGGTAATATAAGGAGAGATTAAGGAGTTATAAATAGTCAAAAGAGTATAAAGAGGAACAAAGTGTCTTAATTTTGCAATTATGCCTACAGTCTTACTAATTTTTAAAGCAACATATTCAATATGAGTCTTCCAAGAAAGATTGTAATCAAGTAACACTCCTAGGTACTTTACGTAATCTTTGCAGTGTAGGAAAACATTCGTGTTCTTCTCAGTGTCAAATATGCTGATTTTAGGTTGGAAAGGTAGCTTCTTCTGATAAGGGCGAAATATAACAAAATTAGACTTTTTAATGTTAAGACTTAATTTATTTGAAGTGAGCCAAATATACAGTTTATGTAATTCCGCGTTGACAACATATTCTAGGGATTTAAGGTTTTTATCTGAATATAGGATGTTAGTGTCATCAGCGAAGAGATAAAATTGAAGATTTCCAGAGCAAGTGTAAACATCATTGATATACAATAAAAATAACAATGGTCCTAATACAGAACCCTGCGGAACACCGCATGTCATTGGACTTCTTTTAGAAACATGTGGGCCAGTTTGCGTTGTTTGGGTCCGGTCACGTAGATACGACGAAAACCATTTATTTATAACTCCACGGAAGCCATAGTAATTAAGTTTATCTAGTAAGACAGCATGGTCCACTGTATCAAAGGCTTTTTTTAAGTAGTCTCCTCCGCAGCCGTTATTGGGATCGTCACGCAACGCTTCCACTCCCCCACTAGTGAGGGGTGGAAGCGTTGCGTGACGATCCCAATAACGGCTGCGGAGGAGACTACTTCCAAGGCTAATCCATCAAAATCAGCGAAAATCCGATTAAATGGAAGAAAATCAACGAAAATCAACCAAAATCCGTCAAAATCCCAAAAATAGGACCGAAATGGACTCCCAAAAACTATCAATGACTCTCAACCAGATCAAGTATAATGGTAGGGAGCAAAATCAGATGAAAGTGGACCAAAATCCCGACTAAAATCTATGGGACGGGCCCCTGAACACAATCCAACCTACAGTTTCGACTAATTTCCGTAGATAATCTAGTGAAGGCATGTCAACATTCCACCATCGTTGTCTATGTAACCATTCATCAATCCACCCAACGCGATATTGGTATAACCGCAATGCTTCACTATAATCCGTTAAAATTGATGAGCCTGTCAATTGAGGATGACCATAGCAGTAAGTAAAACCAGTTACTCACGTGTGCCATACGGATTAAAAGCGGATTTTACGCTACACAGAATAACATTAAACCCATCAACTGCTAATCCAGGTGAAGCTTTGGATGTGGATATTTATATGAGGATATAGTCATTGGGCCGCACACTGTGTTTCTGAAAATTGAACTGATCTTTGGAATAGTATTAAACAACGGTGGGACGTTGGTAATATGATCGAGAGTGATTTTTACGAGGATAAATTAGCCGTATGGATTAATCTTCGATCTCGCTATGACAATAATATCCATGGATCCGGTTGGTCACTGAATGATACTCATGATGGAGTTCGACTCACAATCCGCAGAAATACTACTGGTCAAGGCAAAATAACATGCTATGTGTTTCTCGTAGCCAATGCATTAATGGGATTAAGGGAGAATCATTGCAATCAATCAAATATTGACAAGTCTTGGTTTATTTGAAAATAATCTGTTGGTATTTTGCTTGTAATTTGTTTACAATTTGTTAGAAAATGTTAGGAAATGCTAGGGGAATGCTATGAAATGCTAGACGTTGTTACTAGATTATCTACGGAAATTAGTCGACACTGTAGGTTGGATTGTGTTCAGGGGCCCGTCCCATAGATTTTAGTCGGGATTTTGGTCCACTTTCATCTGATTTTGCTCCCTACCATTATACTTGATCTGGTTGAGAGTCATTGACAGTTTTTGGGAGTCCATTTCGGTCCTATTTTTGGGACTTTTGGTTGATTTTCGTTGATTTTCACCCATTTTACCGTATTTTCGCTGATTTTGATGGATTAGACTTGGAAGCGGTTCTAGCGCAATGGGAAAATCATTTTTTACCTTGGATTTAATCTAGTTGAGCCAGGACCCTCATTTTACACCTACTGTATTTATTAAGTCACACACTACCTTAGAGGTATCTCAGCTGAGAGAGTGTTTACATGTAGCTAAGTAATGTTGTGAAATATGTTACATATTCGTCATTTCCGAGAATGATAGATAGCTAAAATACTTTGCTAAAGCCAAACAAATATATGAATAGGTTTTCAAGAATGAGAATTAAGGCAGGTAAAATGGTTTGATCAGAAATAAGTGCAAAGCATACCCCAGATAGACATAAAAATAGCAAAGACCACAGTGAATTCGTTGTCAAACACGTAGGCAACCTGTTAAAAAGAAAGAAAAATGCACTTTACTTCGCATGCACTGCTGTGTGATCGCAGATGACGATACAACTTTGATAGCGATGTTTAAAGCAACAATGCTTGCCAGAATGCCTCGGATCGATGACCAGTTTATGTTTTTCATATAGTTCTGTGGAATTACCGCACATCTTACATCCCCCCCAACCCCCCTCTACAAACAAAAATGGCACTGATTACAAATATAATAGTACCCTGGAGATTATAAATAACATGTGCCACATTGGTAACCTCAACATTGAGAGGGGAAGGGGGGGGGAGGGGGGGGGGGCAGAAACGTTATATAGTGTGAGTTGTGATGATTTCGAGGGCAAAGATCTGCCTATCGGTTCAACATTTTTCGCAAAGATTGTGCATGTAATAGGTTGTGGGATCCCGTACAACATGAAATAATCATACTACATTTACACAAACTAATGTGACCCTCTGTATAGAATTCCCGTTAACATCAAACAACGTTAAATCGTAAAATTACAAAATATCAAGCCCCAATCTGCCTATACTTTGGAAAGGACTGAGAACGCTCCGTAGCTGAAAACCAGGAAAATTTCAAACAAGATCTGTCTATTTCAGTTTGTAAGTCAACTACCTCGCAGCAATGAATGTACCTAAAGATCTATCCCATTTTAGTATAAATCTGCTAGCGTTCTATCACAAATGCCGCGCTCTGATTGGCTACACTACCCACTATCTATTCTGTGATAGATAGTGAGAAGCGTAGCAGTGTGCCCTTGCTAACAAAATGGCGGCCACTTCTTCACGTTTTCGAAGTGTCCGTGAAGAAGATTTAGACAGCTTACTGGTCGAGGCTGTTCCAGAAAAGACAAAGTTTTGAACGACTAGTAGATTTATACTAAAACAATTAGATTATTTGCTCTCGATTTCTATGCATGATAGTTGACTCGGGCTGCGGCCTCGTCATCTACTGATCACGTGATAGAAATCTCGAACTAATAATCTAATTGTTTAGTACAAGAGGTATGTCCAGAAATGCACGCAGCTGCAGAAAATTACAAATTTTACAAAATTGAACAAAAACTGCAACACTTACAAATGTTGCAATTTTTGGTTCTGTCCTCTAATAGCCGTATACGAGGGAAAAGCCATTGTATTTTTTTTGTTTAGGAGTCATGTATTGTTTGGTCATAAGTACTTATTAGTAGAATTCAATTCAACCTTTGAGTAGAGGCACGTGTCGTAAAGGGACCAATAGGGGCAGCCCTTGTCGCAGCGAGGACACATTGGAAAATCCTTTTTCTTTGCCTCATCACACACGTCTTGCCTAAATGTGACATCATTGTAAGGGTATTAGTAAGAGTACACATTTTACCGCTGAGGGCTTTTGCCGAAATGCTTGAAGTTGACGCTCGCGCTCCATTTAAACCCTTAATTATGTCAATAACAAAATACTCAAATATGACTGATTGTTCACAGCCCTTATTCATGGCTTAATTGGCTGTTTCAGGTCCAAACTGTCCCATTTGACCTGTCCGATTAAAAACATTTGTCATCAGACAGGCCAAATCGGACAGTTAGGCAGCCAATAAAAAATTAAGCACTTCACGCCATTAGCCAATAAACTTTAACTACCTAGCCCATCCTAGCCAATCAAAATCAAGGAAAATTTCTGAAATGAGCAAGTTAACAAGTGCAAACTGAAAACAAACAGGGATAGAAAGTTGACCTTTAGCTGATTATGTATTGATGTGAAGCGCGTGTGCCTTTCTCGTATTTTGTTATTGACATAATTTATTAGTAATCGGACCTCGTTTCGTACAATTCAGGGATAATCATGAAATCGCTGATTTGAAATCGCCCAATTACTCCCTGAATTGTACTCCACTCAGTCCTACAGTCCTATTACCATTACAAACAAGTTGGCAAACAAGTTATAGACTAAGCAAGTTATACTAACACAAGGCGCTCAAAAACCTGACCTTTCGAGCCTTAGCCGTGGGTCAGAGGGTTAGTCCTTCGCTCTGACCAGTTGTTCGAGACGTCAGCCCCTTTACTATCTGAAGGTAGAGATTCTCGCGTTCTGATTGATCGAGGCGTACCGTCACATGTCGCTTTAATCCCCCGCCCGGAGCGATTATAGCGTAGGGGGTAAATTAAAGCTTGGTAAATTTTGTCGAGACTTCGCCTTAATAACTGGTACATAACCCATTCCTTGTGATGAGTCCTCACTAAAGCAGCACTTTTTTCCCTTAGAACCTAGGCCTCTCTTCCGATTGAATACTGAAGCCGATCTAGCGGGTTGCTGAACTGTATCTTCGGGTTAGTGAATTGTAGTTTTTTTAAGTTTCATTCATTATTCTCAACCAGCGTAACATAAAACCTATGTCTAATCGTCCACCTGTTTGCATTGTGCTCTTTTCTTTCAACTAGAACAATCTATGTAAGTAGATGTTTCTAAACGTAATCCAAAACGTAGTCCAACCATTGGGGGATTTTATCCAAATTTCGCCACGTTTACAATAAGAAGGGAAAGATAAAGGTCCGTAACCATTATGCTTATGCTAAAAAAACATACAAAAATGACAGCGGTCTCAAAGTCTACCACGCGTTCTCAGTCTTGTTTAGAAAAAAGCTGTTAAACTCAACAAATCGAAAACATATCACTTTAAACGCATTTCAAAATGAAATAGCCGCGTCCCATTGCTTGTCCCACTGGAAGTCTTTTTGCAAACAAACGTCAGCAGAATATAACTAAGGTAAGACGTACACAGGGATGTAAGAGCCGAGTCTTGCAGCACCATAAATGACGCAAATGAGTCCCATGATTGCGGCTGGTATCAGCATAGCCGTGTAGAAACCTTTAAAAAATTGAAAGGAGTAAGAAATACGGTAGGAGATGCAGAAAATACAGCTGTAAATGGTTCAAACCGAGGAGTCTCAGTGGTTGTATGTGGAGTTAGACAGTCCGGGTGTAAGTAATTCTCTTGTTGACGTTGACTGATTTTTTGACAAGTTGAGCACCAGGATCAAGTGAGTTGAGTGTCGTCAGGTGTATGTCTCTCTCCACCGTTGTGATTGGTCGTTTAAGCCGAAATGTTATTGGCTGTATATCAGTAAAGCCATGATGTAATTAGCTGTAAAGACTCAGTTGTTATTGGTCCGTTTCTCATCTATTCAGTGCTCTCCTTCTATTTCAGCTCAACAAGTGTTTTTCAAGTCGGCAAAACACTCGTTGAATTGTCAAGAATTTCAGGCCATTTTAGGCGGTAACAAGTGCTGTTACAGGCGGTAAATTTTACCGGTTACCGCCTGAAAAGGAGAACACTGCTATTGCCTAACATCATTAAGTATGGCGGCCAAGGAAAACTGACATCGTACATCTACTTTTAACAGTTTGAAATAGAACCTCGGATAATGCAATATTTCCTTACCTAACCAAGCGAAGTAAATGCCAATCTTCTCTCCAAAGTAGTCTCTGCAATGGAATAGGGTGGCACGTTAAGAGAATCTGTGTGAACACGAACACAGTACACTTTGGGCTCAGAGGCAATACATGAGGTAGGCAGGAAGCGCAAAAATGCGCGCGTTTTGGATTTGCTAATAACACTTAACAGTCAAAAGCAAAAAGACAAATGTGCAATTACATTTGTAATAATATACATTAAAAAATTATTCGATTCTGATTGGCTGAGAGCAGTGCAGTTCAAGTGTAACACCGGGGCAAATTACACATCGAAATTCTGAATTATGAAATATTATGAAAAATTAACATGCGGAAACTTTGAAAAACAAAACATTTTTCCGCGTGAGAAAAAGCTACATTAAATCAAGAAAGGTTTACTCTGCCCAATACTTTTTTCATGTTTATATTTTTAATAAGTAAACGTACGGTTTTCCTCGTTCAATTTTGAATAAATTTGCACTTGAGAGTCTTTCAAAAAGCGAAAATTGCACTCATTGAAGCGGCTCGTGCAATTTTAGCAAAAATTTACTCATGCAAATTAATTCCAAATTGAACTCGAGACCGTATGATTACCATTACTTATTTATTGGGGCTTTCAAAGTAAGCTGCTTTCTGAATGGGCGTGCCGTTAGTATATAAAGTGGACATCACCATTTGTGGCCCTGATGACAACAGCCAAAAGGGGGACAAAAATTCCAAAGTTTGTACTTTGTTGTAAACCACTTGTAGTGAAGATATTTACAATGTTTTGTACATGTATCTACGGGCTTCCTGTTTAACCCGAGGATACCGTGCTATCGTGTGTTCAAGTGCGTTCGCTCCATAGCACTCTTACGCAAATGAAGATCTTCCTTTTCTCCGATACTTTTCGCCGGATTCCAACAAATTCCGATTTCTCGCCGATTTCGTCTTCCGACTGATTCAGTGTCTTCCTCGTGAGTAGACTCTGCTTCGCTTGTGAAGAGAAGTTTGCAGTCGCTATTTTCTATATGTCAATTCCTCTTGCTCTAATGTCCAGACACAGTTTCTTATTCTTTAAAGAAATGCGTGAGATGATGCGTGAATGTCGCTTACTTTGACAGCTGGGCTATCCCATGGTCACTGTACATGAAGTCCTAGACTGCCTGTCTTTACGGTATTTTTACCATGGTAATTATTCTCCTTACAACAACGGTGCCAAATAAAACCAAAAAATGAAACCTAAATTCGTAGACCGCTTCAACAAAAAAATAGAAGTCTCGTGCAAAATATATTTCACAATATCAATAGCTATTCAATAAATGAAAGATTCTCTCAACTTAGTAAGCCACATAATAAGTAGTATAGCAAAAGCTAATGAATACCACCTCCTATGGGGGTTGGCGGATACACCGTCGTTGAGACCTGGTCGTGGGACGTGGGGAGCCTTGGTCATACCCGCCCAGAACCCCAAACACGCAGCTACCCGCACGGGATCCCGTACGACTTCGAATCGTACGGGGACAACAATCAGCGGAAGGAGAAGAAAGGTATGCTCACAATCGATTGCGCTCACGTACTCGTCTCATATCTGCGAGAGACCCCAAGGAGCTGATTCGCAAATTAATGGAAGAGCTGGACTGGAGTGGAAAAACATCTGAGCCAAGGTGCGAAAGGAGTTCATGCCAGGCGATGTGGAACTACTCCCAAAGAAGCAGCAGGTCAAGATCGAGGCATGGTGTGATCAGGTGCCTGTCGTCAGGTTCAACTACGGAAGTTACGATCTGAAACTGATCAAGGAGCACTTCGTGGAGCGCCTTGAGGACACAACCGGCAAAAATCATGTTTCTGCTTACCAAGGGTTTTCTTTGCCTTGACATAATAAACTATGTAGGGCCAGGGACCGGTTTTCGGAAGTGGGTGGAAGCCTACGAATGCATGAGCTGGAAATCATAGTTCCCACATGAGTGGTTCGATTCCGCGGACAACCTGGACCACCCCGATTACATGGGATGGTACTCGAAATTGGGCGACGCCTTTCGTCTGAAACTCTTCGAATGGAAGGCTTGCAAGAGAGTATTCAGCGAGAAGGGTATGCATACCTTCGCCGATTAGCTGCGTTATTACAACATCCTTGACGTAGCCCCAGGTTTGGAAGCCTTGGAGAAGATGCGAGCCTTCTATACCGCGAAGGGGATCGATATCTGCGGACGGTCGACGGGGTGCCGAGCTCTATAAGGTCGTGATCTACATTCCTGGCAAAGAGGCATACGATATGTTGAAATTGGCTGTTGTCGGTGGTACAAGCCTCGTATTCACGCGGTATCAGGAGGCCTGGGCACCTGGATAAACCCCCATCGGATAGCAAAACCGCGTCTCGGCAAGCGCATCCTTGGCTATGACACCAACGCTCTCTATCTGCCCACCATACTGAGAGAGATGCCCTGCGGGAAGGAAAGGGTTTACCACTACACAAAAAGCCAGACTTCTATAGCCGCATTGTGGTTGGTATACAGACAAGAAAATGGACTTGGTTCGGATTCGCCGGTCGACATAGGCCCAGGCCAGTCTTTCTATAACAAGGAGGTGTCTGTCGAGGCTGTGCCACAGCACATCCTTGCCTACTTGGAGCGTACAGGGCGAAACCAAATAGGATCCGTAGCTCTTTTGGCCCCACCTTCCAGCTCATGGTATATAATTACGTTGTATTTTTCTCAACGTGGAACGAATGTTAAAGCAAACCATATATCGCTATTAAGAGTGGGGTCGGGGTAGCCCTTTCATAGGTGTTGACTCTTAATAGATCACGCTTGGACAAAGACAAAGAGGTCGTAAACTTTTGGCCCCTTTGGTTCCTCGTTGAACTGAATTCGTGAGTACTGGTTGACCCTCCAAATACCCTTAAGGTGAGTCGGTGGTCATCACTCTCTTCTCCAAAGAAGTAAGGCAATCTCCCTTAACTAGCAATCATACGATACTATTATAATAACGGTTCCTCCACCGAAATGTATGAAGGGTCTGCATGGATCATTGTGTTAAAAATCAGTGATGAATTGCGGGGTATACATTGACTGACAATTCATATTCATCACCCATCGTCCATGTTCCACATCATGCACCATATCATAGGCAGACGGGTCAACATCACTTTTGGAAACCTTTAATACCATAGATAACCAAGTAACCACGAGCTTTTTCGGGAGCACTGTCGCCCTCACCGAAACAATGCAAGTCCACCATGAGGTAAATAGATGGCGTTGTACTCCATTTATGCATGTGTATGATATTTCTTCTAAACTTAGGTGTATGACTTGTAAAGTCCTTGGTTGCCTGTTGCACGATATTAACGGATGTCGACACCGCATTGGCAGTCACGTTCAATGTATTGAATGGATAGAAAAATTCCACACAAACGGTGTATTCTCCTGCAGGCATGGGGTGAATTTTGAGCCCCATCCTAGACCCATAGTTATTGTCCTAGTTCCGCACTAGCATGATGCTGTAGACACTCTTATTGTCCCACTGTAAAATATCAGCGACCTCGATATTAGTCTCGCTTTTAGACATATCGTCGTCCCCCATAAGGTACCTCAACACATCTTCTTTGTTCGTACTTGTCGAGATATGGCTATTGTCGACGTACGAGTTGTATGCTTTGGTGAGATGGGCATACATAGTGGTGTTCGACTTGTTGAGTTCATCGTTGAAAAACCCAACATTAACAGCGTGGTCACTCTCGTGGGGGTTGGGGGCCGCCACATGGACAACAGAATGGTTAGCCATATCAAGGTTGGCCCTCATTCCCTGCTTCCATCCAACAGCATTGTGTTTCCAAGGTCACTTTAGGACGACAGTCCAGTATCAATATAGCTTTTATTAACTAGATCCAATGGTCCTATGTCGACGCCATTGTACATCACTATCCGACCACCCATATCGAGGTTAACCACCATCTCCTGTGTCCCGTCTAGGAGCATGGTGTCCCCAATATTACGTTTGGACGATAACTCAGTGTCTATATAGCTCTTATTCACCAGATCGGTTGGTTGGGTACCGATGTGATGGCGCGTGATGATTCCGCTGTCGATGTTGCGAGGACCCATGAGCGAAGACCCATCGGTCTTTAGGTAGTGCGAGTCCGAGTACACTTTGGTTCACGCATCGTCATTGCTCGTAGGGGCGGCAACGTTTACTTTGAACATCATAGTTTTCAACTTCATCAAAGGGGAGTCCGCCTCCAGAAGGATCAGCATTCCCTCTTGGTTCCGTCTCATCTCTCGGTCCATTATCACCTTTATCTCCATTTGGCCTAGTGTCTCCCTTTGGACTTCGTTCACCTTTGGGTCCTTTGTGGGCCGGGAGGTCCTGTCAGTCCGTCTCCTCCTTTGGAGATCCGTCAGGTAGAGTAGCCCATGCCTATATAACATCCTCTTCAAAATTTCTTGCCACCCATTTTTTCGGTTTGTCGTATTAGAATGAGTACCTTCCCCTGATGGCGTGGTCTTGCAGGGCTGGATCTACTCCCAGCTCATCCGCGATCCGCTTGCTCTCCTTCAGAAGGAAATTAAAGATGGCAAAATGATTGCAGTTGTCTCGGATATCCTAGGGCATTTTGTAGTAGGTCTGGGCAAGGTAGATGACGCTGCAATTCCTGCGCGGCCCATTTACGAAGTTGTTGATGATGGCCTTTTGGTTACTCTAGCAGACCAGGTTGTCGAAGATAAAGATCTTATGGTTGCCTACCGGTAGCTCTTTGAGCCGAATGAGTTCACCTCTTGACACCTCAATGACCTCATAACCCACCTCAGGATCAATGTATGTAGCAAAGCATTCTAGAAGGGCTCGATACTTGTTCTGATAGAGGTTCTTCGAGAAGAGGTACACCTTGTCGAAGTCCAGCAATTTGCAGAGCATATGCAGTAGTGTGTTTGTCTAGCTGTAATTGCTTGGCCCAGAGATCAGCATGAGGACCTCATCCGCGGGCATGTAGGGGTGTTCTTGCTTGTGATTTTTCGTGGTAGTGAATTCTGGATCGTTATTTGGATACGTGCCTAATACCACCATGTCACTAAAGAACTGGCGTCGACTAGCAAAGGAAAAGGATGTGGCTGTGCAACAGGAGCAGCTGATTCGCCAAATCTTTCAAAACGGCTAGAATCAAAAAGCAATTTGGCCAGCTCTCAGACGAAGAGCTTTTCAAACCCATCACAACACGGTTGGATAGGTCGCCTAAGGCGCCAGAGCCAGCCAAGGAGCGCGGTCCGGACTACACCATGGATAGTGAGTTCAGGTCAGATGGTGGAACACCACCAGCATCACCGGAATACGATGATGATGCTGATAATGATAACGATTTACTGCCTCTATACCCACCTTTCTCACGCAAAACGTGGGAAGAGCCTGCGGCTACACCCCTCCTCAAAAGCTCTTGTGAATTTGTTGACTTGCAGATGGTCAACCGGCTCATTACGCAATATGAGGGTGATCCCAACTACAGAGTAAATAGCAAAACGTCAAAGTTCCGCAGTTATTCGGTCGCCGACCTCAAGAAGGTTAGGAAGGAGATCCTTGGTGGGTACCCCACCCAGTTGAAGACACAACTTCAGGAGGGCAAAAAGAGGTTGAGACCCACCCCAACATAAACAAGGGAAAAACCCACTCATTCCCCTCTCAAAAGAACGATCCTGAGGGCGAAGAACCTCTCTTGCTATGCCTGAGCATTATGATGATGACTTCCCATGTAAGTGGGAAATAGAAGCTAGCGGGCTCTCGACCCCTGACAAATTGATCCATCGACTACACTTGAGTTTGGGGTAACTGGTAACACGTCAACAAAACTCCAATACTATGTTGTTTCTTTGCTTGAGGTGTTTATCAAACACGGCATCATAAACGACTTCCAAATACGAAAAATTTTACATGATTATATAGCATGACGGTATACAATCTAAAATGTTTTTTCTATGTACATACCATGCTCAGGGCACCACGCTATCTTGAGAAGGTCGACTACGTCCAGTTCAGTCTGAACGCGCCGCTTACGTTCCCGGGCAACGGGCAGAATGAAGAAAACGAAAAAGAAGTTCTCTGACGGACAGAGACATAATCTATGACTAGTACAACGCCTATTTACGAGTTGACTTCACGTTCGAGGCTCATACAGGCAGGGCTGCAGTTGCTGCTGTCACACAGTTGGCACCAATCAACAGCGCTTTCTCTCTGATAAAAAGTATGACTGTCAAATGTGCAGGCAAAACCATCTATGAAGCCAACAACGTCCCCAAAATCATATTCAAAAACTCACTGGATTACTCTGACGATTATGTAAGGAGTGTTGCAAAGAACCAGTTTTGGTATCTTGACGGCGACAATACAAATGTAACATCCGCTGCCACAACAAATCCTGGGAGGTACCAGGGCTGGATGCTTTAACGAAACAACAATACGGTTGAAACCCTCATCCCCCTCAACCGCTATTCATTCTCTGAAACGTTGCAAGACAAACTGTTACCTCCAATACACCTTGAGTCTAAGATCGAGCTGCAAGATGATAATAAAATGATCTTCCAGAACGACGGAACCGGGTGAAGAATTGTTGTTCGAAAGTTTGAATTGTGGACGCTGACATCTGACGCTGACGCTGACGCTGTGGACGCTGACATGTCTAAACTGCTAAAGAAAATTCCCTGGAAGCAAATCCATCCATCTTCTACACCTTTGACCTCGATGGAGGCGACTCGGCATAACTGTAGACTTGCCACCTGCATTGTGGGACCAGCAACACCCCCGAGCTAGAGTTAGCTTTGGCTACCGCTTGTTACCCATTACCCCTAGTAGTATAGCGGAAGCTAATGAATGCAACCGAGTATGGGGAGCCTGTTTTTATGTCTCAAGGTCCCCCAAGCTCACCCCCCACTTCGATGGGGCCCGAGATGCGTAGAAAATACGGACTCCATAGGGATGGTCTGTAGGAGAGGATCCAATGAATGCCACAGAGTATGGGGAGCCCTCCCTCACATAATCAAGATCACAACGGTGTGAGGAATAGGTGCTGGGGGTCGAAATACGTAAAAACAGGCTCCTCATGGGAGGTGGTATTCATTAGTTTCCACTATACTACTTAGTCAGTTGCCAAGATAAGACCTGAAAAACTTCAGGGTTGAACGGGATTCAAACCCATGACCTTGCGATACCAGTGCAATGCTCTTCTAACCAACTGAGCTATAAAGCCAACTGGGAGCTGGTCATTTGTGATTTCGTACTGTACCCATAGAAGATGAAGAAATGAATGTATATGCATGCATATGAAAATTTCATATATGTGCACTGCGAGGATCTTTCATTTATTAAATATCTTTCTACCACAGTGCACATATCTGAATCTTTCATATAAATACATTCAATGTCAATAGCATTTTTGCAGCCATCTAGTACTGTAGAAGTAAGTTATGCAGTATCCTAAGGGTCGGGGGGAAAAGCTAGGGGATGACAAGGGGTTCACTACATTGCATCATTTGACTTTGGTAAAACAGACTAATCCCCTCGCTAACCTGATATGATCCAACGGCTGTAGCTTGTACCAGCGACTCGGTTTAACCCAGGTGAAAAATAGCAGCTATGGTACAAACGTAAGAGCATGAAAAAAAAAAGGGAATTATCGTTTTCTTCTTACATACACTGTAAAGCAGCTGAATTGCTGTAAAGCAAGAATAGAAATACAACATACTATGGTTTAGACTAAGAATTGATAAATTATTAAGAGTGAGTGAAATGGGCTTTCACTGCAGACTGACAGTGTTAAGTCATTTCAGCAACAACTGGCCATGGAAAGCAGCTTACAATATCGGGTGGAAGTAACTTAACAGGGAATGTAGAGCGGAACGCATCCATTTGCATTCCGTTCGCGTTTCATTCCCGTTTCGTAAACGTTCCATTGGCATTCTGTTCGCCTTCAAAAAACGCGTTCCCTTTCCATTACATCTGTCCGGTAAGGTAACAACAGCTACAGCAGTTGCAGAAACAACGCCCAAGCTTACCACAGTTTGTGTAGTGTAGCATAACACAGCCTCCCTAGGTCAGTGCTGCCAACAACCCTCCCCAATATTACAGAAATGGTCCTTGTATGCCGCAGCATCACAAAGTTATCCACAGCTCTACAGTACCGTGCAAAGGTAAGTTGACACTCGATACTCGCGAGAATCGAGTAACGAGTATCGAGACTCGATACTCGATACCGTCGTCTCGAAACGGTCATCGAACCGGAACGGTCTCGATTATCCATGAGTTTTGATAAGAAAACAATGGAGGTTTCAATTGCGGGCTCTTAGTCACGAAAGGCCAAACTCGAGTGCAGAATCGAATTAGAAATGCTGGTCACTGCGTACTCTACTCCAGTGGTGTAAATAACATGTCCTCGATGAAGGGAGTTGTGTTTTGTAGACTTGCGAAATTCCGCTAAGCGCGATTCTTTAAAGAGTTAAATAAACAAGGATGTGATAGCACAAAATGCTTTTTGTAGCTTACCGACGGTTGTTTCTGATCGTCTAACTAGTACCATTAAAACAAGTCCTCTGCTCCAGTGTAAATAACATGTCCTCGATGAAGGAAGTTGTGTTTTGTAGACATGCGAAATCCCACTAAGCGCGATTCTTTAAAGAGTTTAATAAACAAAGATGTGATAGCACAAAATGCTTTAAGTAGCTTACCGACGGTTGTTCCTGGTTGATAAGCCCCGGTATTTCGCTTGTACTCGATGTAAACCGTCGGTCAATTTTATTTATAAATAACAAATGTTTAGCCGTGTTGCATCGTGTTGGTTTCACGTTTCAAACCGACTAACTAACACACAGCTCAAATGAAGACTTTTAATAATTCGCCTCATCTCATCCGTATTTTGAACTTCAATCACCAGTTTCCTAAAGTAAATCCTTTATTCCTGGCGCGACGATATCTTTCATTCGTAATCAACTGTAACTAAAGTAAAGTATTGCAAGCACGAACAATGTAAGTACTCAGCGTTTTTATTGTAATTCAACTCACTACTTCAGCACTCATAAAGCACATAACGATTGTGTGGCGACGGGCATAGTTTCAACGCGTGCATCTTTCCTTTTTTTCCGCAGGAGAAACTCGTCAACAGAAATGATACATTTTTTCCATTGAACATCAATTTCCGATGTCGGCACTGGATACAATTTACGCACAAAAGACTTAACTTTACGCAGCTTGTGAACATCGAGAGCTTCCTTGCCTTTCTTCCCCGTGCAATTGCGATCACTTAACTCGTCTGGCGAAAAAATAAACTGTACTAACTTAACGGCAAAATTACCCACTGAACAGCTTTCCCCCTTAATTTTTACAATATCAGGTAGCAACCTATCTTCCTCGTCCAATCCCTCCCCGACATTTTTTCCCTCAGCCCATCTCTCTTGAAAATTTCCCAGACTACATACTTCGAATTCCCCCTCGCTAACTGTTCGAAAACTGTCGCCAAGCCAAGGACCAAAGAAGAACTAATCGAGGGGATAGTACGATTCTGGGAGGAAAGAGTTGACGCAGGCAAGTGCAGAAGATACATTAGATACATTGCAGCCGAGCTTGGAAGAAGATTCCCAACATTTAACGCACGTGGGGGGAGAGCAAATCGCCGAAAACGTAGTTCAAGCGCCTCGAACCACGAGATATCCTCTCGATCACAGTCATCAAAATTTGGGCGACCAGTGAAGTCCATCGTGCGAAGAGACTTAGTGATAATACCTAATCCAAGTACGAACCAAGTACCAAGTCATGCAAACAAAGTCAAACTAGAGGAGAGAGGCCTCGTCATTCATGAATTTCCTTTCGACAGAAGGTGGACACCTCTTGACCTCAAAAGAAACATTGAAAGCCAACTTCCAAGGAAAGATATTCTGTTTGATTATCTCAAGGTTAGTATGGGTAATACCAGATGTTCATGTCATGTACCCCTTGTGGTAATATGCAGACCTTTTTATAGATATGTGCGTAGTTACCTGGCTTTTAAATCAAAGTGAGGCCGGAAATGACCTTATTATGATACAGAATTTCCTCCTTTTCTTATGTTAACGATGTTGTTCTCATGGTAATTAGTTGAAACAACATAAGTAAAGCAGTGATGGTTCTATCAGGCATGCAATTCATGGTAGGCCACCATATAGTCACTGAATATAGTGATTACAGGGTTATACCAGGGTTTACAAAGGTATATCCTTGTAAACCCTTCTATGCCCCTGTAAACTGACTATATGATGGCCTACCATGACTTATATGCCTGATAGAACCATCACTGCTTTTAAACTAATTAGCATGAGAACAACATCGTTAACATAAGAAAAGGAGGAAATTCTGTATCATAATAAGGTCATTTCCGGCCTCACTTTGATTTAAAAGCCAGGTAACTACGCACATATCTATAAAAAGGTCTGCATATTACCACAAGAGGTACATGACATGAACATCTGGTATTACCCATACTAACCTTGAGATAATCAAACAGAATATCTTTCCTTGGAAGTTGGCTTTCAATGTTTCTTTTGAGGTCAAGAGGTGTCCACCTTCTGTCGAAAGGAAATTCATGAATGACGAGGCCTCTCTCCTCTAATTTGACTTGGTACTTGGTTCGTACTTGGATTAGGTATTATCACTAAGTCTTTGCGCACGATGGACTTCACTGGTCGCCCAAATTTTGATGACTGTGATCGAGAGGATAGCACAATCTCGTGGTTCGAGGCGCTTGAACTAAGTTTTCGGCGATTTGCTCTCCCCCCACGTGCGTTAAATGTTGGGAATCTTCTTCCAAGCTCGGCTGCAATCGCAGAACTTCCGCTTGTTGACGGGTTACAATTGCTCGAAACACTACCAGTAGCAGTTGACGATGCTAAATTTCGGATGTCTCTGCATTGGAGGTTACCAATTGCTTCAAGCGCCTGAGTCGCTATAGCACAGGCGGACGTGATTTGGTCCACGCTTTCGTTACTGCCAGCCATATTTGTTGCGAGTCTCGCGCGCAATGCATTAGTTGACCAAATAAAAAGTCAATAGTTGACCAAATAAAAAGTCAATAGTTGACCAAATAAAGAGTCAATAGTTGACCATATAAAAAGTCAACAGTTGACCATATAAAAAGTCAACAGTTGACCATATAAAAAGTCAACAGTTGACCATATAAAAAGTCAATAGTTGACCATACAAAAAGTCAATAGTTGACCATATAAAAAGTCAATAGTTGACCAAATAAAAAGTCAATAGTTGACCATACAAAAAGTCAACAGTTGACCATATAAAAAGTCAATAGTTGACCAAATAAAAAGTCAACAGTTGACCATATAAAAAGTCAATAGTTGACCAAATAAAAAGTCAACAGTTGACCATATAAAAAGTTAGGTTAACTAAATATTAAGTCACGAGTTGACCATACAAAAAGTTAGGTTGACTGCATCAAATTTCAAAGAGACCACATAAAAAGTTAACTTGATCACATAAAAAGTCTAAGAGACCATAGAAATAAGTAAACAATATTGACTAGTACGGCGCCCCATATATAGGTACTGGATTGCAGTTTAGCTCTTGACACACTTTCGATTATGTTCGTACAGATTTTTGGTGGCAAAATTAAAAACTTGTATCTATACCTCTTATTAATCGAGTTCGAGGTCCGTACTGTAAAATACGGACCGAGTTTTTTACCGTCGATTTATCTGGAGTCATTTTGGCGACCAAAACAAACTTTAGCGGGCCGTACAGCGAAGTACGGCCCGCTAAATTGACCAATCACAACGCGCGTACCAACTGAGAGATATAATAATGTGCAATAAATTTACTGGAAGTTTTGTTGACGATGGTAGAATCTTTGAGCCCGGTGTACCCTAAATCAAACTGAATTTTATTCGAACTCTCAAGGCCGCGTTTGTCTGTGGTAGAGAAGTTGTAAGAGCATTCACAAGACACAACTTTGTTGTACGTTGTGTCGCATACGGCAAGACGCGTGACAAATCGCATCGCCTAAATCGCCCTTAATGTATCTTTTGCAATAAATGCAATACGGGCGATTCGTTCGACCAATCTGCGATTTACGATCCTCAACACAAACTCAGTTATGTCAAGTAGCGAACTCGGTTATGCGGGTAGCGAACATGTAGCGAACTCGACAAGTGGCGAAACCGTCGTAAAGCATACATAGAATTAGCTGATTTAACTAATTAGAAACCACTCGAGCGACAAGCTCATTATTTCCTAATTACAGAAAAGCACTCGCAAGACTCGATACTCCACGCGGTCCTCGATTGTTGCGTCTCGATACTCGATACTCGCGAGTATCGAGCATCGACTCTCGATACTCGACTCGATACCAAGTGTCAACTTCCCTTTGCACGGTACTGTATATTGCCAATACCTATTTATACACTACGACTTGAGCCATGAACCTGCTAAGCAGAAGCCCAGCACCCTTCCACAGGCAAGCTGCATGCACAAGTACAGTACTTAAGCATGCCTCCACACAACCGGATGAGCCTTTGCATAGTAAAGCAATACAAACTTGACAAACCTGTCGAGCATTTTGAGGTTTGGGAGGTTCTATGGATTTATCCAGTTCATATGTACCCTGGTTAGGAAAAAAGGTGAATGCTATAAATGACCATTTTATGGTACACTGTAATTACTATAATAGTAACTGAAAACAAAACACGTTTCAAAAGTCTCCCTAAAATATAGTCCTGGTTGTACTTTAGAAACAGCGTAACATGACTTGCACATCTGCATTTGTAATAAATATGTAGTCAGACTACTTTAAATTTGACCACAAAAATACACCAACTTTGCAGATTATGGAAAAAGGATTTGTTTCCGAGCAGTGCTCCACTCCTGGCTTTCAATGAATGGTGAAATAAGAAGATTACAAAAATCTTATAATGATGGACTACTCACCTCATGCAGTGGATATGCAGCAGAATATGATGGGCTACTCACCTCATGCAGTGGATATGCAGCAGAATATGATGGGCTACTCACCTCATGCAGTGGATATGCAGCAGAATATGATGGGCTACTCACCTCATGCAATGGATATGCAGCAGAATATGCACCATTCTTTAGCAACCTTGCAATACCTGGAAAATTGGCAAATATTCAATGGATAATGGTTTGCTCACCAACTATGGAGATACAGATAGGAATGGATTGCTTTAAGTGAGTAATGTTCCATCAGTTCAACCCCCAAACATTTAGTAATAAATTAATGCAACAGATGGACTGTTGGCATGCACAGTGTCATAATTGTACACTTTGTAATTAAGTTATGTAATAACATTATGTCAGCTTTAAATACTAACCAATCTGTTCCCTTTTTTCTCCATACTGTGTTTTCATCAGAATCCTATAAACCTGCAAAGATAATGTGAGGAATATGAAGATGTAAATGATAATGTTACTGTACTCACAATCTACACGACTGACAAGTACAGGATAGTGTACAGCTTTAATGTTACAGGAATGAACTTACAATTCTGCTGCGTTGGGCACTTGTGAAAAATTCATCACGATTGACTGGGATCAGAAACCTGCCAAAGTAAGATGCTTCACCATTTTACAATCAAAAACAAAACATCAATATCGAAAGAACAAAATTAATTATACTCTAGACTTTCACAGCTGAATTTGTATGCTATTATTTGCCACTAACTGAATTCCCTGTGCTAGCTTGTTTGATTTCCAATACTTTAAAAACCAACCTGAGGGAAAATTTTACACAAAGTTTTCATGAAGTGTTTCACATAATTTATACAATGCTCACTCAAATAAGCCAGCTATCTAATGGGTTGCATTGCAGATTACATCGTATGTATTGAACAAACCTATGATATCAAAACAAAATTCGGTATAACACCAAAAAGAAACAGGGAATGGGTGCCTTGTTACACTAGTTTACACAAACTGATATATGTACATACCCTTTGAAGTGTAGTGTAGAGTGTAAAGTACTTATTCCTTGTACAATGTTATTGTAAGTCATAAAACTTTCTTTACTCTCATTACGTGACTGTTTGCTTCACAGTAAACAGATAGAATTGACTATAGCAAGGGATACAAATTATGATCATAACTTCTGGAAGTGGAAGCATTATTAGGAAGTCTTCAGCTTACTTGTCAAGCTTTTCTCTGTGAAATGCACATGTAAAGTAATTTGGCTGTTCAGGTAGTTCATCTGTCCTAAGGTCGAATGGATTGTGTCGCACACCAATACAGTCAAAACATTTTTCAGCCCAGTCTCGAGTATCCATGTCATTTTCCTAAAATGAGACAAAATTTTGCATTCAGGTTTTAAATATAATTATGTTTTGATAATTTGAACATCATGTGACCTGAGTTTAAAAATAAACTACACCAACCCAACTGTAGTAGACTGCAGGCGCAAAGCTCACATTCTAAATTTGGATTACAAAAAATATTATTGTACAAGTGGGAAAAAGTATAAGACCATTACAATATATAACATGCCACTTATCAGTGTCACACACCTTACATAAAGTACTTTGAGGATCTTGTATAAGATGAAGTTTAGTGTAAACATGTGCAATTTTGAAAAAGATATTAGCTTTGAGTTGAGGGTCGCCATTGTCAAAGTTCTTACAGCGTGTTATCCTTCTAGACCTTAAAATAAATTACATGCACACTGTTCATGCAGTGCCTTTGTTCATTTTACTAAGTGAACAGAGAGGTAATTAACACCTCAGGTGCAACTGCAGAACACTGTATATGCTTTACTTACTTTGATAGGCATCTTCATTAACATTTCCTCTGCACCTTTGGTGAGGACCTTCCATGGAGCATGGATTTTGATATATGCTGTCTTTCCGTTACTAGATGTCTAGAAAATTGAAATAATCATGTATTAAATACTATAACATCAAATTTCCTTGATTGATTTATTAATGGAAAACCATGTGCATTACAAATTACAATACCTTCAGGATCAAAATTTTGTACCTCAATTCCTTCTGGTTCTAATTCCAGATTAGCTTTTTCCAGGTTGGCCTCAAATTCTCTTCGCTTTTCTTCCCGTTTCTGCTGCCAGACACTGTCCTTGTCTGTATTTATTTCATATGCAAGAATGTAATCTGAGAAAATACAATGTGACAATACTTGTAATAATCAGGCCTTCTGATAGGGTGCGATAAAAAAATTGCAAATTATGCGATTACAGAGGCCAATTATACGATAAATAATGAAGATTGTGCGATTTTTTTTCTGAGCAATTTTAAGCTTGTCTTATAAGGTTTCAGGATAAGGAAAACACTTTTTTGCTGCTCTTAAGACATTTTTAATGCGTTTCTGCTTTATATGAAACAATTTTATTGTGTAAAACACAAAGCTAAACTCAACCTTGTTCCCAGGGTCCTCTCCCACTCGGCCCCCGAGTGGGAGAGAACCCTGGGAACGAGGTGGAGCTAAACTGAAACACGATGCTGACGTCTGTCGACACACGTGCAGTGCAAACCTAACATTGTCTGTGATAAAAAAATAATGTAAGAATACTCAACGAATCAGCAAAATATTCCTAGCTAGCACTGCCTTACGTTGCGGAGTATATTCCCGTTTCAAGTGATTTTTTAGACTAAGTAGAACCTGAGATAAATAAAAGTTTTAGTGATCTGTTCAATTCATAGCGCCGCATAATTAGTTCAAGCCAATAAAAATATAATAGACCTTTTCAAGGTTAATTCCGCCATTTTGCCGGGGGTGCAAGACTACAGGGGCGAGCACGCGGTCAAGGATAAAATGCAAATGTAAGAAGCTTATCGTCGCTTTCACTCGTGCTAAGAGAGCAAAATATCTTCCTCGAAACCGAAAACACCGTCTTAAAACTTTCTTTGGAAATCCCTTTTTTGTTTTTATCGCTAAAAATCCGCCCACACGGCTTAACGTTTATTTCTGATGCCTCGACAAGCAGAGGAAGTTCTTCAGTACGATGACTTCCTCGGTTGGACCGTGTCATCACTGAAGGATTTTCTTTCATTGAGAGGACTAAAGCAAATGGGTAAAAAGTCTGAGCTGGTGGCCAGGGCTTTTGGAGCCTATGAACTTAATGCGCCCGTGAAGTTTTCCCAGGAGCAAATTTATCGGCAGATAAAAGAGGAGTACTCACGTCGGTTATCTTGCAGTGACATCAAGACTGATCCAAACAGCATACCTCATGACGCTTGGATTGACAGCGTGAAAGAATGGCCAGAAGTCGACGATGGTAAATTATTTGGTTACATTTTGAGGACCAAAGCTGTGGATGTCGACTATATTGGGAAATACAAGGACCAGAAAGCTTACTCATATTGGATGAGTGGCTTTGTGGACACAGTCTTGTTTACAAAATGCCCTGTTAACAGCAAGCACGTGTTCTTGAAAGGCTGTGTCTGTCCTTCACAGAAAATCCGTGATGACCCGCATAAGGTCTGGGTATGTTTGAAGGTGACAAAGAGCGACTCCACAATTGTAACTTCGTGGTGCACATGTACAGCAGGTACAGCTGAAGTCTGCAACCATGTCATTGCTTTGCTTTAGAAGGTCAATTTTGCATATAAGAAGGCCTACATATCTCCCGCTTGTACCAGTGTTCCACAAGGGTGGAATAAAGGAACCAAAAGAGATGTAGTTCCAAGCCAATTAAAGAATCTTGTTTTCCGTAAAGACAAAAAAATGCGCGAGGGCACTGCTAAAGAGCAAGGAGCCAATGTGACCTTAAAAAACCAGTTTGATCCACGGAAACCTCAGTATAGGCAGCTGACAAATGAAAGAGTGTCTGCTCTGATCAATGGAGTGATGCAGAATGTTCTAACAGCTTGTGTGCTCTATTCAATTGAGCATGCTAAAGACGATGGTCTACCTCAACCACTCCATCAGAAAGCACTTAGCTTCATGTCCTTGGAGGAAATGAAAGAAAAACCCCTGGAGCAATCCGTACCACTCTTTCTGAAAGAGTGTCAAATGACCACCGACCAAGTGAGAAGGGCAGAGACAGAAACACGTGGCCAAAGTGGTAATTATGATGTATGGCATCAACAAAGGGTTGGCAGAGTGACTGCATCTAACATGCACAAATTCCACACTAAGGCACAAACTATTCTCCAAAGAAATAGTCGAGATGACAAAAAACCAGTGTATAGTTCACTTGTGTCAAGCCTTTTAAACAAGACTGATGAAATTTCTCATCTGCCACAGATTAAGTGGGGTAACCAACACGAAAAGGATGCAATAAAGTCATTCATGTCAGACATTGCTTCCCAACATGATGGTGGTCTGCAAGGCTTTAAACAATGTGGTTTGTTCATTAAGCCTGACTACCCTTTCCTTGCAGCTTCTCCGGATGGCCTCTTTGTATGTAAATGCTGTGGTCTGGCAACAGTCGAAGCAAAGTGTCCTTATAGTGTCCAAAATGAGAACATTCATGTCAAAGAGACATTTGAGCGAGTGGAATTTCTTGAAAGTGTTGATGGAAAGCCTCGTTTGAAACGCTCCCAGAAATACTACACCCAAATGCAAGCTCAGATGTGGGTTTGTGGTGTCCGTCATGGATTTTTCATTGTTTGGACACAAGGTGGTCCCCCTTTGTATGAATGAGTGGAATTAGACCTTAAATTTTGTCTCAATGTTGTTAACAACATTACTCTCTTTTACAAGTCATTTGTATTACCATGCCTGTTAGGGTACAGAGACATTTTTGAGTGCCCAAAATGCACCAAAGTTATTTTGAAGGCAGATGAAATCAGCGACTCGTCAAGTGAAAACAGTGTCTGCTGTGATTGCTGCAGTACTTGGTGGCACTTGCCATGTGCAGAACTCACTGTAAATGTTGCTGATGCACTGGAGTCTTGGCTTTGCCAAAGCTGCCTTTTAAATAGGTAGACTTTGTGTAATGAGGGTGGCTCATAATAGTCCTGACAACTAACAAACCTGTGACCCTCAAAGTTTTATTCGTTCACTTTGATCATTTGTTCAAGTGTTTTCTTGACACCGTAGTCAAGTATTAACATTTATTTTTTATGACCTGTTAATGCCTTATTCAAAAAATTTCTTTTATTATCCATCAATTTAGTTGACTGTAAATACTACTTGGAGGGAATATATTGTCAGAATTAAAATAATTTTCTTTTCACAAGAACAAAAACAGTAGAGTATACCTTATAAATTTAAATACTAAACACAGAGTGGTGGAAGCAAATTGCACAAAGCACAACAAACACGTACAATATCATCAGCCAGGGAAATTAGGGTAACGGGAAGTTCATTCTTGAGTATGAGAAAGACTTTCAGTCGTCCAATAGCTTGTTCAACATAAATACGAACATTTGCAATGTTTGATGTTTCTCTCACATCACGTGGTAGCAGCTGCATAGATGGTGCACAACTGAGTGGAATGCATAAAGTTGCCATATGCATCATTAAGTCTTCTCTGATTGTAAAACCCCTGTCTGCCATGATTTCATCATAGGGTTCAATCATGTTTAAAAATCCACTGTCCCTTACAATGAAAATGTCTGATGCCCTGCCTCCACAACAAGGAGAGACATATGAAATAGCCCCATTTGGAGTAATTGCAACAAGGGATTTAAAAGTGTAGTGGTGTTTGTACTCACTCCACAGAGTTGTTGCCAAATCAAGTGCACTTGGAGTTTCAGTGAAACACTCAAAACAGTCAATTATGCATCTGACTTTAGGATAGAGTTTTTTGAAACACGTTGGGAGGGTTTTCTTAACTTGTTGTCGACTTGGCCACACAATTAACACAGACAGTTCCTTGGCCCTGAGCTTGACCCAAGTGACAAAAATACTACTGACAGTGGTAGCAGAAACATGGAATCTGAAACCGAAATCAATGGTTAGAAGAGCTAGTCTAAGTTTCATTAGAGTCAATAAAAACTCCTGTTCTAGTCTTAGCTTCCTGTCTGGTCCAGGTCTTCCCTTAACTGAACCAGTTGCCAACTCAAAAGGAGAAGGGGGCTGAGGTGCCTCTTTTGTTGTTTGCTTTCCACCTCTCCAATATTGAATACACCGAGCGTTTTCACTGAGATGATCAAATAAAAACTTGAATGTCTCACTGGAGGGTAGACCGGTGTACACTTTAACCTCCATTTCTCTAGTCAGCTGTTCGAATTGCATAGGAACTGAAACAGAATAGTCTATTTGTCTTTCCATTTCTGCATCAGAAGAATCACTTCCCTCACTATTCTCATTTGACACTTTGGAGCTGGGGAACAAGCTTTTCGAAGGACCTGCTTCCTGTAACTTGTTCGCTTTCCTTTTCCTTGGAGACTTCTTCTGAAGATAATCTGAAACGGTCACAAAGACCGACGGATAATCCGTTTTTGGGTCCTCAGGCGTTCTTCTCCCGAGTGGAAAATGATTAGAGCACACGAAAGTTCCACTAGCGCCAGGAGAAGGATTGAATATATCACCTCGAGTCTTCGCTACTTGCTTTCGCCATATTTCGGCAAGTTTCGGGTCGATTGGCCACTTGTGATAGATCAAATTCTCCACATGAGATCTAATATAAGCAAGTTCAGGATATCTCTTGTCATTGTCACAAAATCCAACCGCACAACGAGCGTGTTTTGGCATGATGACTAATTATTCAATCGTGCTGCCATTTGCATTTTATCTATGACCGCGCGCTCGCCCCAATAGTTTTGCACCCCCGGCGAAATGGCAGAATTAACCTTGACAAGGTCTATTGTCGGCACGCATGTAAACAAAACACTGATAAGGATCAATAGCCCAGGATCGGGGTAATGGGCTCCTGCAAGGATAGAAATAACACCAAAATACTCGATGCATCCCGTTTCAAGCAATTTCTAAGACCCGGAAGATCCCGAGATATTGTTTCTTGAGGAAATTGCGAACCGAATTTTACAAGTTTGTTCAATTCTCAATAGTTTTCAGTGGTTCTGAAAACTTGCTAATAGCATGCTGAAAAGTATTTTGTTAAGCAAAAAACAAGGAATAAAGTTTTCTTCGATTCTAATACGATACGATAAGTGTTTCCACGACTCAATTACGAGAAATACGAGTTTAATTAAAAAATGCCTGAAAGGCTCAGAGCAATTTTCAAAGCGCTCCATCGCTCTGTCGTTCTCTAACTGTTTTGCATAACTTTCTTTTGTTTTTGTGTGCGGGTTATCTGCAAGTGCGTGTTCTGACGATTCCCTTTTTCCTTTTGGCAAAAATCACCCGTGGGGGTAGTCCGCAGTGTGGGTAAACGGCCGGAAATTACAGCCATTCAGATTGGCTAATCTGAACAAGGGGCGTGTTTGTGTTACACCAATAGGCGACTCTTTAAGAATGAGACTCGTACCAGGTCCTTGACATTCAAAATAACGCCTTAACTTCGAATGAATACGAAATGGAAGGTGAAAGAGTCTTGTTAGCCTTTTTCCAAAATAAATCATCTTGAAAATGGCGTATTTTTGCAGGAATTCCAAAGAAACTTGTTGATTCATGCTTTATTTTATGAACATTGTGCGTTATTTTTTGAATTATGCGATTTTTCATGAATTGTGCGGTCGGATGCGATTTGAGGTCGATTGTGCGAAATCGCACCATCGCGTAATATCAGAAGGCCTGAATAATGCAATGAACACTTTGATGTAGACGATGTAATGGATTAACTTTGGTTTAATGTAGAACATGCCAGAAGGACAACCTGGCTACTCTCACTTTCGAACTTTGTAAAGGTTCATGGGAACATAGGAGTAGTGCCCAGTCCCTCTGCTGTACACTACATCATTCAGTAACAACACAAAAGAACCTGCTGTGTTAGCATACAATCATGAATTATGTATTGAGTATGGATAGTTAATAAACATGTCCACTGACAAGAAGCATGTGGTCTTCACTGTTGTCTCATTTCCCAAGAAATACCTTGACATAGTGGCAGCAGTAGGATCCCAGTAACCTTTAAACTAAAAAAAAGAAAAGACAGAAATATGGGAGGTCCACCACCGAACGAAGCCTGAGTTCAACCTGAGAACAACCACATGTTGATGATGTACCAAACGAAGCCAGCACTCCTGCGGCACAACCCGCACAGCCAGTAAGTCAACAGATATCGGTGGCAAACTATCAGGTCCCACCACCAGAAAAGTTCAGTTGCAAACCTGAAGATTGGTCTAGATAGATTCGACATTTTGAACAATTCAGGAAAGCGACAGGACTCCACCAAAAGGACCGCAAGAACCATATAAACACGCTAATTTACTCAATGGGCGAAGAAGCAGATGACATAGTCATTTTGCTTGGCCTCAGAGCATTGGAAACTCAGCAATGCAAAGTCGTCAAAGGTAAATTTGAATCTCATTTCAGGGTAAAGGGGAACATGATATTTGGACAGGTGAAGTTTAACCTCAGGAGTCCAAAGGACAGTGAATCAGTGGATAACTTCATCACCAATCTGTATTGTCTAGTGGAGTACTGTGAGTAATGCTCTAGAATGACTTGATATGCGATAGGATTGCCGTGGGCCTGAAAGATAAGAAGCTCTCAGAGCAACTGCAATTGGATGCCAATCTAACCTTGCAGATTTGGTTAGTTACAATGGCACGACAGTCAGAAACTGTTAAGAAGCAACAAACCTTTTTTGCTGAGAAACAAGACAGACACATCCTTAGTGGGTTTGGATCAGATATCTAAAGACTTGCAGCACAATCACTGTGTACATCAAGCATAACTGAACTTCGAAATATAATTTCTCCTAATGTATGGAACAGTTTTAATTCAAACTTAATGTACGAAAGCTCAAAAAACGAGAAAACATTAATTTTTTTGAATGGGTAGGTCGATTTATAGATCAAAATGTCAAAAAAGGATGCAAAATTGTTCAAGTTCTATGTGTAATGCGTAAAAGCTCAAGTTACACATTAGCTTGTAAGCAAATAAAATAATTAACTTCTGTTCCTTATTAGCACATATTTGTTTCCCTTTTATTGATCAAAACTGAGTATTGGTTGTTATAAAAAACATCAAAGTTACACAGCTCTTGGCGTTAAATTATAAAAAGCCTAGCAAGTAAAAACGGATTTCATGTCAGCAATTATGTCCTCCTGTAACGCTGCCATTTTTCAACACCTCGCTCAATACAAAAACTGGAGTTAGAGCAATCTTATGGACAAACGAAAAATCAAATAAATTATAATATGACCGGGGTAAGTTCATCCATCTAGGAAGCAATGCCTGAAATGAAAAACCTAAAATGTTTCATTCCAAGCAAGAAATTAAAAATTTTCCAGGTCGGAAACCATATTGTCCTCCATTTCACACAGCAAAAAATGGTCATTACTCATCTGCAAGAAAGTCTGTATCTGGGCTCCTGGATGTTGTCGTTAGCTGTTGCACCGCTAAACAACAGTTCATGATCCAATGTCTTTGTGACTGGATTTTTACGGCTGTACGATAAATGGAAACAAAGATATTTCCAAAAAGGTGAGTTGCAAATCATCTTTAGAAAAGGAAGGTGTTAAGTGAAGGGTAACAGAGGAGAAGCGATAAGGAAGTCCGAAAAACAGCTCCAAAATCACGAGGAGATCTCACACAACTGACCATGGATTGCTTTGTTAGCCCCATATTTGTTGGGTCCCCAATTGTTAATACATAGAGATCCCCTATACGAGGACATAAAGCACATGTTTGTAGTGCCATCATTTGTATTAAATCATTTGCACACGTGTTCTTCTTGGGACTTAAACAACTATAGCGCTTGTCAAGAATGCAAAGAAGAAATCTATGAATAAATCTACTTCAAATGCTAAAAAAATGAAACAATGGAGGCTCCAAAAGATTGGGAAAAATAAAGCTAAACACAAAGCCTACTACGAAAGAAATCGCGACCGTAGAATAAAGGAAGTTCAAGAATGCAGACAAAAGCAACAAGCTCCTGTTATAGGACACAAGGCACGTGAAACAAACCACCAGGAAAAGAGACAGCAAGAAAAACTTTTGGCAGAAGAGAAAAAGGAGGAACTTCGTCAGCAAAGATGTGAACAAGTGAAAAGATATTGAGAGAAGCAAAGGGAAGAAAAAAGAAGATTGCATCTGTCAGATACTGATAAAGAAGCCGGTCCTGCTTTGCCTCCACAAACACCATTCAACAACAGAATGTCCAAGAAACGCGTATTAGATAAGATGATGCAGGCACTCCCTGAAACTCTGGAAAAGAAAGATGAGTTGTTAGCCAAGGTTGCATCCAGTCCAAGGACAAGAGGCATCCTTGTAAAGAAGGGCCTAATGAAAACACCAGAAGAGGAAAAGGAGACATCCGCTCTCAGGGCACTTGCTGCAGACATATCAGAGGGCTTAGAACATGTCAAGAAGAGTGGCTCAAATTACAACGGAGCTGCATACTCGGCCTTTAAGACCCTTGCTTTTGGAAAAAAAATGTTTCCCAGTCCAGAGCCAAAAAGTCCCTTTCAAAGCTGGTTAATGTGGATAGCCGAGTTGTCAGTAGAGCAATCTCAGAAAGGAGCAAGATACTTGCAGGGGAAAGGAAAAGCTGGTTGTACACAGAGAGAAAAAGAAGAGGTGATGCAATCAGTGAGGATGCAAAAAGATTCATTTAACTTTTGGACCCACAAAATCAGCAGACCCACAGGAGATCGCAAGGACATTGTAAAACAACGGACAGGAAAAAAGCAGTATGTTGACCACACTAAGCATGTCCTGGAGAAGACCCGGACTGTGGTATATTTAGAATTCAAGGCCCGTTACCCAGATGTAAAGTTAAAGCAAAGGAAATTTGAAGCTCTGAAGCCTTTCTTTGTCTGTGCTGCCAAGGAAAGAGATTGCAGGTCATGTCTTTGCAGAAAGCATGTAGAAATTCAAATTATTTTCAAGGACTGCATGAGATTTTGAATGCATGAGACATGACCTATAAGCTAAACAAGAAGAAGTCAGCATATGTGCTTGCTTGCACGGTTCGTCATGTTTGTGGGGAACTTAAGCAAAAATGTAAAGGGATCTTTCAGGTCCCTTTGGAAGTAAATGAGGAAATAATAGCTTCTATGTAGAAAATTATGCTTTTAAAACTGAAAAGTGAAGATCTTCCTTCGATTTTGCATGTCACCATATACTTCTGTAAAAATGCCACGCCCACAAGGAATTGTGGGTAATTTTTGCTTTGTGCCGAATACTTTAAAAATGACCGAAATCAAACAAGAAATGATTTGTTAGTGATATGTAGCTGAGATCTAAGCAAGTTGTACAGTTTGGTTGCTTTCCTTCAGATTTGGCAAATTTGCCTAGTGTTAATAATACTAATAATAATAATAATAATAATAATAATAATAATAATAATAATAATGCTTTATCCAAGGCTCAAAGTGCTTTGCAACAGTTTTTGTGGGGGACTTTGCCAGACTGCTAATTAAAGGCGCAAATTGCAGACACGCAGTTCACAATCTTATTAGACTGAATAGTAGGATACACAGGTGCCCCTATAACAGAATAAGTGATAGACCATCACACTACTCTTTCCGAACAGTGTGTGGGTTCTTTAATTAATGTCCCACACCAGTACTGTGAGACTGGACCTACGTTTATCGTCCTTATCTGAGAAGACTAGAAAGTCTAACCATTTGGAGATGTCATTACAAAGCAGCACTTTCTCCTCACTTATTTAAAGACCCTGGGTGTTGGTCCGGTCGAGGATTTGAACTCACGACCTCCCGCACGGTAGTCCAGTGCTCTACCAACTGAGCTAACCGGTCAAAAGTGTATGGTGATTGTGCTACAAGTCAAAGGAAAGGCCAGAAATGCCAAAGTTAAAAGCCAGAAGAAACCATCCAAGTCAAAGAGTATGCCAGAGAAGAATGTTGAAGAAAAATGTTCAAGATGCCTTGGTCCTAAACACCCAGAGATTATGTCCAGCTAGAGAATCGAACTGCATGAACTGCCATAAAGAGGGCCATTGGACAAAATCCAGACCAGAGAGTCTGCAAAGTTAACTTCTCTCAGCATGGAGCAGAAGAATTCTTCCTGAGGAACTCATCGAACTTGACATTGTTGCTGGGGACACCGTAAAAGATTCGAAGACCAACGTTTCGAGCGTTAGCCCTTCGTTAGAGTGAATCTGACGCTCGAAACGTCGGTCTTCGAACCTTTTGAAATGACTAATTTACCTTATCGACCTTGTGGTTGATAATTTACTCTAGTGTTTCACTTTCCCACCGACGCAGCACACAGTTTCTTTCGAAAATAAATCCCCTATTCTGGAATTCTGGCATAATTTCAAAATATTTATTGCATTTGGAAATTGTTGCAAAATAATTTTATACTGTTCATACATGTAACAATTTTTATTTTAAGTTCTTGGAGAGCAAGGAATGATAAGAAATGCACTACTAACAGATTGATTTATGCAGCGTAACATTTGAATGCTGTCAATTTAAATAACTAAATAACTGCTCTTCTTTGTCCCATAACCCATTTCATTGCTGATCATGACTTTTAATAAATATGGTGGCTCCTAAAGGAGCCGTTTTGTGTATCATGTAAATACTGGCTCCGAAAAAGAGCTGTTTTACATTCCGGTTGCTTGGCCGTGAAGTTCAACCACTCTTGGTACAACCCTCGTACGAACATGGTTTATGTAACGTTGGCACTTCTCCTTTGTCACTCTCGTTGTCCAGAATTCGCGGATCCCAGTGACAAGTTCTTCTTTTTTCTTTGGCTTTACGTGTTTCCGAATGTACCATTTCAGTTCATGCCACAACAGTTCGATGGGGTTCAAGTCAGGACTTTCAGGCGGGGTTTCCCACCAATTCACATTCTTGTCGGTGTAAAACTGCTTGGCATACCTGAAGTATGCTTCGGATCATTGTCCTGCTGGAATCTGGGCGCAGGGAGCATGCTTTTGATGAAAGGAAGGAGTGATGTTTCCAGTATCTGACAGTAAAGCTCAGCATCCATAATGCCTTCAAAAATTACCAGTTCTGTTGGGCCGTGCTGGCTTATTCCAACCCAGACATGGACCTTAAGGGGATGTTTTGGTTTTGGAGCTGGCTTGTACATCTCTCCTTTTTTATGGAATCAGATCGTTGTTGCCCGTTCGATTTCAACAGAAGACTCGTCAGTGAATATAACAGTCATTGCCGAAATCGTCATTCGTTTCTATGACCTTCCGGCAAAACTCCAAACGCTTAATCTTGTTCGCATCTCTGACCACTTCACAATAACGTGTCTGCGTGCAGATCCAGCCTGCTGCCTTCCTTATCCTCTTAAGCTGACTCCAATTTTAAGGCCGGTGAACTCGTTTTCTAAAATGTTTTTCAGTTCAGAAGCCGTGACTTCGGGATCCCGCCTGTAGACCTCGTTGATTTTCCTCTTCACGGGTGAACTGGCTTTTGGTGGTTGCCCACGGCGGTCTTCACGCTGCTGTCCTTTATTTTTTTCCCTGGTTCGCTGTATAATTCTTGCGACTGTTGTTCTTACGACAACAATCTTCTCTTCACGAAGAACGCTAACAATCTCAGTTGGAGTTTTGTTGGCGTTAGCTAGAGCGGGTATCCGATTTCTCGTGTATTCACCATACATGTTGAGGTGTTTAAATTTGATGCCAACTGGTGTTCACAGATGCCACACAAAGTTATGGTTACCATGGTAACAAATGTGAATCAACGGAGCAGAGCCATGGATGCCAAACGAGCAAAATAATAATGGCGCCACTTTGTTATGGCGCTTAAGCTTACTTCATGAAATCTGTCTTCTTTAGAAATAATTTAGATTTAGCAAGTTACCAATGCGCATCTGTTAAATTACAAGCACAAATCCCACAATTATAATGAACGTAAGCTTACATAACTTCGGACTGATCGAAACTCGTGAAGATTTATTGCTCACTGTGGCTCACAACAGGGAAAAAACATTTTCAACTTAACGTTTAAATTGTTGCTAATGTAGTTCTTATGGTAAGTGCTGGACAAACATGAATTCGACCGTGCCTTTCGCCTTAATTCGAATCATAGTTAGTAGAGTAACTATGATCGCATGAAGCGTCTTGTTGCAGTCCTTTACGTGCAAAAATGCTAGCGCAAAGAAGTTCTTGCGGTTTGAAAATCCCACCGCAAAGAAGTTCTTGTATTTCGAAAATCCTACCAAAGAAGTCCTGGCGGTTTTAACCTCTAACCGCAAAGAAGTTCTTGCGTCTCTCAGGATCCAAGCGCAAGCGACCCGCAAGAAGCCGCAAGAAGTTTCTGGCTTGCAGATGCAAAAAGAAGTTCTTGCGCGTGCATTATTTTAGGGCTGTACTGTATGGAAGGCACACATCAAAATCATGGATTTTAAAGTGGACACTGTTGCAGATGTCACCATAATTTCTCCAAGTGTCTATCACACTCTCAAGCCAACCCCCCCCCCCACCCCCCACTAAGCAAGACAACCAAAGTACTCATGGGTCCATGCAAACAGAAGCTCAACTGCCTAGGCCCTTTTAGTGCAGAACTGCAAGTAGCAGACAGCGTCTACACTGAACAGGTCTACACTGTATGTCATACAAGATTTGGAGAGAGAATTGTTAGGAAGAATAGCAGCTGAATGTCTAAAGCTGGTAAGCAGACTGGACAGCCTTAGCAATGACAACCAAAAAGCTGATGTTGTACAAGAGCATCCCAAGTCATCTACAGGGCTTGGGGCTATGGATGACAGATATCACATTGCCCTCAAGAAAGAGGTGGAACCATTCCAAGTCATAGTACCTACCACTGTATCAGAAGACCAAAGAAGAGTTGGACTGGGTGCTAAAAACAGGAGTAATATCCCAGGTTGATCATCGTACTGATTGGTGCGCGCCCATGGTTGTAACTCCTAAAAGCAATGGGAAAGTAAGGATGTGCGTTGACCTGGCCAAGCTAATCAGTATCTGAAAAGAGAGAACAGCCCTCTCCCAGCAGTAGATACAACAATGGGCAGACTGGCAGGATCAAGAGTCTTCAGCAAGCTTGGCGCAAACTCAGGATGTTGGCAAATAAAGCTAGCATGGGAGTCAAGACCACTGACCACTTTTATTACTCCTTAGGGACGTTTCTGCTTCAATGTCCTACCATTTGGCATTAGTTCTGGCTCAGAGAACTAAGGAATGGGGATTCAAGCATACCACTAGCAGCCCAAGATTTTCCCAATTGAACGGAGAAGTCGAGCATGGAGTCAGAATGGTCAAGAAAGAGACCCTGCAAAATGACTGCTTGCTTACAGACTGACACCATTAGCATGCCAGTACTCCCCAGCCCAGTTATTGATGGGAAGAAAGATCAGAAGTTTTGTACCAATTTTCCACAGATAGATCAACCCACAGTGGCCTGGCCTGAAATCATTACGTGCACAAGAAACTGTGAGCAAGCTGAAACAGCAAACAACCTTTAATAACAGGCACAAATCCAAGCCTTTGACTCCAATTGACTCTGGTACAGAAGTTCACATCAAAGACCTGCAGCAACCAGGCATTATAGTAAAAGCATCATAAGCAGAAACCATGCACACCTTACACCATTGCCGGAGCAGAAACAACAGCCAATTTCACCGAAGGATACCAAGATATCCTCACCTGTCAAAACTGATATTGCTGATGCTGATGCAGTAGTGCAGGTACCTCTCACATCACCTATTCCTAATAGTAGGCCCAAGAGAGTTGTAGGACCATCACTTAAGCTTAAGGAAAGTTTAGGGTTAGCATGATGAGGAAATGTTTCATCAAATTTCATGGATTCAGTTAATCCATGCCTCATAAAGGCGCTGTTTGAAATTTCAGTCTCTTGACTGAAAGGGGAGATGCTGTGTTAGCATACATAATGCACGTATGGATAGTTATTAAACATGGCGACTGACAAGAAGTATGTGGTCTTCACTGTTGTCTCATCTCCCAAGTAATAACTTGACAGAACCCAGCTGCCAGTACAATTATTCAACATTAATAGTTGACTTCTAGTAACTCAAACAAACAAAGGTCAGAAAAAAATGTAGTTATTAGGAATTGGAGTTTAAGAGGCTTGGAGCAGGTGATAGGTTATTTTGGAACAGAAGCAATGTCTTCCTTCATTGTGTTAATCCATTGTTACAGGGATGTAGATAAAAGCAGGCAGCCAAAAAAAATTGCCTGCTATTCCTAAAAAATTTCCCACTGATGAATCCTGGAAGGAGGATATACAATTGCTGAAATGGAAAACATGTTAAAATATTGTGTTGACTGAAATATGCAATTGCATACCAAAGCATCTGTTTTTTTTTTTTTAAGTGCCTTTACATTGTTTTTCAGAAGACAAACATTTGATGCATCTTGACAGTTTGTCTTGCTTTGTAATCCACTTTGTGTAAATACATGCACGATTACACCTACTTGTAGCTACAGTACTTGCGTTATTTAGTCATTGCATGTGACAGTGCAGTTTGACAGCATCAGGATTTTACAATTCCGCATGCAGAGTTGGAGAAGTCTGCAGCAAGAAAGATCAAATTGACCTCGCGAAGGACTTACATGTGACATTTTTCTTAAATGCAGCCACAAGTACATGACGTGAATACCTACGATCAAGACAGCCAACTTGCCGACGGTGTTTGCAAACTTTAATAAATACTGTGTTGAATGAAACACACATTTACCAGAAAAATTGACAAATAAATCTTACCAAAGAATCTGCTCCTTCTATAAGTGCCTTTTTCTTTGCCACAAAGATCGTTTTTGAGAAAGACAAGCATTTGGTAATTGACACTTTGCTTCGCTTGGTGTAAATACATGCCTAATTACAGTGTATTGTAAAATTTATGTAATAACCCGATTACATCCTCGGAAATACCGAAAACAGAAAGATTAGGTCACGAACTATTGTTATACAAATTCGGAGAAAAATCGTATAGTATGTGAGCATCACGAGTTTTGTTACTCCCAAAGGCCAGAGTTCATGTTACATCCGGGACTGCGCCATTTTGCGTGCTAAAATTTGACGTTATTTTCAACATTTAGTCGAGCTCAAATTTGTAAATAACAAATCTCATTTGTAAATTGTTGTAGATACTTTTCAATCACATTCTCTGAGAGAATTTCTCGATGCCTTTTTCTGCTTCGTGTTGTTGTCGCGTCACGACGAGTGGGAACCATACAGAGATTGATGATAAACATCTGATGCAGTCCACTCGCGAGGAAGCTGCTATCCTGAACTTTTCTTCAGACGTGAAAAACAAATCCCGCAAGAGAAAGCTTTTTGTTTATTTTCGATCAAGACCAGAAGTTGAAGCCAATTGCAATGAGCTTGAGGCAAGCTTTCAGTTTTGTAGCTCAAAAATCTCACCTTGCGTAATTGTGGGCGAATACGTAAAACGCAAACAACGCTAATTGAGGTCAACGAAAGACACAAGCACATGTGTGTTCTCTATTTTCCTTATTCCGTTGTTTTTAATGTTACTGTGCTATTTTTAGTCTTTGATTTTGTTTTTAGCGATTGCATGCCTTCGCTCCGAGAGCACAATTTTTAGTTCACTGTTCTGCTAAAGACTACAACGAAAAGAGGACTTCATTCTTGCCAAGACCTTCCCGTGATTGGTAGATGAAGAAATTGATTTTCGGCCTATCTGATGTCAAGATGTTCCACATCATCGGCAGCAGACGAGCTCCTATTTAGAATGAACATCTACATTCTGAAAGAACGAACTCTGTGCAGCAAACGAACCACGGGTAGTCGGACCCAAGTTTGGGGGTATCGAATTTACGAAGCTGTCAAATTTTTGATGAAAGCAAGAAACATTTATTGTGTTCAGCGAGATCGATCTCCAAAAAATGTTTTCCTCACATACGATTTTTTTCGTACTTTGCATGTGCATGTATCTTTATATAATGAAGTCATTTTATAAGTTCCAGTGTTGCAATCGAACTTAAATGGCTTAGATTTTGGAAAAAGCGTTTGAATTTCGTGCTAATAGCGAATTGTCCAATGAAGAAGCTCATGTTAACTTAATTAACACGTTTCCTCGTCCTGGCTACTAACGGCTCCTTGTGCTGCGGGCCTATTGTTTTCGCTATCGTGGCTACCCGGAGCACTACTTAATTACTATTTTCTTATGCTATCAATTATTCTCAAAATTGGAATTAAAATAAAAACAAGACGATCTAAGATTGTAAGTCGGGCAACAGGTAGACGTGCTGTTATGAGTGTTGACCACTTATGGTGCAGAGTGGTCCAAAAAAGAAATGCTAAGGATACCAAGGTCCTGGTTTCCAACGTGGCATCTTCATCATCGCTACATCATTTGATTCTTTTGCTATTTTTAGTTCGCGGAACGACCCGTTTCGAAATATACGCACATTACACACGCCATCTTTTAGAGTGGGCCTACCGCAAACGGTGTGTGGGTCTGTATGTTTGAGCGTAGAAAAGATGACACCATTTGTTTTCGACATATTCGCCATCGACTTCGACATCATAGAAAGGTTACGCCCGTATTACGTGTCTGCGGTATTCCCCATTGCATGTGACTGCGATTTGCGATGAAACTCGAGTGTAAACCTATAGTGGGTTGCCCGACTAATAATAATTTTGCCAATGCCATATTTTTGCCAAAGCATAGTTTTTACTTTTTGAGGGTACTGTTTTATTGCACTTTTTATTATTAAAAGAGGCACCAGATTGCACCAGAGGGTATCAAAATTAATGCCACTTACAATTAAAACAATTTTCCTGGGGAGGTTACCCTTAGCCCCCAAATGGGAGGAGGACCTTCCCTCCAATACCCTTCCCTGGCATCGGCTCTGCTGATGCAGAAGCCGCAAGTGGCTTCTGGTGCCTGCTCCCAATTGCAAATATTCGTCCATCTTATATTCAAAATTCTAGCTACAACCCTGTGTTAGAGTGTATATGTTGTGTAGTTCAATTTTATCCTGGGTTCAAATTTTATTTTCCTTTGTTTCAAACTCATTATCATACATTACCATTCCAGAAAACAAAGGAAAATGAAATTTGAACTACAACATATACATGACTTATTTCAATGATTAAATTACTATATTTATCCCACGCCATAAAAACTTATGACAAGTAGAAGTTTGAGTTGTCAAGAGTTCACAGGAATAAGATTACTACTCCCACAAGATCTCTCTGGTCCAGGTTCAGTAAGCTACCGTAGGTATTATAAGTTTATGAAAAGTCTCACCAATTCTTTTTTTTCCATCTTTAAAGAAGAGTGTGTCTGATTGCGTACTACCCTGAAAACAAAAAAGAAAACATTCACCTGTTTACCAATAATTTGAAGGTTTGACTCTGAAACGTACAGCATATTCAGACAAGTACTTATATAAAGAAGGTTCTGTACAAAATGTACATGTACATGATAATTTTAATAAATAAAAGATAGTAAAATAAAAATTAAATAATGTTAATTATCATTATTTCAAGCTTTTGAGGAAAAGAGCATGGACCACTTCATAATTATTTTACAACTAAGTTATCATAAATACATACCTGTTTATAGTTTATAGATAATTATATTATCTGTACAATTTTTATAATTGTATAATTACATATATTATAAATTTGAACTCTTTTTAGTCACATGTTAATTGTAACTATAAATCATATTTAATTTATTTAAATTGATTTCAACATTGTTAGAGTTATAGACTTTGTTCCATTAATTAAGGTTGCAGAATATCCTTGATTTCAATCACTAATTTCTTAGTTCTCAATGTAATGATATTGGAAGGAGATAAATTGTTAATTGACAGTTATTTCCTTTGATATTCATCATAATATGAATTAATTGTATTGCTGACCTCCCCCATCTTCTAATAAGGACACAAACTTCTGCCCATTTCCAAGGTTGTGCTCTAAGGAGAATTTTAGGGAGCCGCTCCCAACCATGCCAGCCAGGGTGCCCAACCCTTAACGTTGGTCGCCCGAAAATATTAATTACATAAATTAATTAAGTCCTCAGAGATTTTTATTAATTAATAATAATTATTAACCATGTAATTAAATATTGAGTTTCCTTTCAAATTACGAGAAAAATGCATTTTACAAGATTGGCCAAGAATATTATACTAACAATGAGGTTTTGTTAATGGAGAACTGTACAAAGTCATTGTAACAACATTTGCCTACAAAACCTGGCTCTGAGCTCATCAACTTGAACATTAAAAATCAGAGTTTAATTTAGTGGCTGCTACACCAATGAGATTTCTGCATCCCATTGCATAATTCCACACAAGTTTAACTATGTAAATTTACCGTATTTACCCGTGTATAATGCGCACCCATGTATAATACGCACCCTATATTTTCGACCATAATTTGGGAAAAAAAAGTTTTGCGCCAACAAAACCAGTAGTCGATCTTTGTTAAATCATGTATTAAAAGAAAAATGGCTTGCTTTCTTATTTGAACATAGCCTGTAGAGCAGGCATTTGTGGTGTACGAATACTAGTGCTCGTAATAAAGTTCGATCGTGCTGGGCCGCCATGTTAGAAATGCGTCAAATAGTGCTCTGCCCAATCCACTCTATGTAATATCTTCCAAGATGGCAGCTGATCAACGATCTGGTTTGAACAACATTGTCGCGATTGCCTGGAATGCGTAACAAAAAAGCAGGCCTTACGGTTTTTGGTTAAAAATTATTGAGCTGTCTGTCTTCTCAGCACACCACCCGCTGTCACTTGGTTCTTCTCATTCCTTAAACTTTTGATTGCTCGAGATAGATATTTTGTTTTGTTGTTCTTGTTGAATGTTTCGTTTCAAGTCATTTAAATTCCTTCACAGACCGAAATGGAAAACGTTTTAGTCATCGTAACTTGAATTGTAGCCATTAACAAACATTTTGTTTTGTTGTTTAGAGTATGCTGATATGAATGTTTCTAAACAATGGGTTCCATGTATAATACACATCGCAAATTCGAACTATAATTTCTCGGTAAAAAAGTGCGTATTATACACGGGTAATTACGGTAAACAAATAAGTGATGTAACTGAAACAGCTTAATTACCAAAATTTCTGTGATAAATCTAAGAAGCTAAATTCAAACGGCAGACTGCCTCAAGCTTTTGAGCCTGTGTACATCCATTCCCACCCCTCCCCCCCTACGGAAATTTGGGGAGGAAACTGACAACAGCATGTCACCTATTTTTGCCTTCTTTGCTAAAGAACTGAACTACAAAACAAGACTGCACGGCCGGGCGACCAGCAATTTTTTTTGTCGCGCGAAGCCAAACGTTAGTCGCCTCTGCCGACTGGGCGCCGTTAGAGCACAGCATTGATTTCTGTAAACTGATCCATAGGGTATACAAGAACATGGAGAATGTTAAAAAAAGTAATGATCAATACAACTGGTTTCTAGGTTCCTTGACAAATGCAGGAAGAGAAAATGTTAATACTGAGAAGACAAACAGCTGAATCCCAAACGTTTGGTTAACTATCAAAGTATATAAATGCAAAGCTTGCTATCTTGCCTAGTGCCCTTTTGAATGTATCAATCATTAACTAAGGATAGTAGTTGATACACCTCTTTTAGTAGTACCATATGACTATTTGCAACTCATACCAAATGAAATAATTATAAAGTTAAAAGAGATGTGTTTTGAAACTTTTCACTAACATCAATATCCTTGCTTAATTTGTTAACTGATGGCACCTCAGGCACTGCTGTCTACAATTCAAAATGCAAGAAAACTATTAGTTTAGATCTATGTCTTAATAAATTATCATAACAGCCTTTAAAGATACAGATTAGGAAGTGCACACTTGTGCAACTTTAAAGTTTGTTCTCATGACTAAATTTATTTCATGTTCCTTCATGCAGCCAGCACAACAAAACAAAAATTTAACCACTTCAAGGACAATATCACTAGAAAATCATTAAACCATGCACCACAATCATGTTTGTATTTCATAAACATGAACTTTACCTAATACTTTCTGCTGAAATTTTAAATGCCATGTTACATCATGTTAAATTAGGTTTGCATACAAATCTTAGCCATTTGTCATATCTTTGCTATATCTCACTCATTCTCTGAGCTCACTCGTGAGATATTGAGTTGAAAAAGTACACTCGCAGATAAAACTCATATTCATGCTTGGACAAGTAATATCCTCTATGTATTTAATTAGCTCCTAATTCATTCTTGAGACATCCTGTTATATATTTATTACTCTTAAAGGGAAGCACTGTTCCATTCATTTCCCATTTCCTTTTTATTCTGCAGCATAACTTTTGCTATGCTAAGCCCTAACAACCTTCGCAATGAAATGCGAATGAGGCTTTTCAAATATTCATTATTCATTAGTTAAAATATAGGAATGGCTCAAGTTACTACAACAAGAATTTTCACATGAAATATTCTTAACTTTTAAGATGATCATTAATTAATCAGAAGCATGCCATATCAATAATTCTACCAATTGAACTCTGATACCACCTGCTCACAGGTAGCTACATGTACATTAAAGTGATCTTTACCTGTGAAATATCTGGAATACAGCATATAATTCATTAATAATTAATATTTCCTTCAAATCAGCTTCAATATTGGACAACATGCTGAAAAATCTAAATTGGGCAATGCTCATGACAGTAATATATGTGTCACTAGGTTAAAGTTGTGCAATATACAGTGCTTGATTATGCATGCCTTAGATGCTCTGTTATACAGAGTCCAGCTATATAGGATGCATAATGAAGTATGGATCGAGTGATACGGAAATCTAACCTGTTACATCACTCATGGAAATACTATAGGTTATTAAAATAAAAAAAAATCTAAGGAGAAGAAGTCCACACTTAGTCATTGTTACGTACGTTCATGCAAATTATACATCAGAATTTCATAGATCGTGCAATCTGTCATAGGATATCAAAGTATGGTCATTAACTATTTTTTCAAGTATTGTCAAAATGGAAGATGGAAGATGTTCGTTTTCTCTTTTCTTTCAGCTTTCTTTCCCTTTTTCCAGCTAGCAATAAACACGAGTTATTAATTAAGATCTCCCAGTTTTGAAAAATAAATATTGTTTCAACAACCTAATATAAACTAGCACGTCCGACAAATAGCAACAGATGCCCCCCAATTTATGATCAAACCGTTCAGATCGTCCTCCGAGGTTTTGAAGCTGGCTACAGCAGCTGCGATCGAATCAGAACATAAATTGAAGTGTTTTTACGAAAGCGATGTTCAACTTTGACCAAATCAAAAGTGTGAAACTCTTACTGTCGTCTGCAGCGATCAAATCAGTCATGTATGTGTATTTAATTTACGTTTGAAAGACTTTCAAAGTGGATCGAGTTTAGAAGTTATTTTACGTCCAAGTTACAAAGTTTCCTCCTCGCCATGAACCACCACAAGAACTACTAATGAATTTATGATAAAGAAAAAAACAAAGAGCTACGCTGTCAAACCTCTTGATTAGTCTTCCCATGAGTGGGCATGTCGATAATGTTTACCCCAGATGTAGTGGCTGCATCCGTGTCTTGAGGCTTACTGGAAATTCCCTCAAATCCAACCGGAGGAAGATCCGTCGTATTAGCCTTGCTGGGATTCACGGTATCGCCATGATTATACGATTTTAGGTGTGATGGTGTCGCGGGCTTGACCGGGTGGTTAGCGTAATCATTCGAAGCAGGTTGCGGAGGGTACAGATCTTCAGCCCGGTATGGATAACCAGGCGGGTTTTGACGCTGTCCTTCTGCTGCATGCATTTCAAATCCAATGGGAACATTACCATGTTGAAAGCCATAGTACGGGCCAGGGGGAGCTGGAGGATAGCCCGCCATCTTACACTGAACTGACTGTTTACTGCTTGGCTTCGGTTTTTGTTCGACCAAATACTCTGGGTCCTTATTAAAGTCCGGAAAAATTCGGTGTAGTGTCGGGCTCTTTTGTTCTTTTGTTGAAGACTTGGGAGAAGCTTTTTCGTAGGCGGATCTCGTAGGCGTGGATCGGGGGTCGAACACACGATATTTTTGATCAGCGGTGAGCTTGAAAAGCAAATAAATAATTACTTAATTCGTTTGCCCTTGACCCTGTATTCCCTCCCTGGACTTGAATCCTAACTATTTGAATTCGAAGTCTGTTTTAATAATATCATATATATTAGCTTAATTTAGCGTGAGTATTAACAAACACTTCGTGGTTCTCAGCGAATCAGTGGTCGGTTCCGGCAATTCTACTTTTTACAAAAAACGCGGATTACGAAAATGAAAAATGCCTTAAAATCAAGGTCTTTATTTGTATTTTACACTCGAAACAAGAAAAGGACACCCTTTTTTTAACTTCGACTCGCCATTATGAAAACCTGAGAAAAGTGCCCCCTTTTCTTATAAAAAGCGGGACATTTTTAGGATTTGTTTTCGATATAAAGTGAAACAACTTTCTTGAGTAATATTTATATCTCACTAATCACAAAACAGCGAGAAAGGAAAATTTCTCGAGCTTTTTCAGCTTTTTTATACAAAGTCGAAAAAAGTCGACTTTTTTTATCTTTCTTTGTTTTGACTCTTCGGCTGGCAGCTGTCAAGGTGACAGCTGTCAACATTAGTTGACGCGCCCTTTTTTTTTGCGCCGTTTGTCGACTGGTAATCAATTGTGACTTTCAGTTTGGTGCCGACCATTATGGAATATTTTGAAAGTAATATTAACGTGATAAGAGTCAGATAAAAGCGAACAAAACATACAAGGAGATCAGTAATCTATTCAAGCAAAGGTTTCCGGAAGTCAGAAGAGGCTTCCCTGAAAGAAACTTGCGTTTATTTGGCCGTCCTCTGGTAGGAAAGAGGTATACCAAGCGACGTAGACTGCATTGCGGGCACCACTGAGCTAACTGAGTTCGGACTCATTCGTTCTCCGTTTACGAAGTACGTCTTCTCGACGTGGTAAAAGCCACTATCTGATGGGAGAATTATCTCCCCTTCTTCGGAGGAAATGTAGATCTCTTTGTTTAAATCGAGCCTGAATATCATGGCCAGATTACGGTTGTTTAAAGTTGAAGACTTAAGTTTGACCTCTTTCTTGTCCATTTTAATCTTGATGTTAACGTCCGACATCTTCAAGCATTGAACACAAAGTGTGCAACACTTGTAAATTAACGACAGGATTGCTCAGAATTTCCCGCCATTTTTTGACAGCTGTCAGTCGAGAGGCCCAAAGATTGGGATTCCCGCCTTTTTTTGATAACTGTCCGCCAAAAAGTCAAAACAAAGAAAGATAAAAAAAGTCGACTTTTTTCGACTTTGTACAAAAAGGCAAAAAGCTGAAAAAACTCGAGAAATTTTCCTTTCTCGCTGTTTTGTGATTAGTGAGATATAAATATTACTCAAGAAAGTTGTTTTACTTTATATCGAAAACAAATCCTAAAAATGTCCCGCTTTTTATGAGAAAAGGGGGCACTTTTCTCAGGTTTTCATAATGGCGAGTCGAAGTTTAAAAAAAGGGTGTCCTTTTCTTGTTTCGAGTGTAAAATACAAATAAAGACCTTGATTTTAAGGCATTTTTCATTTTCGTAATCCGCGTTTTTTGTAAAAAGTAGAATTGCCGGAACCGACCACTGATTTCAGCGGAATTGATTTTTAGAATTTTTTTTTCTAACTTTAAAGATTAACGGTTCGTAGTTCTGAGAATTTTCAAAACATGAAGTATACAGTGTAGATTTAAGTAGGACGAGCAGATTTAGAAGTAGAACCTTGTGTCGAATTGCTTTGATCGAAAATTGTTGGGTAGGTGTTTCACTGTATTACAAGCCCTTTATAGACTACACTTTGCTAACTCCGGTTAATATCCATTCTAGTTTCTCGAAAGTGAGATTTGTGTGCATGTATGTGGTTGATATTAGCTTGTGGGCTTTTTTCATTTGTAATATGTACTTCAAAGGCATGCTATATTTCTTAATCATGTGCCAACCATGTATCTTTTGTGTTGTACCAAGTTTTTTACTCGGGCTTCTGTAGGAAAGCACGAGTCTTAAAATACCCTCTGTCTTTTTTTGGTCGCCAAAATGGGGGTCATGGTCCAAAGTGTTGCTTGGGTGGACCGCGGAAACTGGGGATGAGAAGGCATTAGCCTGTAGCGTTGCAGTTATGTCTTAGCTGGCGAACGTGTCTAACACCTTTCGACCAATGGTATGTGTTGTTGTATCTTCCAATGAAAATCCGTTGTGATCGTGTCCTCTCAGATTATTTTACGAGGGGACGGGTCATCGAGACGTTGTTTTGCCACGTCAAACCTCAAAACTTGTTGAGCATTATTGACAGTATTTTGTCTGCCTACCGAGGGTATTTTGTCGGATCATTCTGCGTGTCCTGAGCAACATTTCTAGCTGCATTCGAAGCCTTATATTATTGGTAAGAAGCTTTGTGAAGTGTAATGTATTGTGTAATTTTTTTTGTGGTTATGGTTTGAAAATGTCTCAATTTTAGGAAGCCATTTCCACGTATTATATTAAAGAAAGGGGCGTTCATGTTCATCAGCAATTCTTAGTATATTTGTTGATCGTGTTGCTTTCAAGGTCGCTTTCAAGCGGCACGAACTAAGCTTGTACGGCGCTAATTTGTATAGTCCACACTGTTGTGTTTTTTACTTTGCAATTTGGATCTTTCGTGCTATTATAAAACTGCGTAGTTTTGCACGTGCTTTGCATTAATTTTTTTGGTCGGGCATAAAGAAACACTGTCACACCGACAGCTGAGCCAATTTTCAATAAGCCGGCTTTCCACCTTGTATCGCCAAATGCGTCCAAATATACAGCTTAGTCGGATAAAACAATTCTATAGAGCATATAACAAAAGCAGTAGTTTCAAAATAAAGGGCAGCATTACAAAGATTGAAATTGGGTTACAGTTAAAGAAATTAGAGTGATTTTCAGGATGTCAAGAAATCAAGGTCACCGTTCTTGTGACAGTTTGAGCTTTCGAGCCTTTATTTAGTCTTATATTTCTTTGCTTCTATCATAATTGGCATTGATTTCTACCGATTCAGAGAAAAGCAAACTCCTGGGCACAATCATGACCTCACAATACATTTATTTCCCTTAATGTTCCATACCACATACCCAACACAGTCTAACAAATAAATTATCCAGTGTGTGTGTAGTGATCCTGAAAGTCTCTCAAGTCCTTATATTTTATTCTGGCATTAAAAACTATAGCCATTGCTTGCTATAATATGATATCTGTAATTCATCTGGATAATTTTTTTCTACATACATGTATTTATGGCTTTGAAGTAAAAGAGGGGCTCTGTCACGGATTTTAACAGATTTTTGAGCAGCCAAAATTTATGGTGTAATCAAAACCTAAAAAAAATGGGCCATTTTTATTATCAATTGCTATATTATTTATAAGAGCACTGAAACTGTTATCAAGCATCTTTGGCTGTGGATGGCTTGGATGGATGAGGTCATGTCTCCCTTTAGATGTTCAAGGATGTTCTTCATGGGTTAAGTTGCCTACTACTAATTTCATAATGGTTTAGACCATAAATCTGTGAAATCCCTGTACCGTGTGGCATAGCCCCTTAAACATTCCTACCAGCATGGCAGAATGAGTCTGGTGAAGTAGACCAAAACATTTCAGCGCTGCATAAGGATTTGCCTACATTATTGGTGTCTTTTATCGCTTGGTAAATATGATGGACAATGCATTTACAGCCTACTCCCGGTAACTCAAACCTTGAAGAGAAATTGAAAAAGGTTCGAGTTATCGGGAGTTTGAGTCATCGGAAGTTGAGAGCAAATGGCTGGAAAAAAGGAAAAAACGGTGTTTACCGTTTTTCTGTTCATACAGTGTACAGTTTAAACAAAATAATTATTTTAGAGTAAAGAGAGGCCAAGTGAAAATGAATGAATACATTTCTAAATTACTGTTTGAATTATAATGAAGTAACAGGAGAAGTCCGGGTACAGTGTGCTGCAAACTTTGCAGGTTTCAAAGGGAACAAGGTCGGGCTACTACTGCAGAGTTAATGTGATTTACTTTCAATGCGCCCTGACACTTCTCAACTTATCTATTACTATTGATTATCCTTGAAAGTTGTCTAAGGTTCGATTTGAAAGAATCGGTATCCAGTCCACCATCAAACACATTTGAATCATATCAACCCAAAACTGGTTTTCTTGCTTTGAAATAGAAAATAGGTGTATTTTTAATTTGAATTACTGTATTTTAGGTTATGATTTCACAGCTCTTTTAAAAATGATTTTAGTTTAATTGAAAAGGTTTGTACTTCAATAGGCCCAGAACAGAAGCCTAACAGTCCCTAGTGTAAGTTGACATGAGTAGCCAGGAAGTTTCAAAAAATGCGCCCCTCATTCACGATTTTTTTCCACAATGTTTTGCTGTGTATTACTAAAGTAAATTCAGTGCCATCTTTTAATAGCCTGGCCAAACCATACTTGGAGGTGTTAGATAACATGATTGATGAGGAGGAAGAGGAGTTGGAAGACGAAGAAGATGAAGAAGGAAAGGATGATCAAGAGGAACAAGAGGAAGGCCAAGAAGAACTAGAGGAAGGCCAAGAAGAACAAGGCAATGAAGGGCTATGGAAGTATTGACATGTCTTTAAAATCATCATGATTTTCTATTTAGGACCTTACTCGTATGGTTGATTTCAAAAAAGCCGAAAAATGTAGAACAAAATGCTACATAACTAAGCTAAATGCTCACTAGGGCTCACCAGCAATAATTGCTGGTGAGCCCTAGTGAGATAGAGAATGAGTTCAAATAAATGATACTGTTTTGATTGTTCTGTATAATATAAGAACAGCTTATTCAAATTTGCTAAAGATCAAAGGCTGAAAAAAACATGTCTACATTTTTTTAAATAGATGAACCACAAGTCACTGTGTTGTTTGTAAATAGTTTTGTTGGATCTCGCTTGAAGGGGTGAAAGAGTGACAGAAAAATCCATATTTGTTTTAAGAACCCAGTCTTGGTCATGCATGACTAACTGTGGCCACCCTCCTTAGTTTCTGGTTAAATATATAAAAGTAATCAAAAAGCATAAACTAGTTTTGGTGAAAATACGAAGCACCGTGTTACCTGTCAGTCAACCAACAACTCCAGCTTTAACATCTCCTTTTTTTATAATTTTGGGTTTGCCAGGTGTGAATGTAAGCCATAAGAAAGTTCGTTGTAAAAAAGAAGATGAAATAAAAAATAAAAAATGGATTAGTGGCCTGCGTTCGAAGAGTGCCACTGTAAAGGCAGTGATATAAGTATTATATAGGCATGTCAAAAAGTCATTTACCTGTCAAGCAGAGAATTTCCCAAACTTATGTTAAGCATGATTACAACATTATAAATCTCATGATTTTTTTTTTCTTTTGCAACATAGGCTAAAAAAAAACAGGCCTTAAAATTTACTTTTCAAAACTGTCAGGATGAAACAACGGTTTGCATCAGCCAAGGGCAGGGGGAACTCCTGTATGAAAGGGGCAGGGATGCTCGTTGTCTAACTAAGGGGTGGGAATTTCAGATTTTTGGTCTTGCTAAGGATGTTCCAAGCAAAGTGGCAATTTTTTAACCATCAATCTCTCTTTAAGAGATTTTTAGCAAGCCATAGAAAATACAGCCAATTATAATACAGGAAAGCAAGAGAAAAGGAGGGGTCCCCTCATTTTCTCTTGAGGAAAGCAATTATATATTTGGTGGTATTCAATCCAACCTTCCCATCGTGCGCTGGGATATTCTCGATAACATTTAATGACATTATTTTCTATGGCATGGCATAAAATAGATACACAATAATTTCACGTGGTATACCATGGAGCACCCCAGTTGCCACCTGTATTCTTGCAGCATACATACCAGCCTCTATTACTTTTTTCACTAAATGAACTGCAAAACATGATGTTATATTGGTGAATAGTTTTAACCTGCCTTAGCACGTTTGGGAAAAAGTTATTGGTTCCTCTAGATGTTTCATTTAAAGTACTCGGCTAACCTTCAGGTAAGATTTCCGCACAGCCCTTTTTCGAGCTATCGCACTGCTCAAACAGAAATCATGAAAAGAACGAGTCAGTCAAAAATTGCATGCATGATTAAATAATGTAAGGGGTTGTGCAGAAATCTTGCTAAACTCCCTGTCAAAATAAGAGAGTCCCTCTGCCAGTTTTGTCCACATATTCTCTGAGCTCAAGTCACTGAAAAAAAATAACTAGAATTGCTATGATAATGATGACGGGCCAAAAGCGCTATGTAGTGTTTTAATAGGCCACAAAGCGCTTTGTGGTGTTGTGAATAGGCCACAAAGCGCTTTGTGGTGTTTTAAATAGGCCACAAAGCGCTTTGTGGTGTTTTAAATAGGCCACAAAGCGCTTTGTGGTGTGAAAACTCGAAGAAAACAAATTATCTCAGAAAATAGCTGTGAGATGTTTGCGAGTCAACGAGCCATCCAGATTTTCAATGTTAAATCCCAAAATAAAACACCACAAAGCGCTCTGTGGTGATTTGAATAGGCCACAAAGCGCTCTGTGGTGTTTTGAATAGGCCACAAAGCGCTCTGTGGTGTTTTGACCAAGCCAGACGGTACCATTGCTGTTTTATAAAGCAAAGCGAACAAGGAACAGCTAGAAAGCATTCTGGCCATAAAATCTACTCGGCAAGAACCTTTCTGTAATCAATGTTCGATGCTGAAATACACAGGAGATGGCTTCAGTCACCCAACAAAGAGAGAAGAGAACTGTCGGAGCCGGCTTTCGTGCGAGTGATTGGGAGTAGCGAAATATTGCGCAGATTGAGTGGTAGTTTTACAGCGCCGAAACTAAAATTGGTTACACTGCTTCTCAGGGATTTTGTTTTGCCTCTGCAATATCACTGAACGATCTGAATGATTTGAGCCTATCGGAAGCGCGGAGTTTTGCACTGGTTTATTGGCTGCCGGCCGGGAACACGCAGCACCACTGTTTAAATCTTAGCCTGCTCGCGACACATTTTAGCTCTTCGCTCGCACGGGAACGCTTGCTACGCAGGCTATTTAAATCTTCGATCGAGCTTTTTTTATTTTTAGGACACGTTCGCCAGCTAAGACACGACTGCAACGGTACATTTGCCCACTTTAGATATATTTGAAGCGACCTGGAGAAAATGGACTGGGACCGAGTTTGTTACTTGAAATCGAGGTCCCGGGGAAGAACCGCGAACTCCAAATGAAAACAAACACGCGTGGTTGATTGCTTTAGCCCCGGCGATCCTTAGTTTTATTTTGGTTTTTATAATGGTTAAATACTGTTCTGTAGCACTATGTACTAATGGTACTCATAATAGGCCATATTTATCTTATTTTACCTTTCATAGTAAAAATTCTACGCAATTGAAAGTATGGAAAGCGTTTTATCGTAGAGCAGATTTGGAGTTCAAAACGCTGGTTGATCCAAGGATTTGCTCGCTTCATTTTGATCCTGGTGATATTAAAACTTCTCTCACAGGTAGAAGGACACTGGTCAAGGGATGAAATCCATCTATTTTTAATGTGAAAGAAGCTAACAGCCAAGAAAGTGAACGATCTCAACGTAGTCAAACGAGAAACAAGCGAAAATCATTAAGCCGAATTTCCCCGAATGACTGCCGTCCTCTGAAGAGGATCCCTTCTGATGAAAAAGACGATTTACTTGATTCGCAAAATGTAGTAGAACATCAGATATCTGCAGTGAACTCGGATTTTGTAAGTACAGATCACTGTTATTGTAAAAGACCTGAACTTATAAAGGAATGCGAGGACGAAGTCATGAAATATCCGCTCAATACTAAAAACAATGCTTGTCAGACCGACCTTACACTGGATATGATAGAAAGACTAGAAAGTGAGCTTAAAGCCTCAACTATTCGTTGTGAAAGCTTGACTGAGAAATTTAATGACAAAAAAACGCTTAAAAGAGAGCTTAACTTGAAAGATATTTTACAAGATGATGAATCGGTTCGTTTTTACACAGGTCTTCCAGATCTTCGCACTCTTGTTCTCATATCAGAGTTGACATCTCCTTATGCAGAAAAAATCAAGTACTGGGATAAAAAGAAAGAGACAGAGTCGTACTATCAAAAAGATCTCCAGAAAAACAAACCTGGAAGAAAGAGGCAGTTAAGTGTTGCAGAGGAGTTTGTGCTGGTGCTGTGTAAGCTAAGGCTTGGACTTCTAAATAGACACTTAGGTCAAATGTCAAATGTTTGGGGTGTGTGAATCTACAGTCAGGAAGATATTCATTACATGGGTATGTCTATTGGAAAGGATCTTTAAAGATACTTTACTAAGGTGGCCCTCAAAGGTAGAGATACAGAAAAGTTTGCCCAAGACCTTCAAGAAGTACCCCAACACCAGAGTTATTATTGATGCAACAGAGTTTTTTATTGAAAAACCTACATCACCAAGTGCCCAAAAGTCCACATGGAGTGAATACAAACACCGCAACACTATGAAGCTACTTGTTAGTATTGCTCCATGTGGATCATTTACCTTTGTATCCAAATTATGGTCTGGCAGTACTAGTGATAGAAAGATAACAATGGAAAGTGGTTTGATCGAGCTATTGGAAGAGGGGGATGCTGTCATGGCTGACAGAGGATTCAACATCAGGGATCTTCTCACAAGAAAGGGAGTCAAATTGAACATTCCACCATATTCACAAGGTACAATAGCAAATGGAAGTTAAAATATGCAATAGAACTTAAAATACTTAATTTAATATTAAAATGTGTCATAGTAAAATTTGCAATTGTTATTTTATTTATTTCAGGAAAACAGTTATCAAGAAAGGCCAGGAAAGACACTTCAAACATTGCAAAAGTACGCATTCATGTGGAACGTGCAATTGAAAGACTTAAAAACTTTAAGATTCTGGAGGGTAATATCCCATTGTCTACAGCTGGTGTTGCTGATCATGTAGTGATTGTATGTGCTGCCCTGTGCAATTTATTACCTGCCCTGGCAAAATGAATAGCACTCACATTTAAGGAATATACAATCTGACACTTAAGTAATTTAGGATACAGAGTATATGTGACTCAGTTTTTATATTCAGTAATATAATTTTTTAAAGACTTAAAAACTTTTATCATTCAAAGATTTAGCTATTTATTTTTAGGGATTTCACTTAACCCATGAAAAGAAATCTAATAATTAGTGCAAACAGTCAGATGTATTTCACTCTATTACAATTTAATAGCAAATATATAAAGGCCATAAGGACTATCTGTAAAGGAGTCTACATAGGACCCAATATTTCACCTAGACATTAATTTTTTTTAATTGCTGAGTTAAAAGCTCAGGAATCATAGCAGTATCATAGAATTTTTCCAGTTTTTTTAAGATTGATTGCCATAGTTCTGAATCAAATTGAACAGGAACAATCAAGATGCCTTTGTTAGTATATATAATTAGATCAGCACATTTAAGCTTGGTAACTGCCAGCTCTCCTTGAATTTGATAGTACCACCTTGTCTTTGTTTTTAACTGTGTTTCTCCATTCTGATCTGTGTACAGATATTCTTGGGCAGCAACATATGGAGGCAAGGATCTCTGAATATAGACTCTTGACCTCAAGCACAACTTTTCCACAGCATTTGCAAAATCTGTATCCATCAGGACTTGCTTCAGTATATGGCCATGCTGGATTTATAACAAGCCCACTGTCAGAAACAGATAAATGTTTGTGTTTCTTTTTCATTTTTTTTATCTATAGATTAACTCAATTTCATCACTGGAAATAATTTTAGTCAGCTCAGCCTCTTCTATCACAACAGACTCTTGTGGTGGAAGTACCTGTAGTATTACAGATGAAGAATTAATGTCATTAAGACCTTGTCTTAGACTATTTAGAAAATCAGCTGGATCATGCTTTAATGATCTTGGTTCAAAGTTTGTAGGTTTAAGTGATAGTCTTTCTCTCTTCCCATATTCAGACTTGCATATTTTAAGCTCAGAAATTGCACAGGCAATCGTTTGGTTTCCCCTGCCTTTTCCAAGAACATTCTTTTGAGGTACATGACTTCTCTTGATTTGTCCTCACAGTATTATCAATGTCAAACAAACATGCTGCTATATGTCTACAAGAACCATCAGCTCTGAAAGATAAATAATCCAATTATTACTAATTAAGAAAACTTTAATTTATTGTTTATAGTCAAAGTAATATTTTTTAATAACAAGGGAACTTTGTATTTAGCAATGTTAAATCAAGGACATTGAACAAAAAAAGTGTTGTCTGTTAACTAAAGTTAAAGAACTTACCCTCCCAGGCAAGGGCAGAAGGCACTATGGACAGATCCATCACTTTTCAAAACAGCGATTCCACCTTAAAAGGATTTTCCACCATCAACTTTGGATCTCTCTGTGGGCTTGACATTAAACTTTACGAACGTGTAGGGCTTATTTTCAACTTTGTGTAGTTTTAAATCAAGAACATGTCCATCCTTAAATAGTCGATATCCTTCTAGACTTTTCAAAGAGTTCAATTTCTCTTCGTCGTATTCTGCTTTTCCGATCAAATAGTTGTATATGTCTGGAAAAGTAAGTTCAGGTATTTGTGAAACATTGTTTGTCCAGTCTTTGATTGTGTCGGGATTTGGAAGGACGCCATGTTCTGTAGTTCGCACTCTTAACATGAGAACGCTTTTCTCTTCGTGGTCACCATCATTAATTTTCTGCAACTTCATCTTCTTAGCGTTAAAAGAAAGCTCCACAAGCTCTGCCTTACGCTTATTTTTCCTTCTGACGAAGTTTGAATTCCTCGATCTTGAAGAAATTGTTTCAACCAATGTATGGCCTTTCGTTGAAAAAACTCTCTGGTGTCTTCGTTTGCATCCATTTCCTCAAAATATGGACAAAAATAGTTTCTCGATTGAGAAGAGAAACACCTTATACTAATGATGTAGAATATTCGCAAAAATCATAAGAAAATATTATTAAAAAGTTGAAGTCGATACGAGAAGCTCAAGCGCTCAAGAGTACGTACAAGGTCTTCCCCGGGACCTCGATATCAAGTAACAAACTCGGTCCCAATCCCTTTTCTCCAGGTCGCTTCAAATATATCTAAGGTGGGCTAATGTGCTCGCTCTCGTGAAAACATAATTTACAGCATGCTGTGTTTTGTGAACAACGTTTTGCAAAGATACAAGCGCACACGCTGAAAGCTAGCCAAATGTGCAGAGTTCATACCAGTTCTTACGAGATAACGAGTGAGCCATATGTTAGTTGCCAAAACTGTGACAGCTGATTGATAATGGTGAGACGGACACATCACGGCATCACTTGCTGAAAAAATCAGGTATGTTCGTGAACACAAGTTCGAAGGTGGCACTAACAACAGCGAATTGGATAAGGATACTGACAGAAGCAACTTGAATATTAAGGTTATATAAAGCTTAGCTCTTCCATTAAATATCCTTTTTGTGTGCTTTGGTATTGCGTACACAATCACTATTGTACACGCGATCGTAAATGTTGGTTTGCTCTTTGCACGGAGTTGCATGTGCTTGATAGAAAAAAAGACATGATGAATACTCTTGAATGACTGTGAGCTTCTAGAAAAAGTTTTCAATGTGACTAATGTACATGAACATAACGATGCTGCAGTGTCAATAAAAGTACAACAGTTCAGATCTCGTCATGCAAAGTATGTATATTATGACTGTACTCGTGATTTGTGTGAGCGGCTGTAGATATTGTTTTTTTTTTGTTTCACACAAGTCATTAAACTGACTGTTGGCACAAATAACCCGTTAAAATGTGGGACTAGAGTGACCGATAACGAAGTTCCCCACACGGACAGTGCTCGACCTTAACTTTGTAAATCGCTGGTCCTTGGACTAGTTGAACTGAAAATTTATTAGTCCTGACTAAATGTGTGGTAGTCCTGTGGTAGTCGGAACATTGCGAGGAACGCATCGAAACAGCGTTTACAAGACGTATATTTTGTTTTCACCTTGTATTATTTTTTAAACATTACAAACTACAAAGTAGTTACTGGTCCTGTGACTAGTGGTTCTAAGTAGTAGTTGAAAAAAGCGGGTTTTGGGACAATTTAGGTTATAAGCTAATTTTGACAAAGATTTTGTTAGTGATTTAATCAACGATCGCAATTTTTATATAAAAAAATGAATTCTAAAAAGATTTCGGGTTTTAGGACAATTTAGGTTATAAGCTAATTTTGATAAAGATTTTGTTAGTGATTTCATCAACGAGCGCAATTTGAGTTTAAGCTAATTTTATCAGAGATTTTAACAGAAATTTTTATATAAAAAATGAATTCTAAAAAGATTTCGGGTTTTGGGACAATTTAGGTTATAAGTTAATTTAACAGAGATTTTGTTAGTAATTTCATCAGTGAGTGCAATTTAAGTTTATTGGAGATTTTTATATAAAAATGAATTTTTAAAAAGATTTAAAGGATTAAAATGATTTGATAAAATGGAACAGAAAAACGTGAAAGAACTTAAACTCCTTGCTAAAGAGCGGGGGATACCAAGATATTATAGGTTGCGTAGAGCACAACTTATTGAAGCTTTAGAAAATGTTATAACCCCACAAGGGCCTATTCTTGATGAGCCGATACCAGAGATTAATATTCCCATTCTCGAACCTTCCCAACCCACATTCCGGCCTATTTCACTTAAAATTTTAGCAAGTAAAGTTTCCAAACCTATAAATAAAGAGATTAAAAAGTTCGCGGATTGGATACTATCTTATATCCCAAAACCTATAAAAAAGACTGTAAATAAACGAGTTGATGGTTTGAAGAAAAAGGTTAACAGATTATTTAAGATAAAGAATGAGGAAGCACTTACAGATCTAATAAATAAAAATATCTCTGAACTTACTAATAACAAATCACAACAATCTAAAAGAAAGGTAAATATATCTGATAGTGCGAGGGACGAATTGAAGGAAAAGGTTAACCGATTTACGCCAAAAGAACAACAAACAGCCTTAAGAGGTTATTTGAAAACTTACAGGATAGATGGAAAAAGGGGGTATGGACCTAAAGTATTTTTAAATAATATAAAACCAAAAGTTATTAATCTAATTAACAAGCAAAAGAAACCAATTAAGATAAAATTTATATTTACATGCAAGTTTATAAAAAAGAATCCTGCCACAAGACAGACTGATGAAAACTCGGGATACTTTCATTCAACAGTAGAAACGATTACTTCATCAAATGATTTATCTGAATTATTTAATATGATGACAAATCCCCAACTTGAATTGGTTGAACAGTTTCAAAATGAAGGTTCTGGATGGCAATTCAATCAAGTTGAATATTTTGATATCAGCATCGATCCTTTTGAACCTTTTGTTGGAAGTTCATATATTAATTTACCACAAAAATTAGCAACAAAAAAAGCGATTATTAATGTTAGGAATGAGAATGATCATGAGTGTTTTAAGTGGGCTGTAACTTCTGCTGTATATAAACAAGATATTCACCCGGAGAGAAAAAACAAAGAAATGATTGAAAATTCGAAGAACTTCAACTGGTCAGGAATAGAATTCCCCACTTCATTAAAACAGATTGATAGGTTTGAAAAGCAAAACCCCTACTACACGATTAATGTCTATGGATATGATAAAGATGATGTATACCCATTAAGAATAAGTAAAAAGCAAAAAGGTTATTTAATCAACCTACTTTTAATATCAGAAGATGAAAATAATCATTACTGTTGGATAAAGAATATGAGCAGATTGTTAGCCGCAAAAGTTAGTAAACACAAATCTAAGATGCACTTTTGCCCCAGATGTTTAAACGCATTTCAGTCAGAAAAATCATTGGAAAAACATCTAGAATACTGCAGCACAAATAAAGAAGTCAAGATTGATATGCCAAAAGATGAAGATGGAAATCCAAAGTATATTAAATTCAATAATTATAATAGAAAAATGCGAGTACCATTTGTTGTATACGCGGACTTTGAGAGCTTTCCTGAGAAAATACATACCTGTTCGCCAGATGAAAGCGAAAGTTATACTAATCAATATCAGAAACATAAAGCATCAGGATTCAGCTATCTCATAAAGTCTTTTGATGATAAAATATTTCCACCCGAGCTTGTACAATACACCGCCGAATCACCAGATGATGATATCCCACAGATATTTGTGAATAATTTGGAGCAGGATATTAAGAAAATTTACAACAAGACAAAATATCATAAGAAGATGGAGGATATGTCAGAAATGGATAAAAAAGAATATGAAAATGCCACTCACTGTCATATATGCGAAGAAAAATTAGGAGAAGATAAGGTATTAGATCACTGCCACATTACAGGAAAGTATAGAGGAGCAGCTCATAATGAATGTAACTTAAATTATAAGATACCAAAATTCTTCCCAGTAATATTTCATAATCTATCTGGATATGATGCGCATATTTTTATCAAGAGTCTCGGTGTAACAGAAGGTAAAATAAACTGCATACCAAATAATGAGGAAAAGTATATTTCTTTCACAAAGCAGATTGTGGTTGATGAATTTATAAATAAAGAAGGAAAGCAGATTGAGGTGAAGCGTGATATTAGATTCATAGATTCATTTAAATTTATGGCAACAAGTTTAGAAAAATTAGTGGCCAATCTACCAAAAGAATCTTTTAAAAACTTAAATATTTTTTGTGAAGGTGAAGAATTAAAGTTATTGCTGAGAAAGGGTGTATTTCCATATGATTGGTTTGATGGATTAGATAAACTAAGTACAAACCAACTTCCGCCAAAGGATGCATTCTATTCAATACTAAACGATGAAAATATATCAGATAATGATTATAAACATGCACAAAATGTTTGGGAAACTTTCAATATGGAAACTATGAGGGATTATCATGATCTTTATCTTAATTCAGATGTATTACTTTTAGCTGATGTATTCGAGAATTTTAGAGATGTTTGTAGTAAAAACTATGGATTAGATCCTGCACACTATTATACAGCACCCGGACTAGCTTGGGATGCTGCATTAAAGATAACAAAAGTAAATTTAGAGTTGTTAACTGACATAGATATGCTGCTTATGATTGAGAAAGGTATTCGGGGTGGCGTATCTATGATTTCTACTAGATATGGAAAAGCAAACAACCCATACATGAAAAACTTTGATATTAACAAAATAATAAGTTATATTATATATCTCGATGCAAATAATTTATATGGAGGAGCAATGAGTAGGTCGCTACCTACTCATGGTTTTAGATGGATGAATGAAAAAGAACTTACATACTGGAAAAATATGCCATGCATACTAGAGGTTGATTTAGAATACCCTACTCACCTTCATGATTTACATAATGATTACCCGCTTGCTCCAGAGAGACTTTTAATTAATAAGGTCGAGAAACTAATTCCAAATCTAAACAATAAGGTAAAGTATGTTGTTCATCATGAAACATTAAAACTTTATGAAAGTCTTGGATTAAAAGTTACAAAAATTCATAGAGGAATTACATTTGAAGAATCGGCTTGGTTAAAACCATACATTAAATTGAATACCAACCTCAGAGCTAAAGGAAATAACGATTTTGAGAAAGATTTCTTCAAGTTAATGAATAATTGTGTGTTTGGTAAAACTATGGAAAACATTAGAAATAGGGTTGATATTAAATTAGTTACTAATGAAAACGATGCTAGAAAATTAATATCAAAACCTAACTATCAACATCGCACTATCTTTTGCGAAAATCTTGTGGCCATACATATGAAGAAGAAAAAGTTAGTATTCAATAAACCTGTTTATTTAGGTATGTGTATTTTAGATTTAAGTAAAACAATAATGTACGATTTTCATTATAATTATATAAAACCAAAATATGGAGAAAAAGCAAAATTATTGTTTACAGATACAGACAGTCTTGCTTATGATATAGAAACAGAGGATTTCTATAAAGATATAAGCCCAGATGTAAAGTATAAGTTTGACACAAGCAATTTTACTAAAAATCATTCATCAGGTATTGAGACTGGTGTGAATAAGAAAGTCATAAATATGTTTAAGGATGAAGCCGGAGGTGAACAAATAGCTGAATTTGTTGGTCTACGAGCTAAGCTATACTCCTACAGGATGGATAATGGAGAAGAGATAAAAAAGGACAAAGGGGTAAAGACATCAGTAGTAAAAAAGACTATAAACTTTGATGATTATAAGAGATGTCTATTCAATAAAGAACCACAGATGAGAAAGATGAATGTAATCAGAAGCCGCCTACATGATGTTTATACTGAAACGGTTAATAAAGTTGCATTATCTGCCGATGATGATAAGAGAATCATTTGTAAAGATGGAATAAATACTTTCGCTATAGGCCATCACCGTTTCAAAACAGAATCTGGCGGAAGTTCTGTATCATAAGGAATAACCTGTAATTCTTCTCTAACAAATCCTCGTCTCAGACCACCAACCAAATAATATAAAACCGGCTGATTAGGTGAAATCACACTTCTAGAAATATCATAAACTTTTATACTCCAAATAGGATCTGTAGCCCTTCTTTTTTCACCACCCTCAAGTTCGCCTGGGGATAATAAATATCTAACTTTAACATTAGGAGGTAATCTATCCTCATCAAGACCTACAACTCGATGATAATTTTTAGGTCTAATATCAACCTCTTTCATTTTTATAGCCTCATCGGGCTCTTTACCGGTTATTCTTGTTTTTGTATTATTCAAAGTTTTTAGAATAGCTGGTAATCTTTTCACCCATACTCTAGATCGCTCATCACTAATCATTTCCTGGGCATATTGATGACTAAATAATCTTTCCCCCAATATTCTGTTTGCATTTTCCACAAATGCTTGGGCTCTATGATTACCAGCTTCACTTCTTTGTATTCTTACATTATGGTAATTCATGAGTTTACTAACTTCACCCATAAATTCTTTTCCAGGATCAACCATTAATGTTTTAGGGTATTTCAATCTTCTAGAATATATTTTTGTAAAAGCTTCTGATATCTCTCGACTTTCTTTTGAAGTTAATGGCTCCGCATCTTTATATCTCGAGGTGATATCAACCACAACTAACGCATATTTATATGTTTTTCTTCCAACTCTATCATGCGGTAAAAATAATAAATCTGCTTGGTGAATCTGATTTGGTTTATCCACAGTCCAATGTGGTCTAGGTATATATTTTGGAGCTGGAAGATAGATTTGCCATATTGCTTGTTTCTGCAACCATTGTTTTGCCTCATTTTCACTTACTTTCGCCTTCTCAGCTAATTTAGGAATCGCGGAATATCCTTTCCAATACCCCTCAGCCGAATAATATATTTTTGACATCATTTAAAAATTAACAAAGTATTTTATAAATTAAAAATGGTGGAGGAAGAAAGAAAATTTAGCGAATATCAAATTAATCTTATGAAAAAAATTATTAGAAAAAAAATTCTATATATGGAAGATGGTGATAAAATTTTTAATATTATGATTTTAATTCCCGAGGCGAGAGAAGTTTTATTAAAACATATTGAAAAATTAAAGACAAAGGGGTTTAAAGGTTAGCCAAAGTATCTTATAAATCAATTATGACGTCTGAAAAAATTAACCCAAACAGAATTCCAAAAGAACCATTTGGTTTGAAAGCAGAATCAACATTGAATAGAATTACTCTAAATCCATCATCAGCCAGCCCCGGCGAAACATTATATATAAATATTCCAAAACTTTCTGAAAATTTAGTGATTGTACCTGGAAGTGTATCTCTTTTGTTTGATTTAGAGGTTGAAGGTCATGCAAATAATACATTTGTTAATAATTTGGGCTCTAATCTTGTATCCAGACTAAAAGTTCTTTTTGGAGGTGAAACATTGCAAGATACTCAAAGATATGATCTATTTCAAACATATCATGATTTATTCTTAACAAAAGAAGATAGAAAAGATAGATTAAAACAAGGTATTTCTTCCCCAAATATTAGAAAACTTAGAACAAATGCGGGTGATAAGGATGATTCTGATTTAAAAGAAGTATCTCTTGCTGTAGTTCATAATACAAAGTATAGAATACCAATAAATCATCCTATTTTAAAAGATCATGGGGTTTTTTATCCAAAAGCATTAGAAAATCATTTAATATTTGAGATTACATTAGCTCCTGTTTCTGATATTGTTGTTTATTCTGATACAACTAAAACACCATCATATTCGATCAAAAATTTAGAGTTAGAATATTCATCAATTTCAAGCGAATATTTAGCTAGAGAAGCCCAATCAACTTACCAAATTGGTAAAGGATTCTTTTCTGAAAATGTTACTTTACACAAAACTTTTACATTTTTAACTGGAGCTGACGAAGTTATTAATCAACATGTTAATTTACCTAGAAGATCAATGAGTGGAATATTATTTTTGTTTATTGCTCCATATGCTGGAGGTGCAAGAGATTCAGAAAATTTTTTCTATCCGGGAATAACTTCTGTTAATATTGATGTTGATGGTGTGCCAAATAGAATATACTCTAAAGGTATGATTATATCAGATCTTTGGGAATCTGTTAAAAAACGATTCCCAAAAATAATAGAGTATAATTTAAAAGAAGGGGATTTTTATACAAATAAGTTTGCTCTTTGGGTTGATACAAGAACTCACCCTGATAATGATATTCATGGTGGCGGACTAGCTCTAAATAATACACATGATGGAGTAAAAATAGAAATTAAAAGGAAAAAAAGTGGATCATCAAGCTCGGTAGTAATAACTTGTCATATGTTTGTTGTAGCCGATGCAATGATGGAAATAATGAATTCAAGTTTGAGATCAATTAAGTACTGACCGTCTAAAAACATAATATTATGATACAAAAATATGGAAGATTTACGAGATAAAATACCATTCCATTGTATCATAACTGGACCAACAAATTGTGGAAAAACAAAGTACCTAATTGAACAGCTCCGAGGTCCTTTCCGAAAAGTTTTTGAATATATTGTTTTAATTTGTCCAACTTATTCTAAAAATAAAACATATCATAATTTTGCTCTCGGGGATAAGAGATTCTTTGTATTATCACCCGATGCAAGTAATGTAGATGAGATTAATGAATTGTTAAATGATTGTCAAACTTTATTCTCTGGAACAAACACATTAATAATTTTAGATGATTGCGCTGTATCCACTGATCTGAAGAAAAGATCTAATAAATTTATAGATTTAGCATTCTCCGGTAGACACCATGGATTATCAATGTGGGTTCTAACTCAGCAATTGACATCCATAGCAAAACCATTCCGGGAAAATGTGGCTTGCGTTGTTACTTTTCATAATCCATCGCAGAAAGGTATGAAAATGTTTTTCGAAGATTATGGTGGTGATTTGGATTATGAATTAGGTAAAAAGTTTGTACAACTCCTAAAAACTGAAAAATATTCCAGACTATGTTTGAGTTTGCGATACCCATTCCAATGTTATTTAGAGATCCCTGAAGTGATTTAAAAATAACCCATTTATTATCACAAAGATGGCAAACGTTGAAGATTATATTAAAGAAAATACCGACCAACCGAATGGAGAAACGGTAAAAGATAATGAAGTTGAGATAAAACAAGAATCACTAGCCATTCTCGCAGTGCTTGGGACAACAAAGGAATATTTAAGGGTTGATATGAGTCTGGGTGATGTAAAAAAATTATCAGTACGCGATGTAGAAAAATATTTTAATCGTTATCAATCGGTAATGGGTAAGAAAATTAGTGGGGGAGTAGTTGATTCATCCCTTCAATTAATTTCTAAAATTATTTCTTACATGGTTCCGGTTGATGATATTGATGCACTTTGTAAGGATTTGAAGAATGATGATTTAGTTAATCGTGAACTAACAAACATTGTAGGGTTATTAGCATTAAAATCAGGTAGATTGGCTGCACTTGCTAGCGGGTTATTTCAAGTAGCTAAACACGTTAAATTCAACAAAAATCAACAATTTTCAGTAAATTCTAACACAACTGATCAGGAAACTAAGCAATCTACTGAAGCTATTGATACTGTATATTAAACAGATCTAAAAACTTATTTGCAGCATCTAAATAACAATGTCTGAACAATCTGAAGTAGAACAAATTACGGCCGATCCCACACCTGAAAATAAAGATACTAAAAAGAAAGAGAAAGATCCTAAAAAAGTAGCAGCTGGTAAAAAATTAGCTGAATATAATAAAAAAGCAAAAGAAGCATTAGCTAGGGAAATGAAACGCGATGTGGAGCAAAAAAATGAAAATACAGATAGTGAATCAAATCACCGCGAAGCGAAATCATGGCTACCAGAGTTATCTTTTACTACTGTTTTATCCGTTGTTGGATTAGGTTTTACAGCATTTGATCTTTTTATGAGATATCGTGATGAATATAAAAATAGGATAGCTGATTTATCGCAAGTTCCTCAAATACAACAACCAACAACAGAAAGACCAAAAATTGGAATGATGTAATTATAAATTATTTTTTACTACATAAAGTCATTTAAAAGTTTCTTAATGATGTAGTAAAAAATGTCAAACGAAAATAAACTTGTGAAAACTGTAACTGATTCAGCGGTACTTATCGGATTAGGGGCTGGAGTTGGGTATGTAGCTAAAAAAGTAATGAAAGAATCATTTTTGAATGACCCATCTTCAAGTATTACAAATTATGTAAAATGGGTTGCTGTATTATCTGGAAGTATGTATCTAAAAACTTATTTAGAGGATCAAAAGATTTTACCAAAATAAAATGGCAGCAATAGCGATGATGATTGGTGGGGCTATATTGAATGCAACAGCATTTGTTGGCGGAAATTATCTTGCAAAAAGTCTTTCGGGACATAATGTGGATGCGGAAAAAATACGACACGATAAAGCATTAGAAAAATATCAAAGAGATTATGCAGAATATCAGGAAAAAAGACAGAAACTAATTGATTGGAAAATGAAGAAAAAAGATGAAAAATATCAAGCATCAAAAAATATTTCGACTACAAATCAGGCTTTTGAATTGTACGGGGAAATGCAAGAGCCAAAATTCTCTGATTATTACAAACCAAGCGATGATCAAAAAACAGGAGAAATGGTATATGTTGGAGCTGGAATGTTAGGTTTAGGTTATGCAGTTAGTAAATTTTTATAAATTATTATTTGTTATGTAACCAGTAATTTGGTTATATAACACAAGTATATTTATTATAGTTTACATGAGACTCCCAACATCAGAATCTTCTTCTTCTTCATATTCCATTTCTTCAGCCGCAGATTTACTATCTGAAATAGTTAAGTTTCTAAATTTGGTTAATCTTTTCATTTCTTTGTTTGGTTCTATAACTGCTTCATAAAGTTTTACTTGAAGTGCAATACAAGAACCACCAATAAATATTGATTCAATTTTTATTACACCTTCTTCAACTCGACAACCTTTATTTAATAATTTTAATGGATCAATTAACTTATCATTTTTAGAGTTATAAAATTTGGTTAAAATTTGGTCTTGTTTTTTATCCCAAATTAATTTTGCATATAAAGTTGGGCCTCTATCTGGAACTCTATCCATTGAAGATTTTTCCATCTTCCAATATAGAGGATTTAAACCTCCTTTTTGTTTTTCAAGCTCATTTCTTTCCAACTCAAATTTACCAATTTTTGCTCTATTAATAAGCAAATGATCAATGCAATTGTCAACTATGTCATTGAATAAATCAATCCATTTTTCTTCTTCGGGTGTTGGACTGCTTCCACTCCATAAACATAATGGAAACACATATCCTGAAATTGCACCTGTTTGTTGATTTGTGTTTGTAGAAACACCAAAAGAATATAAATTACCGGTTGGAATAACAAGTTCTCCTTCTGTTCCATCATCATTTTTTGTAAAAATTTTAATTCTTTTAAATTCAACCTTTGGTTTTGTTCCAGGAATTTCACCAACAATTGGTTTAGAAAAAATCATGCTTACTCTAGGAATATAACTATTAACATCTATTAATTGTGTAGTTTCGTTCATCATTTTATTTTTATATATATTTCTTTTTTAATCTTTTAAATCAAATTTTACTTTTTTTTCAACTCTAAGGGATCTAAAGATTTCTTACTGATGAGTAAAAAATCATGGCAGAATATATACCACTAGAAGATTTGACAAAAGGAACTGATGATGATAATGATGATGGCGGGGGCAATGATGATACAATTTATTTATCTCCAAACACATCCACTTCCATTCCACCTTACCCTGATTATGGGGTGGCAGAAACTTCATTTGGTGGGAGTGAAACTGATCCATTGTTGGATATGGAAAATGAAAAAGATAAAGTGTGGAGAGATATTTTAAGAAAAATTCCAAATGCTAAAGCTACTTTTCTTTTCAAATATAATGAGTGGGGTAAAATCGTAGTCGCAATCCCCCGAAGCGATCCTAATAAAGTTGTATGGCACGATTTATTCGATAAAAATGATGATATTAATAAAAAACTCCCTGCCACCATATTGAACGCTCTGGGTAAAAAAGCAGAAGAAGTTGTGAAGGCTGATGATGATCTTTTATCACAATTGAATGAAAAAAATGAAGAAATTAGGGATTTACGTAATGCATTAGATGGTTTAAGAGCAGTAGCGGAAACAAGTCAATTCGAAATAGATCGATATGTTTCAATTGAAAAAGAGTTGAGAGGTATGATTGAACGACATCAAACCACAATCGCTGAAAAGGATAGTTATTTAGAAAATGCAGTTAGACAGAAGATTGATGCAAAACAATATGCAGAAACTTTACTTAATGATTTGAAAGAATTAAAAACCGAGAATGATAAGGACAAGAAAGATTTGGTTAGCTTGAAAAAGATTGAACAAAGTAGAGATAAGTTGGCTAAAAGGGTTAAAACGTATGAAGAACTATCGAGAAAACAGTTAATATTAAACGAAGATCAAATGGCTGATATAGGTAGAAAAAATGATGAAATACTTAAAAATATGCCTCTTCGAGATCGTGTTAAGTTTATCTTCAAAAAGTATGGTTTTACAGTTTTTGCTGTTATGAGTGCTGTAGGCGTCATCATTGGGGTTATAGTTTCTAATCTTTCAAAGGGTTTATCTGCTTTGGGTAGGGGTGTGGGTAATGGATTGAAAACTATAGGTAAAAAACTTGGTGAAATATTACCGGGAATGGTTGGTGCAATAGTTAGCTTTCTATTCAAAACAGCTGGGCAGGTTATTGGATTTTTGGGTGAGAATGCTTGGCTTTTGATAATGGCTGTAGTTCTATATTTTGTGGAAAGTATAAAAAAGAAGAGAAAGTAGGTCTAAAGATATCATGTTGAGTAGTAAAATACAATATGGATGAATACAATAGAATTTACCCTGTATTACCTAATAATCCAGATCCTATTAATTTCAGACTACAAAAATCAAGCGAAGTATTACAAAATCTTGAGAAAGAAATTAAACATTACGAAGAAGTAAGAAAAAAATATAATAGAGCTAGAGGAATATGTACAAAAATTAGTGTTTCTGGTGGTTTGATTTCAGTTATCCTATCAGCAAGCGGTTTAGGAACTTCTCTCACGGGTTTTGGTGCTATTGTTGGTGTGCCTTTGGGAGTTGTTGGTGGTTTTTTTGGTGGGTTGTCTGTTGGATTTGGTTTTGCTTCTAAAAGACTTTCTGGTAAAGTTAGTAAACACGAACAAACCGCTGCAATTGCAAAATCAAAATTAAACACAATTAACGATTTAGTTTCAAAAGCTTTGAAAGATAATGTTATATCCGATCAAGAATTTTCTATAATTTTAGCAGAGTTGGAAAAGTTTCAAAAACTAAAACTTGAAATACGACAAAAATTTAGGAAAACAGAAAAAAACTTGGATATGTCTGTGATAAGGAGAGAAGCACGCGAATATCTATTAAAAGAACTTACCGAAGGGAAAGGACATTAAAAATTTCATATGAGAGAACTGATGTCGGTTGTAATTGTTTTGCGGGTATTAGAAGAGAGGTTAATTGAATTTACATCTTATTCTTAAAAGGTCTAAAGATCACATTATTTGAAACACAAAGAATAAGATGTTATTGGATGATTTCAAAAATCGTTACCCAAACGCGAACCTCAATAAATTTACATTTGTGAATGATTCGTATGGTGGATATATTAAATGGAAAGTTAATGGAATGACTGTAATGTCTTATGATGATCCTTCTGGAAAAACATGGACCGATGATCTTCCTACTAATTTGAAAACATTATTATGGAAAGATTTAGGGTTAGAAAATAGTTCATTCCCAGAAAGTTTATCATCTACAAAAAACTCATATCCAATACCCGGTATTAAATTCGAAGAATCTACAAAAAATGTAACAAAAATGTTAACTATTTTAGATATATATGTTTCAGATAAAGACAACTTCATTTCTCCCATGAAAAATGTATTTAAAAATCAGACTGTAGGACTTACTAGCGGTAAAGAAGCTAGAGCTTGGTTGAATAAACCAAATATTAATCACTGGCCTCAGCAATTAAACATGGCTGTTTGGTGTGCAACATCTAGATGCGGTGTAAGTTTAAATGATAGTTTAAATTACCCAAAAGTTATTAGAAGTTTTTTTATATTTCACATATACTTTACAATAAGAAGAATATTATATGAATTATCTGTACCATTACCCGGTGAACAAACTTTTTCTTTAAAAAATAATCCATACAACAAAAATGCTTATAATCGTTTATGCGCTGAATTTGGTTTAAGCAATAATCAAGATTATAAGGGATTAAATAAACCTTTAGCCGATTTTAGATGGAAAGGGGGTGCAAATCACGGTGTTGGGGATGTATTCATTGATTATGGAAAAGGATATGTACCACCCGGAAGTGTTCCCGGAAGCGCTAGTGGGCAAGCGATAGGTGGTGGAAATCAAGATGTCAGGATTATAAGGAGCTACGATCCTGATGCAAATATTTGGCCAAGCAGCGCAAATAGATTTTCCGATGATGGGGGCAAAAAAATAGATGGGAATTTAATATCTATGCTTCGAAATGATTATTTTGTTGATTTTCAATATGCATGGTTTATACCAGAATCTGGATATGGATTAACAAATGCTGGATTAGGAAGAATAAATAGATCGGTTGAAGCTTTTGTTTATTGCGTTTTGGGGGCCCAAGTTAATACTAGGAATTCAATTATTGGTAATGGAGGAAGATCATTTGAAACCCAGCAAGAATTTATAGATTTATTTGAAAGCTCTGTGATTGAAAATGATATCGCAAATTCAAATCAAAGATATCAAATGGCAGTTCAAGAATCAAAAGTACGGCTTGATTTGGCTATAGCTCCTGATGTTTTGTTGATGCCAAGCAATTTAATTATAAATACAGAAAGCGTTATTGGATACAATAATAATCTGAAAATAGCAACAGAAGATATGAAATTTGGGGTAAATAATTCAATAAATGTTGGAACAAAAAATGTTGGAATAACTCATAATTTAGGAACATCAAAAGTTTTATTTAATACTAATGCTCAACCAAGAAAAAATATAAATCCTAAATTAAACAATAACGATGAATCAATCAAAACATATGAAATTAGTAATATAGAAACATCTTCCCATCAAAATACTCTTATTGTTTTAATATTTGCCGGAGGGTTATTATCTTGGTTTTTATTTCGATAAAAATTAATCTAAACATATATCTTCTAAATGAAAAATGTTTAGCATTACAATGTATAATTCAGAAACTAGGGTTTATTTAGACCCTCCGATGGGATACGTTAGTGAATTACAACTTTTAGATTGTAACATTAAAACAAAAAGACTAATAACTTTAAAGAATCAAGAAAAAATAACTGATGAACAAAATAAAACTTTAGTAATATTTAATCCAGGGATATATTCCATAAATGATATAAAAATATTAATTGAGCTCAGCGAAAAGGGTAAAAATATAACAATGATTATCGGAGATAATTTTGCTTACATAATCAACAATAAACCAGTTAACATTAAATTTACCCAGGGTTTGCAAAATTCTTTAGGGGTGCCAGAGGTTTTATTTAAAATAACTCAAATAGATATAACTATAAAAGAACCTTTGAGACTTTTATGCAGCATAGTTGATAATAAAATGTCATACACGAATAAAGGTAAAAATGTAAAAATACAACCATCCCAATTGCTAGCAAACATTCCATCAAAAGATTATCCATCTATTCCAATTAGAAAATATGATAACTTGATTAATCACTTTGATTTAACCATTTTAGACTCTGATTGGAAAAAGTTTGATCTAAAAGGAGAATCTGTAACTTTTAGTTTAAGATTTAAATAAATTTTTGTTATGTAACCATTTATTGGGTTATATAACATCAATCTTCTTCACCAAATACCTCTTCTTCCAAAAACTTTAACTCTTCAAAACTAATACACCAATCTAAATATCTAGATGGGTGCCATGCTATAGGCATTAATTCGTCATATAATTTTTTATAAAATTTATGTTTATGTTTCAACTTATCAGCATTTACATTTATAGAAATCCAAATTGAATCAATAATAAAATTATTAATATTATATTTCATCTTATCATCTTTTTCTCTATTAGCATAATATATTAAATCACTAACAAACTCATTATTAGATATACCATCTAAATATAAACCCATTATACCAAAAATAGAAAAATAAAAATACTCTTCATTATCATCATGCAAAATTCCAAATTCAACCCTTTCGGAATCTTCATCATACCCAAAATAGTTATAATATTCATAACGTTCATAATTTTCATCAATAAAACCTCTAATATTTGATATATGTTTTAATAAATCTTCCTTAATTGAATCTAAAAAATCATTAACACCAAGTTTTTTTCCATTATAATATTCAAAAATCATAGAAGTTTTTCCATATTTTACTATTATTTTCATTTTATTTACATTTTTTCCTAATCCTTAAATCATAAATTAATTTTATACGACATTCCTTACAAGAAGCTTTTTGTTTCATGTGTTCGCATATTTGTGATCCTCCACATTCTTTACATTGTTGTTTTTGTTTATTATGTATGCATATTTGTGATCCACCACATTCTTTACACTTTTGTTTTTGCTTATTATGAATACAATACATTGATCCTTTACATTTTTTACAAGCATACTTAATTCTATCATGTTTACATATTTGTGATCCACCGCATTCTTTGCAAAAATATTTAATTTTTCCATGAATACAAATATAATCGCTATTAGTAATAGTAACTTTTTCAATTAAATCAATAATCTCCTCCTCCTCTTTATATTTTTTAAACTCATTAATTAAATCCATTCTACCCATTTTTGATCTTCCTTTCGTTTTTAACTCTCTTGCAATTCTTTTTAGTTCATACAAACATAAATTATTTAATTGATCCATAATTACTTTCTGTGAGTATTTTTCTAATCTTTAAATATCGTTTTTTATCTTTGTTATGTAACACTTATTTGCGTTATATAACATAATTTTTTATTATTCATCTTATTTTTCACACTCTGTACAAAACCATCTTTGTTTTCCATGAATACATATTCCTCTCCCATTGCATTCTTTACATTGATACCTCCTCCGTTTATGCTCACAAATACTACCACCATTACATTCTTTACAGCGCGATTTCTGTTTATTGTGTTCACATATTTGTGATCCTCCACATAGCATACAGTAATATTTTATTTTACCATGAATACACTTATTAGTTTTTGGTTGTTTTATATATTCGATTATAACATTTTCTAAAGCTTCAATAAGTTGTGCTCTACGCAACCAATAATATCTTGGTATACCCCGCTCTTTAGCGAGGAGTTTAAGTTCTTTCACGTTTTTCTGTTCCATTTTATCAAATCATTTTAATCCTTTAAATCTTTTTAAAAATTCATTTTTATATAAAAATCTCCAATAAACTTAAATTGCACTCACTGATGAAATTACTAACAAAATCTCTGTTAAATTAACTTATAACCTAAATTGTCCCAAAACCCGAAATCTTTTTAGAATTCATTTTTTATATAAAAATTTCTGTTAAAATCTCTGATAAAATTAGCTTAAACTCAAATTGCGCTCGTTGATGAAATCACTAACAAAATCTTTATCAAAATTAGCTTATAACCTAAATTGTCCTAAAACCCGAAATCTTTTTAGAATTCATTTTTTTATATAAAAATTGCGATCGTTGATTAAATCACTAACAAAATCTTTGTCAAAATTAGCTTATAACCTAAATTGTCCCAAAACCCGCTTTTTTCAACTACTTAAGTTTTTACTAGTCCAGAAGCATTTTGCACTAGTCCAGGACTAGTGGACTACCGCTAACTGGTCGAGCACTGACGGATCCCGCATGTAGTTTCGTATTCATTTTACGCGGGGTAAATGCTCAAGTAAAACGCTCCATACGAAGCCCGAGTGTACGCTCCTCAAGCGTCTTGTTTGTCAATAAAAGATGTTTAACATCTTTTCACCTCTTTTTGAGAATATTGGTTATCAACCGGTGAGCTTACCCCACCTACTAAATTAAATGGCGTACCGCTCATGTGTGTTCGACCCTTTATCCACGCCTGTGATAAAGTTTCTCCCGAAGATCTTCGCTAGAAAGGATGAACTCGCCCCAGGACTATCCAAGAGCGTTGCAAGTGGTCCTTTCCTTTGTAGCCTCCGGGCGCCACGTCTGATGTCGAAAGTTTCTGAACATCACGGCAAAAGTTTGAACACCATGTCGCGGAATTTTCTACTGCGTTAAAGAAAATCTCCGCAATCGCTGGTTCACCAACACTTAGGACTGTATCTGTCGTTTCATTCACTTTGTTGCTTCTCTAACACTTTCTGCATACGTTCTACACTCTCGCGATTTCGATCTGAACTAGTGATACAATGTTCGCTTCTAGGAGGAACGCATCTTGTGGGACCTTCAACGACTCGTCCACCCGTCGTTTCCTGTTGCGTTTCCGCCCATTGGCTTCTAATTTCCAAGGGATATAGCTTTTGCAGTGGTCTGGATAGGTGGATCGGCTTTCCCTTGGTAATTGTTCTTACTGTAGCGTCTCTAACAACACTATCTTTCCCTTTAACCAAACTCTCTACCACTCCCATTTTCCACTCTCCTCTCTTCCTTTCTTCTTCGTAGATTAAGACTACATCTCCTATCTCAACTGTTCGAACCTGATTGCCTGAGTTGCATTTGTGAAACTCTCTAAGGTTTGCTAGATATTTATTTCGCCACCGGTTCCAAAAATGACTTAGCCTGGTGGAAATGTACTTAAAGCGATCCGAAACGTCTGAGTCCATACTTACCACATCAGCTGGTTCCACCACTTGATCTGGCAGCAATTTCAACCGTCTGGCAGCAATTTCAACCGTCTGCCGTAAATCAAGTGTGAGGCGTCAACATTTCATTGTTTACCTCTTCGCATTCTTAGGTCAGTGGCCGTGAGTTGATTGTGGACTCTACTTCCACAAGTACCGTTAACAATTCCTGGAAAGTCAACCTAGCGTTATCTTTCGCAAACAATCCTTGACACTCGCCACCATCCTTTCGAAAAACCCACCCCGCCAGGGGGCCCTTTCTAAATTGTATCTCCATTCTATTCTTTGCTGCTCTAAATCTGTCCTAATCTCAGGGTGCTCGAATAGTTCGTTAAGGGCCTTCTCAGTTGCTTGAAAGGTTTTTGCATTGTCCGAAACAATTAACTCAGGTGTTCCATTTCTCGCGATGAATCTTCTCAGACAACGCCTAAACGCTTCTGCGGACAAATCTTCTACTGCCTCCAAGCGCACTGCTTGCGTCACGCAACAAGAAAATAACGCAACATACACTTTCTCCATTCCCCTCGATTTGTTTCTAACGTAAAGTGGGCCAGCGAAATCGACTCCCAATTCTCGAAAATGAAATGAAACTCTGGCAGTGCTGCGGTTGGTGGGTCGCTATATGGCCTCCCCGTTAATTTCTTACAAGTCACACATTCACTGAGAACCTTTTTCACTTCCTGCCTCCCCCTCGGTACCCAGTATTTTGCCCTTAACGTTGCCAGTGTCACCCTGGCACCTCCATGATGCACATTGTGATGGCAGTCTTCTATGATCAACCCGGTGAAGTGATGTTTCCTTGGCAAAAGTATGAGTCTCCTGGCATCCAACTCGAGATCGGAGTTGACCAACCTCTCTACGCATCTCAAGATCCCCCCTTGATCTACTACACCAAAATCACTTACCAATTGTTTGAAGTTGTCTTGCTTCTTCATCTCTTCTTGGACACACTTAAACCATTCAGCCTCGACCTCTTTCAACTCACTTACCAATAACCTTCCTGTAAGCTTTAGTCACGTCTTCCCTCCACATGGGCCAGCAAATTCTTTACAAACCTTCTGACCAAAGCTGTCACGACAAGTAACCTGTGCAGCTTGCTGTAGCGATTCACATCCACTATAGAAGCGACACCGTCTAGCTTATGAGTTTCAACTAACATTGTCACTGCGGTCTTCTTTTCCTCCGCCTGGCTTTCAGGGGTTCTAAAATCGTCTATGGTTGTCACCGGCCAATCTTCTGTTGACCCCGACAGCCACCAAGGGCCCTGCCACCATAGCTGACTTTCCTTAATTTTCGACGCTTACATTCCCCTTGACCCAATATCGGCCGGGTTTTCTTCCGTAGAGCAGTAGCTCCACTCTGACTTATTGGTCTGTTTTAATATTTCATTCACCCTGTGGCGTACGAATTGCTTCCACCCACCTCTATTGTTGATCCAAGTTAGGGCCGTTTTGCTGTCTAGCCACATTCTCACCCCATTTAGCGTTAGCTGCGATTCCAAGGCGTTACGTACTGTGGTCATCAATTGGGCAAGTATCCTTGCTGACATCAGTTCTAGCCGTGGCGTGGAAAGCTCTTTCAAGGGAGCAACTCTCGTTTTACTTGCCAACAATCTCACATGGGTACTCCCGTCATCAATGCAATAGACGATGTACACCATCGCACAATAGGCCTTTTGCTTGCATCTCCAAAACCACATAAATAGCCCGCTGTCACACTTCCTTTACTTACCTGGTAGAGGCACCTATCAGTACGAATCTCTTTCGTTTGTTACAAATCTTCGACCCATTTACACCACCTTTTCCTTAATTCATCAGGCAACAACTCGTCCCAGTCTATCCTTCTAGTACAAATCTCCTGAAAAAGAATTTTCATACTTACCATAATGGGGCTGATCAGACCGAGTGGGTCAAACAAGCTGGCTAACAGACTCAACATATTGCGTTTGGTTGACGTTGAATCCTCAGCCTTTTCGACGATGTGTTTGAAACTGAATTGAAGGCTGTCCGATTCGCAATTCCATACCAACCCTAAAACCCTTTCTCCCTTCGATCCGATGTGCGTTACTAGTTGGGATTTGGCGTACGTCTCTTCATCCTCAAGCCTGCTCACTCTCTCTGGTGCATTCACCGTTTTTTCTTGAAAACTAATCTACTCCCTCAATACCGGGTCATTAGTTTTCCATTTGCGCAATTTGAACCCTCCCTGAGCCATCCTAATGCTCGCCTTGTTATATAACTCGCGGGCCCCTTTAGTGGTACTGTCCCCCGACACTAAGTCGTCAACGTAGAATCCTTCCACCATCTTTTTAACAAACCCGGGATCGATCTCTGCAAAAGTTGCTAAGTGGTGCCTTATCGTCCCATTTAAAAAAGGGTGATGCATTTAGCCCGAAAACAACTCGACAAAACCGATACGCTACAACATTTGGGCTGTCATCACTTACGTCATCTACCCACAGAAACCGGGGACAGTCACGATCTTTCACATCGACGGCTACGTTTAGAAAGGCCTTTTCAATGTCGCCCACTAACACAACCCTGTTTTCTCTGAACCTCACCAGAATGTCAAATAGCAGTGGATTTAATGATGGCCCAGCATGCAAGCAGTCATTGAGAGAAATCCCATTCTTACTTTCTTTCGACGAAGCATCGTAGACAATTCACAATTTAGTTGTCACCGCATCCTTGCGAATGACATTTAAGTCTCTCTTTGACAGGGGGCCCGATAACACCCATCCAAGCTCAGTTTCTACCGCTACTGGCTCCTCCGGCTCCCCCCTTATTGTTCTCCCCTTTTGAAACTCCCACAAGTAATTGGCGCCTATCAACAAGTCTATTTCGAGCTCTTCTTTCGATTGACAAACATCCGAAAACCACAAGTCACGCAAGTGCGGGAAATCATGCTTGACGACCTCGACATGCTCATTGCTTATGTGGGATATGTCCGGTACCACATAAGCCTCAAGCCTTTGAATCTTGCCCCCTCGAAGAGGCATGACACTAAACTGCACAACCTCCCGCAATCCTGACCTTGTAGTTCTCTGACCGAAGGTATTTATATTTAACCATTCCTTTCTTACAACTTCTAAGGCATAGCTATTGGCTGCCTTAGCTGTCACGAACGATCTATGACTCCCCGAGTCAAACAACACTGTTATTTTCCCTCTTTTACCCCCCTGGATCATGGCTTAGGCAGTTTGAAGGGCGATCCTACTTCCCGTTCCGACAAGCATACCATTACTACTGTTCCCACTTTTTAAAAACAGAATTTCCTGACGTCGACTGACCGCTAGCCCCCACTGAGCGTTGTTGCGGTTCGACGTCACACAAGCACGTTTGTTGATTTCCTTTACAATTTTTACAATCACGAGCACAGTGGCCTTTCTCCACACAGTTAAAACATCTACCGTATTAACGGATGAAGAGCTTACGGTCCCTTCTGTCTTTCAATTTGCCGCAGTCCTCATGGGGGTGGTCTCCTCTGCAAAACGCACACTGGCACTGTCCCTTTCTAGTAAGTAACGCGCTTGCGGTAGCTGGAGAATTCCTCTTATAGTCACTCGTTCCAGGCCTCTGTTTCCCGGGCATTGAGGCATGAATCCTCCATCAGTTCTACATCCATTGCAAGGGCCTCAAGCAGTTCGTTCAGGTTCCGGTTATGGTACTCCTTTCCACGGGTGACGGTTAAGCGGATGCTGTCGGGGATCCGTTCCAAAAGCATCGGGACCACGATCGCCGAGTATGAAGTCTTGTCGACCTCCAGCGCTTCTAAGGCTCGGAACCGTGTCTCGATGAAGTCATAGAAGCTCCGAAGGCGACTTTTGTCTCTCTCGTTATACACTGGGCGAACGTTCAAGAGCTCGTTTACGTGTGTCCGTTTTATTGCATCCTTTTTCCCGTACCTTTTCTGTAAAAGTTCCACCGCTGCGTCATAATTTGCTCCCGTGAGGGCGAAACCCGCAATCGCTGATCGAGCTGGTTCCAGCAGAAGTCCACGCAGGTACGAGAACTTTGAGAGCGACTGGTTTTCGTGAATAGCGCTCGAAAACGAGTCCTAGAACTCCCGCCATTCTTGGAGTCTCCCGTTGAACTTTCGCACTTCGAGCTTGGGCAGTCTCGCTCTTACCGGCTGTTGTGGAAGTGAGCTCGACGGGACGGATGAGTAAGGCTCACTGTGGCTTGAACCGGACTGTTCGAGTTGTGATGCCGGTGATGGGGCGGGCACGACAACGCTCTCTTCTAATTTTTCATCAATAGCAGCCAACCTCTGCGTTACGTCTGCCTTAAGTCGCGCGCTTTCTTCGATCTCCTTTGCAATTTCGTCATCTCTGGAGCCATCGTCCGTTGTCATTTCAGCCAGGATGGTCTCATCTAGAGGCTCGATCTTTTTCATCTGGGTACAGAGCGCACCTTTCCGTTTAAACAGTATAGGCCTCGTTGCACCGCTCTCCAAGACTCCGTCTACCTCTGGGAGGGCCTTTTTCAAAAAGGCTCGGTGACCTGCTCGGGTTTTCCTTCTGCTCGTCATCTTTTTATCCGGCTGGAAGGACCAGGTGTCGCGGAATCTTCTACTGCGTTAAAGAAAATCTCCGCTTTCGCTGGTTTACCAACACTTAGGACTGTATCTGTCGTTTCATTCACTTTATTGCTTCTCTAACACGTTCTACATACGTCCTACACTCTCGCGGTTTCGATCTGAACTAGTGATACAATGTTCCCTACTTTTATTTGTTCCTATCGGAAGTCGGCTCCTATGCTACGTGAGTTATAGATTTCCTGAAATCGTGGTTAATATAAACTCTAGAAACGCTCTTGTCTCACGATCATAAACTAAAGATTGTTTCTTGATCCCGCTTGTGGTTGATACACCCACCCATTGCTATGTCACGTACATACTTTACGTCACAGAATCTTCCGGTAGCGCCTTATGACTATAATTTCTAATTCTGTACCCAAACGTGACTACACTACTGTTGTGGACGTCATCCTACGCTTAAGTACGGTGATTATTGTTCCTGACACACCACGCCAATTTAAAAGTTTGTGAACATCACGGCAAAAGTTTGTGAACACCACGGCAATCTGAAAGTTTGTGAACACCACGGCAAAAGTTTGTGAACATCACGACAAAAGTTTGTGAACACCACGGCAAAAGTTTGTGAACATCACGGCAAAAGTTTGTGAACACCACGGCAAGATCAAAGTTTGTGAACATCACGGCAAAAGTTTGTGAACATCACGGCAATCTGAGAGTTTGTGAACATCACGGCAAAAGTTTGTGAACATCACGACAAAAGTTTGTGAACACCACGGCAATCTATAAGTTTGTGAACATCACGGCAAAATTTTGTGAACACCACGGCAATCTGAAAGTTTGGGAACATTACGGCAAAAGTTTGTGAACACCACGGCAATATCAAAGTTTGTGAACATCACGGCAAGAGTTTGTAAACACCACGGCAATCTGAAAGTTTGTGAACATAACGGCACTGAAAAGTTTGTGAACATCACCTCAAAAGTTTGTGAACACCACGGCGATTTTTTTGAAAAATAAACTAGTGAGCAGCACTCTGCGAACTGGTTTTGTAAAACTGATTTATTCTCCTACGCGTTTCGTCCGACTGTCGCGGACTTCTTCAGGGAGTTTTACAAATGAGAATTACAAGCTTGTATTTATACATAGTGTGAGCCGCGTAAAGTACTTTTACAGATTTGTAGCGGATTCACGTACAGGAAACAAGCTAAATTTTCACGCAGGGCGTGACTAAGGTGTAGCATACGTGTGACAAATTTCTGTCATGACGTATGTGTGACATATTTATTTTTGGGGACCACAGATTTAGTACTAAATCTGTGGTCCCCAAAAAACTTACTTACAGAGGTTAGCTAATGTTACGGTTTTCTTGTAACAAACAGTACAATTGAGATCTGGCATTATCCGACTGATAATATTCTTGATACGAGCGTGACTACAATTAAAGGTGGTCTTAAATATGATAGTCCTACCTAAAACAGACCTTTTCTTAGGATTCTGATAGAGCCACTTCTTTCTGTCAGTGTATTTTATAACACTAAACAGCGGAAGCAAAAACCTGAAAGGATACCCTCTAACGCGTAGCCGCTTCCAGAACTTATCCCTAGTCTTGGAAAAAGACTCGAAGGAGGAACTGTTCCTAGCATATCTCATTAATTCCCCTTTGATAAAGGCTTTCTTATTGCTAGAAGGGTGAAACGACTCGAATGGTATATACAGGTATTTGTTAAGGGGCTTTTGAAAGGTGGAAAATTGCAGTTTGCCCGAATTTGCATCTCTATAGAGAAATAGATCGAGAAAGGAAATGCTACTCTCGCTTATACTATAAGTAAGCTTAATTCGATCAGTCTTGTTGTTAAGGGCACCTAAGAATTCCAGAAGAATACCTTTGGGTCCGCACCAGATAGCAAAAATATCATCAATAAATCGTTTGTAGACTGCCAAATATTGGGAGTAGTACTCCACAATATCTATCTCGTGATAATACATAAAGGCATTTGCTACTGTGACGGCAAAGGGAGTGCCCATAGCGATACCAAACACTTGATGGAAAATAGCCGGACTAAATTCTGACGATAAATAGTTGTTATCCATAACAATTCTGGCGAGCTGAATTAATAGTGGAGTCTCGGCAACCCTTGCTTCCCGAAGAAGCAAGTCGAGCGCTATTAATGCTTTCTTGGTATCCACGTTTGGATACAAGGATACAACATCCGCCGTGACAAGAAAACAATTGCTGTCGGGTAACACCGTGTTCTCCAGTAAGTAAATAAGCTCACCAGAATCCCTAAGAACCGTAGGCATATGTATTTTTGGCTTAGTAAGCTCGTCAACAAAAATGCTGATAGGCCTAGTGATATATGAATGAGAAGCGGCGATGGGTCTTCCCACCATAGGATCTTTATGGATCTTAGGAGTGACATAGAACTTAGCAGGATTAACAAAATGATCGAAACTACGCAAAAAACGAGCTGCGTCAGAGGAAATGAATCTACTGTAAATAGACATAAGCCGATCTCGCGTGCAAATAACTTTAAGACGGTTAGCATACCAGTCCTGTTGCGTGACTTGTCGATATGACAACTCGTCATTCAACAGTTTCAGTGTCTCACCTTGAACCCAGTTCGTAGGCAAAACAGCGGGCCCCAGATTTTTATCCGTAGGCAGTACTCTAATGTTCGCATTAGATTTCAAATTGAGAAGGTCTTCTCGCTCTTGCTTTGTGAGATTGTTCCTCCAGTGCGGTTTGCTAACCACAAAGTTCTTTTGCAGTTCTTTGCGTAAAGCGTAGAGTTTGTCTTCAAGATCAGGGTTTTCTTGCGGAGGATTCCAGCCTGTGGGGACGTAAAGTCTTGGGTTGAAATCTGTGTCATGTGGACTGTTGGCGAACCTATCTTGAAGGCGAACTCTTCGACAGAAGTCCTGAATTTGTGAGTCGAACTGAGCTTCACTTGGAGGTCGAAGCGATGGTCTGAACTTAAGACCCATGCCCAGAACCCTTGACTGCCGCTCAGTAAGGTTAACAGAGGTGAAGTTATGGATTTCCGTATTCCGTGGAAGCAGGTCGTACAGGGGTCGTCTAGCCATCTTAAAGAGCCATTTTTCGTATGTAAAGCGCCTATCTATCTTACGTGGCCGGAACCTTTTCCCCGGGCGTTTTTTGACGACGATCGGGATTTAGGCCCATTAGCCGAATTTGACCTTTGGCGCTGCTTTTGTTGCTGTCGTCGGTCGGTTCGAGATTTGGACCGTTTGGCTGAGCTTGACCTTTGGCGTTGTTGTTGTTGCTGCCGTTGCTCAGGCCGCCCTTTGCGTGACTTGCCATTGCGCTTACCACCAGAGTTGGAATCGACAAGAGAGACTTTACGCTGCCGGTTTCCCTCAGGTTGGTTTGCCGTGCTCGCAGATTGAAGGCGGAGCTCATTGCGTATAATATCTCTGATGGAGTCCTCCGAAGGCACGAACACTTCACGTTCTTCCATCTCTGTTTGACTTCTGCATTTATCCTTGCGAAATATCTCCGCTTGAAGAGCCTTGGAGGCACGCGAGGCCGCCATGTCGTTATTGAGTTTATCGACGAATGTTGCTGCGGCGTCAGCGAGACTCGTGGCTTTTGCCTCTGAGAGTTTGTGCTTCAGGAGCTCAACTTTCCACATCGCAATCGTGCCGTCGACATTGGCAGTGGTGACGCGGATTGCCTCCTGATGCTCTTTTATTTCAGAGTGGAGATTAGCTATAGTAGCTTCCAGTAATTTAAACTCAGCCTTGCGAACAATGTCGTCAAATGCGGCTTGAAGTGTATCCACGTTCGGTCCTTTGGCTTGGATTTTTTTGATCCTAAGGCCAGAGGGAATGGTGCCTTGGCTTAAGTGGGTCTCCAGCAGCTTAATTCTGGCTTGGAGGTTTGTGTAGGCCTTCTCGGCATCCAACCGCTGTCGAACTGCCTTTCTGAGGACAGTTTCAATCGTGGGATCTAGACTGGAAGAAATAGGTACTGGAAAACTTGGCTCTGGATCCATTGAAGCTGATGATCGGCGGCGCTTTGGTCCGGAGCAACTATTACCAGTTTCGTTCGCCATGTGGCTTCTTCTAGTATCGACTAAGACGATTTTTTTGAAAAATAAACTAGTGAGCAGCACTCTGCGAACTGGTTTTGTAAAACTGATTTATTCTCCTACGCGTTTCGTCCGACTGTCGCGGACTTCTTCAGGGAGTTTTACAAATGAGAATTACAAGCTTGTATTTATACATAGTGTGAGCCGCGTAAAGTACTTTTACAGATTTGTAGCGGATTCACGTACAGGAAACAAGCTAAATTTTCACGCAGGGCGTGACTAAGGTGTAGCATACGTGTGACAAATTTCTGTCATGACGTATGTGTGACATATTTATTTTTGGGGACCACAGATTTAGTACTAAATCTGTGGTCCCCAAAAATAAATATGTCACGCATACGTCATGACAGAAATATGTCACACGTATGCTACACCTTAGTCACGCCCTGCGTGAAAATTTAGCTTGTTTCCTGTACGTGAATCCGCTACAAATCTGTAAAAGTACTTAGCGGCTCACACTATGTATAAATAC
>OX453280.1:15347732-15397732 GCA_949710005.1 Ricordea florida
AAATATGTCACGCATACGTCATGACAGAAATATGTCACACGTATGCTACACCTTAGTCACGCCCTGCGTGAAAATTTAGCTTGTTTCCTGTACGTGAATCCGCTACAAATCTGTAAAAGTACTTTAGCGGCTCACACTATGTATAAATACAAGCTTGTAACTCTCATTTGTAAAACTCCCTGAAGAAGTCCGCGACAGTCGGACGAAACGCGTAGGAGAATAAATCAGTTTTACAAAACCAGTTCGCAGAGTGCTGCTCACTAGTTTATTTTTCAAAAAAATCGTTTAAGATAGGTTCGCCAACAGTCCACATGACACAGATTTCAACCCAAGACTTTACGTCCCCACAGGCTGGAATCCTCCGCGAGAAAACCCTGATCTTGAAGACAAACTCTACGCTTTACGCAAAGAACTGCAAAAGAACTTTGTGGTTAGCAAACCGCACTGGAGGAACAATCTCACAAAGCAAGAGCGAGAAGACCTTCTCAAATTGAAATCTAATGCGAACATTAGAGTACTGCCTACGGATAAAAATCTGGGGCCCGCTGTTTTGCCTACGAACTGGGTTCAAGGTGAGACACTGAAACTGTTGAATGACGAGTTGTCATATCGACAAGTCACGCAACAGGACTGGTATGCTAATCGTCTTAAAGTTATTTGCACGCGAGATCGGCTTATGTCTATTTACAGTAGATTCATTTCCTCTGACGCAGCTCGTTTTTTGCGTAGTTTCGATCATTTTGTTAATCCTGCTAAGTTCTATGTCATTCCTAAGATCCATAAAGATCCTATGGTGGGAAGACCCATCGCCGCTTCTCATTCATATATCACTAGGCCTATCAGCATTTTTGTTGACGAGCTTACTAAGCCAAAAATACATATGCCTACGGTTCTTAGGGATTCTGGTGAGCTTATTTACTTACTGGAGAACACGGTGTTACCCGACAGCAATTGTTTTCTTGTCACGGCGGATGTTGTATCCTTGTATCCAAACGTGGATACCAAGAAAGCATTAATAGCGCTCGACTTGCTTCTTCGGGAAGCAAGGGTTGCCGAGACTCCACTATTAATTCAGCTCGCCAGAATTGTTATGGATAACAACTATTTATCGTCAGAATTTAGTCCGGCTATTTTCCATCAAGTGTTTGGTATCGCTATGGGCACTCCCTTTGCCGTCACAGTAGCAAATGCCTTTATGTATTATCACGAGATAGATATTGTGGAGTACTACTCCCAATATTTGACAGTCTACAAACGATTTATTGATGATATTTTTGCTATCTGGTGCGGACCCAAAGGTATTCTTCTGGAATTCTTAGGTGCCCTTAACAACAAGACTGATCGAATTAAGCTTACTTATAGTATAAGCGAGAGTAGCATTTCCTTTCTCGATCTATTTCTCTATAGAGATGCAAATTCGGGCAAACTGCAATTTTCCATCTTTCAAAAGCCCCTTAACAAATACCTGTATATACCATTCGAGTCGTTTCACCCTTCTAGCAATAAGAAAGCCTTTATCAAAGGGGAATTAATGAGATATGCTAGGAACAGTTCCTCCTTCGAGTCTTTTTCCAAGACTAGGGATAAGTTCTGGAAGCGGCTACGCGTTAGAGGGTATCCTTTCAGGTTTTTGCTTCCGCTGTTTAGTGTTATAAAATACACTGACAGAAAGAAGTGGCTCTATCAGAATCCTAAGAAAAGGTCTGTTTTAGGTAGGACTATCATATTTAAGACCACCTTTAATTGTAGTCACGCTCGTATCAAGAATATTATCAGTCGGATAATGCCAGATCTCAATTGTACTGTTTGTTACAAGAAAACCGTAACATTAGCTAACCTCTGTAAGTAAGTTTTTGGGGACCACAGATTTAGTACTAAATCTGTGGTCCCCAAAAATAAATATGTCACGCATACGTCATGACAGAAATTTGTCACACGTATGCTACACCTTAGTCACGCCTTGCGTGAAAATTTAGCTTGTTTCCTGTACGTGAATCCGCTACAAATCTGTAAAAGTACTTTACGCGGTTCACACTATGTATAAATACAAGCTTGTAGTTCTCATTTGTAAAACTCCCTGAAGAAGTCCGCGACAGTCGGACGAAACGCGTAGGAGAATAAATCAGTTTTACAAAACCAGTTCGCAGAGTGCTGCTCACTAGTTTATTTTTCAAAAAAATTTTCAAAAAAATCTTTTTATCCGGCTGGAAGGACCAGGTGTCGCGGAATCTTCTACTGCGTTAAAGAAAATCTCCGCTTTCGCTGGTTTACCAACACTTAGGACTGTATCTGTCGTTTCATTCACTTTATTGCTTCTCTAACACGTTCTACATACGTCCTACACTCTCGCGGTTTCGATCTGAACTAGTGATACAATGTTCCCTACTTTTATTTGTTCCTATCGGAAGTCGGCTCCTATGCTACGTGAGTTATAGATTTCCTGAAATCGTGGTTAATATAAACTCTAGAAACGCTCTTGTCTCACGATCATAAACTAAAGATTGTTTCTTGATCCCGCTTGTGGTTGATACACCCACCCATTGCTATGTCACGTACATACTTTACGTCACAGAATCTTCCGGTAGCGCCTTATGACTATAATTTCTAATTCTGTACCCAAACGTGACTACACTACTGTTGTGGACGTCATCCTACGCTTAAGTACGGTGATTATTGTTCCTGACACACCACGCCAATTTAAAAGTTTGTGAACATCACGGCAAAAGTTTGTGAACACCACGGCAATCTGAAAGTTTGTGAACACCACGGCAAAAGTTTGTGAACATCACGACAAAAGTTTGTGAACACCACGGCAAAAGTTTGTGAACATCACGGCAAAAGTTTGTGAACACCACGGCAAGATCAAAGTTTGTGAACATCACGGCAAAAGTTTGTGAACATCACGGCAATCTGAGAGTTTGTGAACATCACGGCAAAAGTTTGTGAACATCACGACAAAAGTTTGTGAACACCACGGCAATCTATAAGTTTGTGAACATCACGGCAAAATTTTGTGAACACCACGGCAATCTGAAAGTTTGGGAACATTACGGCAAAAGTTTGTGAACACCACGGCAATATCAAAGTTTGTGAACATCACGGCAAGAGTTTGTAAACACCACGGCAATCTGAAAGTTTGTGAACATAACGGCACTGAAAAGTTTGTGAACATCACCTCAAAAGTTTGTGAACACCACGGCAATCTGAAAGTTTGTGAACATCACGGCAAAAGTTTGTGATTTTCACGGGAAAATTTTGTGAACATCACGGCAAAAGGTTGTGAACACCACGGCAATCTGAAAGTTTGTGAACATCACAGCAAAAGTTTGTGAACATCACAATAACTGCAGTAACCATGTTTCCCCGAACCATTGTATCTCAAACTGCTCAAAACATCTGCTCTTGAATAAAGAACTAGTTACGAGGTACCTTCGAATCAAGCTGTGTTGAGTTGAAGCATTACCGTCTGTTTCCGTTCAATTGAATAAATCCAATATCGATCCATATAAATTATTTTTGGCCATGGATCTGGCAGTGTAACTAGTGCAGTCTTACTCCAAAAATCTTTTGAAATCCCAGTCTCCCCGCTCCATGACCAGCGCGTATGGACACTTACAACGCGATAAAATAAGTGGCTTCCTGCCTATAAGGCGGCAGCCACGAAAAAACTTAACCTGTGATATTATCCAGGCCAGTTCCTCAGAATCACCGCGTTTTAAATTATGATTGCAAAATTTCATTAGTTTAGTGAAACTATGTTATATTCAAGGTCGATAACAAGATTCTGAGAGCCCAACTTAACTTAAAGACTTGAACCTCGTAATATTAACGCAGTTCTTGGAAATTGCCAAAAAGGAAATGAGCGGAACTTGATTCCAAACCGCGACCTCGCAAATACCGGTGCGACGCTTTACCAGCTGAGCTAAACCAGCCGCCTATATTGGAGCAGGCCAATAGTGAGTATGACTTCTTTTTAACGCAATCCTGCCAGTAGAGAAGCTTAAAATGGCATTATTGTGGACTCAATTTAAGAGCAAGTTGAGAAGCTGGTCCTCTGTTATAGAATAATATAGAGTATTTAAAAAATAACATAGACCATCTAATTGTGCACGAGTCACTTGTGCTTTATACAAGTGCGGTATTCGATGAAAAAGCATTGCATGTCTACTTTATTTCAAAGTAGAGAATTTTTGCAACACTTTGTCGTAATGTTGAATGGGTTGACTGTGAATGCAAAGCGAGTTTATTCATCGCTTTTACTCCCTATGGTATAGCCCTGTGTCATACAAAGTTACCGATAATAGACAGAATGGACGGTTTCTAAATTAGATTTTTCTAATAATTTGGTTTCCTATGCCAGCAGAGAGTACACCTGAGAACTGAGAATAGGACGTAGAATACATTTTGGACAAAGCACAGTTGATAGTCAGCTGTGACCGAAGTCATATTACGCCTTCGAAATGGTATATTGATTTTATATCTTTCTGGATTTAAGCCGTTATTTTATCTGATAGATTAAATGTTTGCGATCACTCAGAAATTTAAACACGATCAACACAGGAAACTTAAATTTTGAAAAATCTAAAATGAAAAACCAACATGCTTATCCGAACAAAATGAAATTGAGAAAATTGTATCAAATGACTTGTGTCGAGGGTTAACTTTTTGACGATGCCGTGGTTCTTGTTACTTCAAATTTCATTTTGGATCAGTTTGTATTCGGAACTACTCAAGTAAGTCAAATAGAAAATTTTTGGTTTAGTTGTATGAAGGACACAGTTTTAATTGAACGAATTGGTGCTGAGCGAAAATTCCTTTTTTTGGCTTTATTTTTGTTTCGAGTTCCATTTCCCATATGGAAAGTCGTTAATCTTTGCTCACTATTAAGGTATTCCTGGAGGCTAGATTGACCCTTCCAGATTGCTGTTATTTTTAAACATCTGGTAGATAAAGGTTTGAAAAACATGTATGCAAAATTTTAGATCAGTAGAAACAAAACTGTCTGATTTATTGGGCAGTAAAATCTCGTCTCTACGGCCATTTTCGCGGTAAAAAAAGGAAAACGATACTTGTAGCGTCATGCTGTGGATATCCCACAGGATCGTCTTGTTGACAGCTCGATCAAATAAAACCTTGTAATCTGTAATGTAAGACCCTCCTTCAACATGGCAGGCCACGAGGGAACACGTCCGCTTGAAGAAGCCTTCAAGAATAACGGGTAAATAGTCATTTTATTAATCATATTTGTCGCTTGTTGAAGGCATTCTTTATGGCTTAACTTTGTTTTTTTGTCCCCTAGTTTCACGGGAACTCCTCCAGGACTCAGGCGCCTCATTCGAGGATTTTCGCAGAAGGACGGAGAAACAGCTGAGAAAGCAAGGCGGCGCTTCTATCGCCGAATATATGGAATTTTGTGGGTAAGAACCTCAGAGATTTCTTTCTCTTGCCTCTTGTTGTGTGATTTTAGTTTTTTACTTACCTGTTCTGCATTTTTTCCGCGTACATATTGGTCATCTCCCGGCTTTGCGAATTATCGGACGTGGTAGATTGTCCATTGTTACTTTGCGAACCAATATGCAATTTATAAACAAACTATATTTCTGCAACAGTGCAGTATCCTATCTTCGTCTTATTGATGAAGTTCTAATGCTTATAACATCATCATTGCAATCGTCTCTGTTTGCCTTTTTAGTTTGGAAACAAAATCGGCACAGGGATGTTTCAAGGCAAGGTAAATCCAACATATGTGTATCCTGAGGCATTGAAAGTAGCCATAAGGGACCTGCTGGATGAAAATCTTCGAGAATACCCTGATCCTGAAACATCAGCGGTAAGATTTTGATTTTAACTCCATACTCTAGACGAAGGTAGAAATTCAAATGATATGTAATTACTCTTGCCTATGTCAAACTGTTGTGGCTAGGGGGTTTGGGGGAGGGGGTTCAGAACAACACTACTATCAGTGAGATGGGCTTGCTTTGTGAATTTCCTTTCTGCAATGGCTCTCACAGGTAATCAAAGTAAATATTTGTTCTCACTGATTTTATTTAAAATTCATTCTTTTGTAGGTTTACAAGGTCACCTTCAAGGACTTATACCATGCTAAATGGCCAGGAGATTGAGTCATTTGTAATTTTTTGATCTGCCCTCAAGTGTATTGCTTTTTTGTTACGGTTTCCGATGTGGAATTATTATTCACTCTAGTTAAATTTGTAATCTTTCTTTTGTTTTGTATTTTCCTTTTTTGTGACTGACAAATGACAAGAAACGTGTCTATTTTGCTTCTATGACAATACAGAATTTTTTGATAAAATTTTAGAGCCCAATCTATACAAACTACCCATGCAAACTGAATCCAATGTAAGGATTTGGAGCAACACAAACAATTGTTTGCTACCTTTTCTTTTCAAAAATACAAGTGTACATTACTTTTGTTATGGAATGTTTTTGTCAAACTTACATGGAGTTTGCTAAATTTTTTGGGTTATGGGGGCAGTCTTTGTGATTTCTCCTCACATGGGTGCTACTGTGGCACCATTTGCACTTTTTGCCCCCGACAGTTACGATGGCCGATTCTGGTGCAGCAACTGCAGCACCTTCAGGAATCGTTGGCATGCCACCCAATCCATCACGAACAGCATTTTCTGCTAGACAAATAGCCTCCGCTTCCATTCGGTCTTCATCCTCATCCTCTCCGTAGGTGTGTCTTATCTGACAGTTTTTCACATACTTCTTCCTGTAAAAATAGATTGCTCACTATAAATCGCCACACAAAGCTAATAACAACACAGGCCAAAAATATAATGGCATTCAAAACAGCCGAGCATGATATACGTTGACAAAGACAAACAGCTGGGGAATCAGAAAGAAACCCTGTGATGATACTTCAATGTAGTGCATAAAAAACACACCATTTTTCACTTGCAAATGGATATTTAAATTGTGAATATTTACCTTAATTCTTGTTCCTCTGATCGACTAATTTTTCTCTGTACCCTTTTCCTTTTTCCCGCCTCTGTCTTGTAACATTCAAGCCGTTTCATGCGGTCTTCATTATCCTTTTGGCACTGAGAGAAAAGTAATACAGTGAATGATTCTATATGAAGTGCAGTTGTTCTCATAACCACAAGTTTTTTGGGTGTCTGCTGCATTTGTAATACATTAATAATTAATTAATTTGTAAAACATACCATATTCTGGATTCCACTGAGAATTGGTAGTCCCAATCTTGAATATAAGTCCACAATCCAGTGGTACTGGGGACCCTTCTCTTTAAAGCACCAGGTCATATTGGCCTGAATGAGGCCCAAATTTGTAGAGGCCTGGTAGTGCTTCTGATGCAAATTTGTATCCTTGGCCCTGAATTTTGTTAAGACACTAAAGGTGGCCTCTGGGAGGTTTGAATGTCCCTTACCCATATCTTGGTGTATCACCTCCTCTGCTTTTTTGGCCCTGTCAGCACACTCTATCTCATACGCCAGTCCATGAAGTTCACATTTCAGGGGGTGAGTAGAGTGATATGGCTGACCTTGGCACTTCATGTCCGGGTAAAACCCATTTTCATCTGCCACACACTCTTTACATTTACACTTCACCAGTGGATGAAAAGAACATGATCCCCCCTCCCACTCATGAATGTCCCTGCCGTGGTATTTGCCAAGAGTCAGCATGGTATCTCTGTACTTTTGGGAGCTGTTGCCAGCCTGAACCAAAGCACAGTAGTGATTACGCTTGGCATTTTGAATGAATCCTGGACCAATGCAACCACAAGCAGGTTTGTTCTTTGTAGCAACAAATGTATGCTTTTTACCAGCACAACAGCATTTCACTGATTCAACTGCAGGAAATTCTGATTTGTGCAGGGCAATATATGCTGGGGAAAATGATGACATAGCTTTAATGTCCTCCAACTTTTTTCCATGAGCCCTTCCCACGTGCCCCCCACACAACATAATCTTTGACTCCTGCTCATTTGAAAATGAATACCTGAACCCTTTAGCAGATGAAGAGTCGGCATCCTGCCAATTTACTTCAACTTTCAGGTCTTCTTCTTTTGCCTTAGCCCAAAGCACTTGGCTCAAATGACCCTCAGCTGACTTAGCAGTGCCTTCCCATAATTCTTCATCGCAAATTCTGTCTGCACCTCGCATAGACAGATGCCCATAATAAAGAAGAGCACCTGTAATGTAATTTTTTATGACAAAGGTACAATTTTGACTGAAGTGACCCCGTATTAGCCAGCACCCATCACAGCATGTTACAGCTCTGGACCAGCTACCTATTTGCTCAGGTGAGAGTTGTTTCATATGATGCTTTGCATCATCACACATCTCATCCAGAATTTCTTTGATGTGTGGTAGGGCAAGGTCTATAACCTCCAAAAATGGTTTTTCTGATGTTACTCCCAGACCCAGACCCCTTCCCAATGTTTTCCTATAGGAGGCATAACCATGGCCACTAATAAAAAAGGCTAAGGAAAGGGCCAAGGACACAATCTGTCTCCTTGAATCCAATGCAAGCTGACTGCTCTTGTAGTCGATTGTTGTCAACCAGCATCCACAGCAGCTGAAGTTGAAGGTCATTGCCCCACCAAAGCCTTTCTTTCCATGTGCAGTGAGGACAAGCTTTCCTAAAATGCAATAAAAGGAAAATAGGAAGCGTGCAAGAAATTTCCCCGGTGAAGTGATCAATATTTGTGCAAACAAATTGCAATAATTCACCACTGGTAAGTTAGGTCCATTTTATTATCATTTCAGAGAAAATGGCAAAAAAAAATTGCATACAAACAAATAAATATTCTGTTCATTGGTGACATGCAGACCACAAGAAAGAGATTTTAGAGGAATAGAGTGCCACTAGCTCTGTTCTTTCTTTGAAATGTGCCAATCTAAACATACATCCATTTTCTGATCAAAACACTCTCCACAGTACATGAAATATGACTATTAGCAAATCTGACAACAGAAGGCGTCACAGTTGAACAAGACTAAGGCACTAAATTTTCGTACAGACAGTAAACTAAAGGTTACCTTTACATTTCCCTTGATTGGATGGACAATTGAAAAATTCATTGAAGTCTTGGATCAACTTCACAATGGAGGACGTCGTCCCTACGAATAATCCTTCTGGAATACTAATGCTGCAAGAAACACAAAATAGCAGTTGTAATTTACAAAGGCTCATACTAGCTGGTAGGACTCGTAGAACATGCCAGAAACTGTGTGTAGAACTCAAATGTAAATGCCTGAGATATATCTTACTGAAAGTTTATTCATCATTTTAGAGAGAGATGCCGATAACAATGAAAGTAAGGCTAAATTATTCACATCAACTTGTGAAATATTGTAAAGTCTCACTTTTGTTAGAGTGAATCGTCTCTTCTGACACGGTCGAGTATTTACACAGCGAACCAAAACTGAAAGGGAGCAACTTCAGAATACCCGTCCACTTCATTTACATGTGACTGAAAGTTGAAGAACACATGCAAAAAGAATATCATATAAAATATCTAATATCAAAAGAAAGCTGTATGACCCGATCAATTTGGAGCAACTTCAGAATACCCGTCCACTTCATTTTTGTATTCATAGCCTCTAGATGAAAATTACCTCAGAAAAGCAGAAAATAAGCTTATATGTCAATATATATATGACACGAAAGAATCACAAAATAATTCCTACTCACCCTGATTTGCAAATATCCTCATGAGCTTTTTGCTTAGACGGAGGCTCATACTCTTCATCTGAATCTTTCACCGCCTGTGCAGAGTTTTGTTGTACAGGGACAGCTTTATCGACCGCTTTACCTTTGTAAGCTTCATCACCTTTCAGAAACTCATCCAAGGTGCCATCACTTTCTAGTTTCCGTTCCACGTCCTTGGCACTTTTGAATTTTCGGCCTTCAGGGTCGACGAAATCGGTTTTTTTTTTTGTTCCTGATTGCCGAGAAAGAATTTGCCAACCAGCTTCTCCAAGTTTTGCAAAGTCCAAGCGGCTTCTAGAACCACTTCCCGAGCCTCGAGCAGAATGAAGAGCGTTCGACCACACTACCGGATCACCGTCCGCCATAAATAAATCTCTCTGTATATGATCTCTAATAAATAAATCTCTCTGTATAGTAAATAAATCTCTCTCTTTGAATAAATATATATATCTGTAGTCTCTCTTGAATCGTTTTCCGATGAATCTCAAAATATTGCGTGGCTATCAACACACGCTGACTCCCGCTGACTCAAGCAGGCCGAGGTGTCGTTGCTAGGTGAAGGGATTATCACGCGATCTGATTGGTTTCCCGGGAAAAAAGGACTAACAAATATGGACTCTCTCGCCATGTATGGGGGCAAATTTAGTGTTTTACCGCTGAATACGAGGACTGTGGACTCTGTAAACGTGGCTGCCATCAAAATATGGCAAAGAAGATCGAACCTGGCGATTTTTGTAAAATTTATGGCTGATTTAGAGGCAAAACTGGCTAGCAAAGTATCATATGGTCACACTTAAAATATATTTACTTCAAGACGATTACTGGTAGAGATTTCAAACTTGGCTGGGCAAAACTACATAGAATAAGGAAATTTTTCACCGCAGTCCGCACTCGGGAATGCAAGAGTGATCAAAAGACAAAATCTCAAATTTCATGAAGGTATTTTTTTTTAATTTCTTCTGTAACAATACCTTAAATCAAAATTATAGTGCGGACTGCGGTGAAAAGTTGAGTTTTTATGCGTGTTAACTGTGTGCAAAACCTTGGGAGTAGATAATAAATTACTGTTTACATTTGATCAATTTTGTCCAATTTAGTGGATGCAATCACCCCCTTAAATTCCTTACATTCCAAACATTCCTTAGATTTTTATACAATTCAAAATATATTTTTGGGATCTATAAGAAATAGTGAATCTGAGGCATTAAAATGACTTCAGTCTCTTAAATATTGGCATAAAAAACAATGCTTGCAAATATATACAAAACTGAAAAAAATAGCCTCCAGGAATACCTTAATTGCAACATATTGAAATTAAAAGTTTCTTTTGTTATCTGACCGCACTATGCCCACGTTTACCTGCATGGATTGATGAGTTTGCAGTTCAATTGTACATCAGCTGTCCTTTTCAGTTCCGGGGGAGGCAGTCACAGTCATTCTTCGTTCGATAGGTTTTCATTCCCTCGTATAGTAAAAATCCTTTCCTGGGGAAACGCGACACTTATTCGTCTTTTCACGGAAGTCTGCGAATTATAAAATCGTGCTATTGAGATCGTTTTTTTTTTTCAGTTATATTTTTTATTGTTTTCGTATTCTATTAAAACATATATATATATATATAGTAATGAAATTTGTAGGCAATTGTGGAAAACGAGGACGGACAACTTCGAGCGAAAAAAAATATATATATACAGTAGAAAATCTAAAAAAAGTTTAAAAATTTAATAAAAATAGACGTTTCGGTCAATGACCTTCATCAGTTGCAGTGCCTAATAAAAATAGACGTTTCGGTCAATGACCTTCATCAGTTGCAGTGCCTAAATATAAATATATATATAGTTATATATATATAAATATATATATATATATATAAAAAGTTGTAAAAGTTGATTAATCGTAAAACAGTGCTCAATACGTGAACGTAGAGCGAAGTAGTTGTTGCGGGAGAAAAAAACACAACAAACAAACTACAGGTTTATCCCTACAAGCCTATCAATACAATCCCTATATATATATATATATATATATATATATATATATTTATTATCCCCTAATGAGTGGGCAACCACGAAACAGGCTATATATAGATAGATAGATACATACTTGAAGAATGTCATTGCAAAGGCAGCACTTTCTCCTGAGTTTTTTAGAAACCCTGAGTTTTGGTCCGGCCGGGATTTGAACCCGCGACCAACTTAGCCAACCGGCCGGCGTTAGAAGCTTTCTAGTAAGAAGAGAGAACGATCGTCTTCAAACTTAACTAAACGAACTAACTTCAAACTACAAAGTTTGATCCACGTAGTGTGAGAGAAATTTCAATTTGGTAATCAACTGGTCGAAAACGCCCAAATTCCTCTGGGGAGTACTCTAATCTTTACTGCTCCCCCCTAGCATTCTCGGCAAGGGAGCCACTCAATATCTTTTTTAAGAAAAAAATTGAACAAAATTAACATTTCCACCCATCTGCCATATCAGTGTGTTGACTTTTCTGCACTGGCGAAGTTCTTCAGCAGATATGACGCAGTTTTCTTCACACCAAACGGCGGATTCCATAATCGATGACTGCGGACATTTTTTCGTCGATGCTTTTTCGTTGGGCGGGAGCCTTCCAGATTATTACAAGTCTTTTATAGAGGTTTTCAGTGCCATCAATGCATTGCTTGCCATACCGACTGTATTTGGTAATGCCCTTGTTATTCTCTTGATATGGAGCACATCGTCTCTTCATCATTGCCCAGGTAACGTTCTCATTAGTTTGCTCTCCTGTTCGGACTTTTTCATAGGCGTGCTTGTGCAACCTTCGTTTGCCGCAGCTCAAGTCGCTTTGCTTCGAAAACAAATCAAGAAGCACTGCTCGACACTGCTGTTTAGCGACGTTTGTGCGTGGACTTTTGGTGGGGCGACGTTCCTCACACTTACGCTCATAAGCCTGGACAAGTATATCGCTTTGTACTTCTCACTTCGCTACAAGGACATCGTGACAACCAAGCGCGTTGTATGCACAGTTCTAGGTTTTTGGATGTGTTGCGTGATCGTGGCACCAGTTGCTTTGGTACACTTTCGGAGCGTCAAAGCACTCATATTCGTGCTACCCGTTTTCGTGTTCTTGATTGGCGTTAACGTGTGGTGCTACTACAAGATTGTGAGGGTGGTTCGTCAGCAACATTTTCAAATATGTCATCAGGCCAGCATTTCATACAATGCTGCTCAACAAGCGGGACAAGTTGAACCTCAGGCAAACTCATTCAACATGGCTCGATACGTGAGGTCGCTGAGAACTGTCTTTTATATCGCCGGGGTATTCATTTTGTGCTACCTGCCGTTAGCGATTTTCTTGGTTTTTCTACAGTTTTTTCCAAAGCTTATATCCTCGTACACAAAACCCTGTTTTCTGATTGTATCCGAAACAGCTGTCTACGTCAATTCATCCCTTAATCCGCCAATTTACTTCTGGCGGGTAACGCGACTAAGACATACAGCTATGGAAAAGCTTCGGAAATTAAGACAATTCAATCCGAGGGAAATAAGTCGTCCAACAACTCAAAGAGAAAACGACGCCGGCTTTATTTGGAGCAGGAATGTTGTCTCACCCTAACTCGTTCTCTAACCGCTGCAAGAAAACTACAAGTTGAAAAGGAAAAAAAAATGAAAAGAAAGCAAAAACAAAATAAAAAATTTCCATATTTTTGTAACTTCTTCCTATCCTTTTTGCCAAAATATGTACTAATTTATCATATGGCCTGATGGCCGGGAGTGTTTTACGGCGACCGGGAACTAAGTCACTTGTACAATCGATACGACCACTACACCCGGAATCGAATAGCGTATTTGTCATAAGTAAGACGAGTGGTCTTATCCAGCAATGACGTCACGATTTCAGCCATTTCAAACTTTCCTGAATGAGCGTGTACAGCGAGATGGGTAGGACCTCCATGATAGCTGTGACCGAGACACGTCATAGAATGATATAGCCAATAGCAGGAGAGGTTCTATTTCAGTCCATAGGCTGTGATAAATTACCATGGCATATGGACGCGCCTACTATAGCCCAATGATACTCATGACGTAATAGGTTGTTCCTCTCAAAGAGATCCGACAAATATCATGCTACAATCGCGGTTTGTTTGTTGTTCAAAATAGAGACTTTACGAAAAGATAACGAGAACGCTGACGTCGACATTGTTCACAGGAAAACCCGCACTACTCGCAGGCACTCTCGGGCCGAACGCGAAAATCCTTCAGTTGACGTCCTGCAGAGAACAACAGTGTGTTGACTGCTGTAATAAAAAAAGTCACAGTAGGTGAATTTCGAGCTATGTTCTGATATTATTCTTACATTGTTTCTATTTGAGGCATTAGCTGAGAAAACAACGGAACCATGTCAGCAATAACGGCATGGATATGAAAAACGCTTTAAGTACATCGCACGTACTTAAACAAAGCCATTGTAGCAATCGATTTCATCTGGCAAATCCAAGACTTCAGTGAACCCATTGTACAATTCATCGATATCGAAGCGATTCTCTCCAAACGGTATTTCAGGATTTTTTGGCTTGTTCAAATCATATAAGAGAACAAAATCTTCATTGCTTAAGACTTTGAAGTGGTGTGCTAACAAGAAAGTTTCTCGAAACTTCGGCATTTTGTCTTCCGACCTGTTTCCCGCGTATCGTAAGGTTAAAACGGCCCATCGTTTCGACGACAACGGCAACATCTCGATCCAGTCCCTCTTCCTAAGTAAATCTGCCTCTCCGAACTTCAAAAACTACCAGCAACTTAAAAACTAGAAATAAGGCTCCCGCAAAACCTCGCGAAGCCAGTTTTTAAAGAAATCGTAATGGTTTTTCCTGTGAGGGATAAAACCTCAGCTTATGTATTTACTAATTATTATATCATCATCACTTCTTGTACTTTCTCGTTTCTTGGAATTGTTATCATGATTATTATTATTATTATTGTATCTTTATCATTATTATTATTATTATCATTATTATTATTATTATTATTACCTTTATTGATATTATTTTTATATTTTTCAGTTAACATAATATATTGTTATGGGGTGGGGATGTATGTCCTGATCTGGGAAAAGGTATTTTTCCTCTACTACTACAAGCAATGCAGTTTTCTTCTGAATAGTGTTTGTATCAGAGGTGGTAAAAATTACTCAACTCTTTTAGGCTTAGAATCTAGTCATGGTTGCCAAACAACAGGATCTTGAAATTCCCTGATTTTCCCTTGACTTTTCCTTAACAAATATAAAATTTCCCTTACCAACTAAATTAGAAAAGTCACAAATTAGTCTTGCTTATGGCCTCCTACCTCCCCTCACCGCCATTCTCTCCACCCATTTATTTATATTTTATTTATTTATATGTAGCAAAGATATGTAGCAAAGAGAAATACTACTCAGAAGTCAGTAATAACATCTGCTTTATTTTCAAATAATTGCAATGATCACTGATAATATTGCAGAACCAGTCACTTAGTGTTTGGTATCTTTTCTGTTGAAAATGCTGAACATAACTGTTACATCAGACAAATCTGCAATATATTTTCACTGTTGCCATGATATCAGATCACATAATTATAAAGTCTATAAATAATTGCTAAAACAACTGCAACCTCTGTATTGGGAATTTCTTCAAAATGGAAGGCAATCGTTTTACTACGAAAAATACCTACTTGCATTCTCATTGCAGTATTAATACTACGTGACTGTAATCTTTCTGTTCTTTGTGGTTGATTTCTGTTGCCCCTTTCCTGGCACTTTTTTCACGGCGATATGGTAATCTGTTTTGTCGTTCGTCGTCTAATTCTGTCTGTATGCTGTTGCCATAATTTTCCTTAAATTCTGAATCCTGTATAGTTAAAACGAGTCTTTGTTTCTTTTCGATAACAAATTAAATTTCCAATCTAACTTGATTGTATTCCTGGTCCTTTTCCTTGCTGTTTCCTTTGCCTTTTTTGAGCGAGCAGTTGATGTCTTTGCTGGGATGTCTCTAATTATCTTCCCTACAGTCGTTTCTCAATCTCTGCTTTGAGTCGCCGCTTCCCGTGTGCTGATTTTTGCGGCATTCAAACTTGCTCGACGACGATCTCTCGCCAGTTTTTCTTGAATACCTCTGAGATCTTCTTGCTAGGATGTACTTCCAGTACAAGTGAAATTGGTTTCCACAAAATTCACATTATTTTAAAAACATCATTCACGGAATTATAGCGAAAATTCACATGCAATAATGTTGCCATGTAACCACGCCTACCAATATATATATGTATATATATATATATATAATGTATATATATAGACAAGTAGGTGAACTACTCAAATCCTGAGTGCATGGGCGTTTAATACAAGCCTGTTTCGTAGGCCTCCGAAAAGGTGACCCACTCTTCAGTTAAACTCCATTATAACACTGAAGCGTCAGGGTCTACATCAAGAAATGTGATCGCGTGATAAAAACGGTTACATATAACGGTTACAGATAACGTTTGAAATTTGAATTATTATGAAATTTCAGAATTAGAAAGCGCGCGCTTGCTCTCAATCGCCTACACTCTTACGCGAAACCTAAGTCACACGAAAGCTCGCGCTATAATCTCTGGCTTTCACATGTTCGATTGTATCTTAGAATGAACTTGAATGAACTTGCGTCGATGCCCAACGTGAAGCAAATAATCGATGGCCACAACAAAGCCATCCTGAAGATAGCAGAAAAAGCGCAACCGCAGAATAACGAAGGGTACACATGTAGCTGTAGGAAAAAAGAAGACTGCCCGCTAAACGGGGAATGCCTGGTGAGTGAGGTCGTGTACCAAGCCACGGTCACATCCGGAGTCAAAAAAGAAACATACATCGGTCTCACGGCTACTCAGTTCAAGGCAAGATACAGAAACCACCTGATGTCATTTAGACATGAAAAGAGAAGGAATGAGACTGAGCTGAGCAAGCACCTGTGGCAGCTAAAGGAGGCAAATAAGGAATTCAAAATCACGTGGAAGATACTCGCCAAAGCAAAATCTTACACCAACGTTACAAAACGTTGCAATCTATGTACAACTGAGAAGTTCTTTTTAATCTGTAGACCTCACATGGCAACACTGAACAAGCGCAACGAACTTGTCTCTACATGCAGACATCGACGCAAGTTCATTCTAAGATACAATCGAACATGTGAAAGCCAGAGATTATAGCGCGAGCTTTCGTGTGACTTAGGTTTCGCGTAAGAGTGTAGGCGATTGAGAGCAAGCGCGCGCTTTCTAATTCTGAAATTTCATAATAATTCAAATTTCAAACGTTATCTGTAACCGTTATATGTAACCGTTTTTATCACGCGATCACATTTCTTGATGTAGACCCTGACGCTTCAGTGTTATAATGGAGTTTAACTGAAGAGTGGGTCACCTTTTCGGAGGCCTACGAAACAGGCTTGTATTAAACGCCCATGCACTCAGGATTTGAGTAGTTCACCTACTTGTCTATTCCGCTCCTTCACTGAAAGTAGAGCACTGTCTTGGCTCCGCCGGTGAACATCTAACTGAATAATGTATATATATATATATATATATATATATATATATATATATATATATATATATATATATATATATATAACTCTCGACTCGATTTACTCGGGCTTTTGAACCACGTCGTCTGACCGAAAGCGACACGATTAGTAACCTTGCTACACTCGGCCTTCGGCATCGCTTCGCGAGGAATAATTGATAAAGAAGAATGGAGGAGAGGAAACAATCAGTTCCCGAGCCAGAGGGACATTTATCCTTGGGAGCCTAATGTAAACCCCTAAGGGAAGGGATGGCTTGGCCACGAAGGCAGATCGAGAGCAATTCCGCAATTTGAACTAAAAACGTCGCGCATTCTACTCGGCTGTTTAATGACAACGAATTTATATAGCGCACTTTTTTCATATGAATATGTTCAGGGGCGCTTTACACTTCTATTGGGTGAGATCGGAAGTCAGCATGTAAAGGCACCTCTGGCGACCGCTATCAGTCCATATACGATCTTACCTAGCCATCCAACCCATGCATGAAATGACAGATGAAACCACATGTAGAGATAGACCACCATACCGGGAACTACTTCTCCTACTCTCAGCCAACAGGGTGTGGATTCTTTAACGTGTCACAAATTAAGTGTAGTGAGACGGGACCTACGGTTCATCTTCCTTATCATCCTTACTAGAAAGTCTAACCGTTTGCCGATGTCATTACAAAGACAGCACTTTCTCCTTAACAATCCTGAGTGTTAGTCTGGCTGGGGTTTGAACCCGCAACCTACCGTAGGGTAGTCCTGTGCTTTAGCAACTGAGCTATCCGGTCGGCCACTATACTACGCCGGCTGTACTTGATATTATAGGAATATTTTATGTAGTCTATATTTTTAGTTTGGTTTTCAAACTGAGCATGCGCCAGCTCTTATTTCATTTGAATTATCTACCGAGGAATGTCGTTGCACTGGACGGATTTTTTGTAGGCCTGAAAAAATTCAGGCTTTCCTATTACTGTTACTATCACTATCATTATCACTATCACTATCGTTATCGTTATCAGTATCGTTATCATAGTCATTATCATTATTATTGATGTTCTAAGTCGTTTAAAAATATGCGATATTGCTTTGAGTTTCACGCAGCAGATATATTTTATCTTCTTTGCTCTTTTCTGTCACCATCTGGTTACAAAATTGAATGAATTTTTTACCGGTTCTTGGCAGGTGGCTGGTAAGTCTGTTTCAACAGGAAAAGCGATTTAAGTGCACTTCAGTGAATAACGAACCTGCCAAAAAATGAATTATTCACCACTTGTAGACACAACCAATGAGACTTCATGAATTAAACGATACTACGTTTAGAAGTAGTTTTGAGCGGTTTTAGAATGAACTTACTGGCTTAACTTTACGGCAAACGTATGGCTAAATGGTGGCTACAATAAAGGAGATTGCCAACAAGGATCGAGGAAACATGGCGTACATGGATGGATGAGAAGCTGGAATGCTGGCGCCAGAAAACTTTTATCGCTTGTTATTGTTTGAATATCTATTACTGGTTTACATTTCGTATGGGATTCCCTGCGTCTTTGCAAATTTTAATGTGCTTAGAGCAGACTCACTTTACAACAATTCATCAAAACAAAAACAAAAAAAAGCTGGTATCAGAGAAGACCGCGACAAAACGCACGATGGAGAGTCGAAACTTGAGGAACTAAAACGGAATGACATTTTCACGTCGGTTTTCAAGGCAAAGCATAGTTTGCGGAGTTCCAATACAAATAATACTCAACGGAGATTAAAGGAGATATACGGGAAAAGACAGGTAAGCAAATAACTCCTCAGGCGAGAAGTAACTTACAGTTAAAGTGTCTACAGCTGAGCCTGCAGTCACATTTCGTTTCTAAGGCAATAAAGAAGGCACTCTCTGATTGGTTAGAAATAAAATTGTTCTTAACTTTTGTGTGATCGCAAGAAAGCTACCTACTACCTATTAAATTTTTCTCTGGCGCAGAAATAAGTCTCAAGAGTAAATTTTTATTTGGCAGATGATAGCACCAGGATATTATCAAGCTGAGTGTTCAGAGAAAAAGCCGTGTAAGAAAGGAATGTACTGTAATGTATTGTACTGTGAAGACTGCCACAAGCTTAATGTCGGCTGTAATATGAACAAACAATGTTGTGAAGGTCTTACGTGCACCTTTGGAAGATGTGAGAAAAAATCACTTGGAGAACCAGGTAATGACGCATACTCTACAAGCTAATCAGCCAAACACAGCCATACACGCTGCTGAATCTTACGTTTTCAAAGCTAGGACCGTTGTTTGAGTTGATTTATTGTATTGTTCACCCGTAATATCAACATTGTAAAGCTTCGTACTGCCCATTTAAAAGTCATGCACACGTCCTTCTCTCACCTACCCCTTTGCCCAAGATTTCCCGCCAATGGCGATGTAAATACAATGCAGAAGCAGACTTTTATTGAAAACCACTCTACTTATATGTTACTTGGCGGCTGGGAGTTTCGCATAGTGACGTCCGAGAACTTGAGCGCGATTTTGATTTTCAATATTTGTCAGCTTATAACTCTCATAAGCGTTACCATAACTATGGACAGCGATAGGAACCAATCAGGTTGCTGTATTTTTGCCGTGCCCTCATGGAAAAAATGTTGTTTCTCAATTAATTTTAAGGCACGTTTTGTGAAAAAGACAGTGACTGTAAGGACGGCTGCTGTGTGCTTGAACCCACGATAAACTCACACTACCCAATTTGTAAACGAATGTTGGCTGAGTACCACCAGTGTGCCGCCATTTTGTTTCGTAAAGTCTGGGTCGGTGAGAAGCCCGACTGTGGACCATGCAATCCTGGGCTAGAGTGCGTTCAGAAAGGGTTAGTTGCAATCGATATTATCTTACAACTTACTATAAGCATAAATTAGTGTATTAAAGCTTAAGACGTAAATACAAATGACAGCCAATATTTAGTGGGACATCAATTTGCCGGATCAAAATTGTAACATATATTTTCAAGGGTAATAATGTCTAATCAAGTTAGCGCTATAATATAAAGGGGCTCTGCTTGAGTACTAACTGATTTTAAATTAGGTAGTAGGGCTTATCTATGGAGGTTCAAACCTGGTCTCAGTGAAGTGATTTCTAATGAATACAGGGCAATTGTTTACCTAAAGTGACTTTGTGGAAGTCAGAGACGATTTTTGCGTGGCTTACACGACGTGTGTAGGCACATTATGGCACGATCGGATACATTTTCTATTTGTACACGAGAATCATGCGCCTGTCAAGTGACCTTGTAATTCACACATGTATGCATTGTGGACCTATTTTTAGTTGCTCCGAGGTAATTTATGATAAAAAAACTTGGCTACTTTCCAGATGAGTGAAAAAGCATTTAAGTTAATCTGAGGCGATATTTGGTGGAGAATTAGGCATTTTTTAGTGAGCATTAAGCGACTTTTTGCGAGTACTAAGCTATGCGTGATAAGGGGGAGGAAAAGCAATGGTTACTTCTGTTAGTTTAAAGTGCAATATTTAGTTACTCTTAGTCATCTGCAACGGATTGTTGGAAATTGCTCAGCAATTTTCAGTTCTTCTACTACTAAGCCAATGTATGCAGGGGCGGATCCAGAGTAGTTCAAGTGATTTCCAGAAATCACTCAAATGTTTCCAAACCTGGGTTTGTTACTTCTCAGGTTGTTTCTTGAAGCTCAAGAAATCAATTATCCTTCTTGTTGCAGTGTTTATTATGAAATAAAACAAAGAAAAAAATCGTCGAATCTCGTTATACCGTCGATTACACAGCAAACCCAGTCCTTTCCGAACGAATTTGACGAATCTCCGTTCGTGCGCTTTCGCCCTTTGTCGAGACTTCGGAGAACAACACGAAAAAATTCGTAGGCACGACCGGACAAAATTTGTACGCAGTGGGTGGGAGTGGTTAGTTTATCGATCTTTCCACAAATCACTCAAAACCCTCCTCTATTGGCCAGAATCACTCGCATTGTCTTGCGAACTACTCAAACTCAATTGTGATTGGCTATCCAGGACGCAAACTACCGTGCAAACTACTGACAATCGTATATAAAGGGAAGCCTCTCCCTGAAAGTCCCTCGTTTGTTCTTGCTCCGATCAGAGTTCATTGTTAAAGTAACTTGCGACGGAGGAAGACAAGGGAAATTTTAATTAGAAATGATGGTTCGAGGCGATCCAGTTTGTCGGAAGGAGGACTGTTCACAGTATGATGTTGGCTTGGTTTTCAAGGAAATCAACTCATATTCGGACCAGGACAAGTTCAAGTTCATAGAGAATGTGTGGAAACCAGGTGAGCTATTTGATTTCCCAGCGTCAGTGGAATGTTCGAATTCTAGCCGTCATTTTGTGTGGAGCTGGCTGAAAAGATTTCCCTGGCTAGCATACTCTAAATATGTCGATGGTGCATTTTGTTTACCGTGTGTTTGTTTTGGAGTCCAGTGTGGGCGAAATACGAATAAACTAGACAAATTGTTCAAGTCTCCACTCACAGTTTGGACGTCCGCCGTTTCACGTTTTACCAAACACGCCAGCGGGAAATGTGAGATGCATAATTTTGCAGTGATCGCAATGGAGAATTTTCTGAGAAACATGAGAAAAGAAGCGGTTCCAACTGATCAGCAGATCAACAATTTACTTCAACCGCAAATCAATAGAAATCGCGAAATTCTGAAATCCCTTTTTAAAACAATTTTCTGCGGAAAAACAACATAGCCCTCAGAGGTACACGAGATGATGATCGAGGAAATGGCAGTCTTTCCGGTAATTTCCATGCACTGTTAGAATTTCGAATTGACAGCGGCGACCAAACACTAAAACATCACCTGGAAACCGCTCCCAGAAATGCGACTTATATTTCTAAAACCATTCAAAATGAGATGATTACAACTGTGGGTGCTATCATAGTGAATAATTTGTCACAGGAAATCAGGGACAGCAAATATTTTTCTATTATGCCTGACGAAGCAGCTGACATATCAAATAAAGAAAACCTTTCAGTGGTGATCAGATTTCTCGATTCGACCAAAACAGTCAGAGAAGAGTTTGTAGGATTCTACCTTTGTGAGGATGGAACAACAGGAGCAGCTATCAAAGATTAAATTGTATTAATACTTATATCTGGACAAAAAAGTCATTCTTCAATAGTTTTTAGAGTTATTTTTCCACTGACACTGGGTATTTGATAAGCTTAAATGGTTTTCACATATTCTCTCAGTCTGAGCTCATTGGACCACATCAATTTATACACTGATCTAAAAGGCTGTTGGCACCCCTACAAGCATCCAAGACAGCAATCCAGGCAGCAGATCTACTACATTTTCAAAGGCAGCCCTCAATCTTAATTGACATGCTAGACTCCTTAGACAACAGAAAGGCAAATTTCTGGACAAAAAAAATTGTTATTCTGGTTTGTCTGTGTAAATACACAGAATTGATTTTTTTGTACAGAATTTTGCCTTTCTGAGGAGGTACTGTTAATGTGTCTGAATGGCTTAAAGTGCTCTCAGAATGCAGGAAAATTGCATTCTGGGAGCACTAAATTTCAAATTTCCTTGGGGGAGCATGCCCCCAAACCCCCCTAGTTAAGGTGCTGCAAATCACTCATGTAAAATCCTGGATCCGCCCCTGGTATGAGTTCCTGTAAGGGAAAGTTTCAAAGCGATTGCTAATAAAATCTGATGCGGTGTTTCAGTGAGTGCGAACGAATATCCATCTATCTTTTGCGTTTCGATAGACTTTTGAGTTGCTAAAGATTTGAATAACTCAGCTATAATTAAGAATGTAGGCTCTTGAAAGCCTGCCTGGATTCATTTGGATGAAATTTGATTGATTCTCGTTTTTTAACTGTTATTTTACAGTGTGTTCGGAAGCCATGAGGTGTGTATGAAACCTGATAATTCCTGAAAACGAAGAACACCATGAAGAACAACATGGCGGGAAATTAGAATATCACTGTTCTATAGTGATGAGGGTTAAGCGCTGATTTAAAATGGTCAGCACTTCGGTTAGGTTTGTTGAGTGACCCTTTCCATTTACTTTCCAAAATGTTTTCTTAGTTAGTGGTGATATAGGTTTGCAAAGTATAACAGGGTGTAGAGTAAACGGATGAATTATATTATGTCAGGAGCCCATTACCACCTGATTATGTATAAAAATTGAGATTTTTTTCAACCAGCGACGTGTTGGTGTAGTAGAAAGAGATTAGTGAGTAAAGAGTCGTAGGTTCAAGTCCTCTGTCCAGACACTAAGGGCTGTTTGTGGCCAAGAGGAGCAACGCTTTGCACGACGGTCGGCACTCTATAACATCCGTCGAAGGGCTCTCTCATAATCGGCAGGTTTTTGTAACCCGTGACGTCACCCTAGATCTAGACTTCGGATCGACTTTCGTTGGTCGATTTTTGTAGCGATATCGCGAGTCATGCATTTCGTTTGGATAAAATCAAACAAAGGTATTTCAGTGTTTTTATCTCTACAGGGTATCCAGACGAGTACAACTACAGCCGTTAGGTAGCATTTTTGGCCAGGTTATAATTCCCCGATTACGGTACGTTCCGTGGATGTTATCTAGGGGAACTCGCTAGTGAAAGTATTGTTTAGCATCCAGGGAATGGCCCGGCATGGAAAGTTAGAATGTGTTTAGAACTTTGAACCGCTTTTAGAATAATAGGCATGCTGTCCTTAGGGCAGCTTCTCTTTCTTCTTGAATTCACGTAATGATGAATGTCTTACTACTATACTGAACTAGACTGAAGTAATGACTCATTAAAAGTGCGATCGATATGAATTTATGGGTGTTGATTCGCAAACACTATCACACCCAAAATCACACCCAAATCACACCCAGAATCACACCCAGAATCACACCCAAATCACACCCAGAATCACACCCAGAATCACACCCAGAATCACACCCAGAATCCATGAAGTGAGTTTTATATTCTTTCCCTACATGTTACTTTGGAAAATTTGGTTATAGATCATTTCAATATCCTCAGGTTGATAATTTTCTTGATTCTCGTCACAATGTTTTGGTATTGTGAGGGACGTTACGTATTGATTACTTCTGGGACTGATAGGTTTAATCCGATACTCCATTTGCTGTCTACTGCTCAAGTTGTTTTATCCCGTAAATCAGTTTGAGGCCGGCAGCTTCTGTTTTCACAACTACAAAGATTTCACGGGAAAGTTAGCATGAGCGAGCAGTACTTTCCATTCAACAAAAATTCCTGATATTTCAAAATTTCCAAGGGGCGAATGGAGCAAAGTCTCCTTCGCAGCCGTTCTTAGTCTCGTCACGCAACTCTCCTTCCCTAAGAACAGCTGCGAAGGAGACTAAATGGAGTACCTTTGGGATACCAACACTTACTGTGATCTTATGTAGATCTTAATATCCTGTTTCAGTCTCCGTCTATAAAATCGTCCAAGTTAATTTGATCGAATGTCAGCTGTACTAAACTATTTTGAAAAGATATTTTCATTGTGGCGCGATGTTGGTGCCGCGTAACATGTACCGTAGATGCATAAGTTGCTTTGTTCGAAAATCTTCATAGCCAATTTCCGTTTGTATGAGAAAGCTGAAATAAAAATATGTAAGTACAGGTTGAGCTCTTCTTCTGTTTGTCGTCTAATCGGCCAAGTTGCCAACAATATATTTTTACAAAGATAAGCGTTGCCTGCTACAGCCTTCCTCAAAACAGATACTTGTACCAATGATAATTTCTAATACTAAACGTATACATCTACATCGTTTTTGGATCCCATGTGTTCTATCATCAAAGACAAAATCTAATATTTGAAAAGATAGTTGAACCGTGGGGCAATGTCTGTGAGTCCGGTCAATCATAATTCATTACTCAGGCGAATTGGTCATAACCATGTTGAAGCGATGCGGCAGTGTATTCCCTCTTTGATCTTCAGGTCGTTGTATATTCCTCGTAAGATTCGCTCCTCTTGGAATCATAGTTAGTAGAGCGAAGTAGATGTTGCGAGAGAAAAAAATCACAACACACAAACAAACTACACGTTCATCCCTGCAACCCTGTTTCGTGGTGGTTCACTTGTCAGGGGATTTAATGAGAATGTTCTTTACCATCACGTATACACAATACAGTTTACATAATAATAGTAATCATTAAATTTCAGGTATTGCGTAACAGGGTTTTGTTTCTGTGGCGGAAAGAAGACACAGGCTCATTACGTTTGTTTAGCGTGGATAGTTCTGGTCAGCAGATAATTAGGAATTTTTCTTTGAGGCAGAGGTTACATTTTTTGCTCGAGTTGTTATATGGCGAGTGTGATGACAGGATGCGCCAGGAAATAAAGTATTCTATCATGTCTATTTTGTTTTTTTTTAAGGGTCCATATGTGTTTTCTGAGTTCGGTTGACTTTCTGCCGGTTTAGCGTTGCGAAAAGATGCGGTGTGGTTTCTATATCTTGTATTGAAGTCGCTTTCCGTGAGTCCGATGTAGGTTTGCGACGTGTTGTTGTCTTTGCGCGTAACGTTGGCTGGGTAGATTACCGATGGTTGCAGGCAGTTTCCGTCGAGCGGGTAAGTGTTCTTTTGTCGACAGTTCCATGTCTTGCTGCCTTTAGTGTTAGCGGCTACGGAATGGTTGGTTCGTGTAAATGTCGTTAGGATGTGTTAATTATGGTTGTCGATTATTTGTTTATTGTTGTTAGGTGCGGTTGGTTCGTAGCGCAGGGTGTAGCTGTATCCACTTTCGTCAACTGCTTTCTGGTATAGAGGAGCGGCTTGGTCAAAGGATGCTTTGTCGGATGAGAGGGATAATAATGATAATAATAATAATAATAATAATAAAATATTTACAATATTTATACAAAGTAACCATTTCAGTCATTCAACTGGTATCAATATGGGCCCTGTGAAACTAATAATAACTGTAATAATAGAAAAATAAGAAATATGCACTAACAATTACGATTAAAAATCATCGCACCTTTATAATAAAATCCACGTTTTAAAATTTCTAAGTCGATTTTATCAACAAGAAGGTTTCCTCTGGATCTAGTGTTATAAGAATGGATGTCGCAATGCTTTGTATTAAAATAACCCTTAAATGAGTCAGGAGTAAAACCCTTAAGACAGTTTTTAACCAGTTCCTCAGTGTGCTCTTCTCTTCTTTCGGAGAGCGGCTTTCAACCTACTTTCTCAATGACGGCATCACTGGTGAAATCCTTTGAGTCTTTAAGGACAATTCGGCCAGCTCTTTTTTGCAAACGTTCAATTTTCTTCTGGTTCTCGTTGCTACAACCATGCCAGGTGATGTCACAGTACTCCAGCCTAACATTAATGTTCCGACGGGAAAATGGAGACTAAACAATGAACTGAAGAAGTCTCGCAATCGTATAATATAAATGGTTTATTTGATCTGAAAGTAAATAATAAAGAAATTCTTATTTGCCAGTAACTTATTGGAAAGGGTATAAACGAAGCAGAAATTGAATAGGAATTCCGCATTACAACTTCATTGCAACAAACTGTGTTCCGCCGTATCACATTTAAGCTCGAATTCTAAGCTTCTATTGACTAATAGACAAAGAACATAAACGAATTGATTCCAAGATCAATCGACTTACTTCTGTGGCGAGATTTCCTTTAACTTAGGTATCCTTTATCTGGTTAGCTGTCCCATAATTGTAACTCAATGGCAATTCGTGTGTGTCCGTGTTGCCCGTAACACTATACTGACTAGGACTCAACTTACTAAGAGCAACAACAACGCTTTTCTGCGGTTTTCTAGGTGTTAACATTTCTCACTTCAACTACATATTTTGCATTCTCAAGATAGCTGTTTGGTTACAGCAGCAATTAAAGACTCTCTGTCGAACGGCATGCTTTGCGGGCGTTTGTTATTGTTATGGTAAACAGAAACCTAGCCTCGAGCACTGCGAAGTCAGGAGGCCTTTACGTTTGAAATGGATATCAGTCATTTGGACTCGGACATTTCAGTTGGAACTTTAGAAGAAGAACGTCCACAGAGGATAAATAATTACGGAAGCGTGGTAAGTGTATATTTTGGAAGCAACTGCATTATTTTATGTATAAGCGCAGCACCTTTTTGACCTTTCGACCGTCGATGAATGTTTTCCAATTCATGTTGTCAGATTGCAGAATCCGAGGTAGATGCATTAGAAGTAGATGAACCAGCACAACAGGAGCCAAATAGAAGCTTCTGTAGTTGTAAATCTTCTTGTAAAACTAAGCAAAAGAATGAAGGCGGCCGCGGTTGTCCTTGCCGCACGGCAAATCTGCCATGTGTGCAGGGCAGCTGCAGATGCGGTACTTCTCGTAAACCATGTGCGAATCAGGTAAGATTTCTTTTTGCTGTGTTCATGCATCTAGTCCACCTATCTACGGAAACATTAAAATTAAATGTCTGATTTGTTTAGAATCCTCAAACTGTATCGCAAGGAAACTTACCTTCTAGTTCCATGGAGAGACAGAGACGCGACATAGAAAACACAAGGCAGGAAATCCAGGTGAGAGTCATTTCTTTCTACTCGGTAATTGCTGGGAGAAGTAGAGTTTGTTTTCTCAGCGTTTCCTTTTTTTTAGGAATTCGTTGACGCTCTTGAAGTAGAAGAGCTTAGAAGGTTGATGGTCCTCCTAATAAACAATGGACGTGGAAGTTTAGATTTTGCAAGAAGACTACTGGACCAGGAAAACTCAGTCGAAGACCCAACACCACGAGAGCCACCAAATAATGGCGTTCTTAGATGGTGCATCTGCGGCCACTGCGTCCAAATGCCCACCCCTGAAGAAAACAAATGTTGCAATCGAAGGGAGTGTATTACCTATTATGAACTTTTTCAAAACTTGTGTATCGACCGCCATGTTCTCGAGTTGGCAATAAGGGCAAGATGCGACATTAGAGTTGAACCACTAGATTTTTCAATGTCAAGTTTCCGCAAGGCTGCATATAGGCAGTTCATTTTATGGGAACATGGTTATCTTGGAAGGGGAAATAGGAGAATAATACCATCCTGTGCTGTCAAAAAAGTGCGGCAACAGTATCCTGCCCCAGATAATGTTTACATGGGCTTCAGGGCAGAGTGATTATCTTTAGGCATGGTCAGTCATGGCAAAAAGGTTTTGGAGTGCATGTTTGACATGACCATTTGATCTAGTATCATTCAATACATTTGTTTTTCAAGAACCCCCCCCCCCCCCCCAAACAAAGCCAACCAGATAAAAACAGCCTTAGACTCTTCTATGCCATCTCATGGTATTCAAAACAATGTACTTCCATTATTTTTATCTTCACTCAATAAATTAGTTATTTCGTACCAAATGTCAACAAAGTTTTCCTAATTTTAACTTATTGTACACCACCACAGTTTGGGAAAACATCACCTAATCATAACATTTCTTGAGTATTTATGGAAAATACTATTTCAAACCCACAAAACTCTACTGTGTCTTTTATAAAACATGAACTCTGCTCAAGCAATGGTTTTCTGTTTTGCTGTCACCAATCATATTAGTTGACCTCTTGGAAAACAGAAGTCTACTTCAATAGTTTTGAAAGGTCATGTCTGTTTTGTGATTTTTGAATTCTGATCCACTTTAATTGCTATTTTGTCTCAAGCTTTATTGGTTGTCATAAAAAGGATCGATGGCAGCCCCAAATATCAGTCACTGTACTTATGTTTTCAACTTCAGAGTTCTTGGGTTATAGTAACGCATGGTAATAATTGACTGCACAACTTGATTCACTCTTGTTTTGATGCAAATCTACTTTGGTATTGTTGCACAAGATCAATCAATTCTGGGCTCTCCCTCAAGGCAATTGTTGGGGCCAAATGCCTAGGATGCTGCTCAGGAAGGGACACCACACGCTCTGAAAGACCATTGTCATCCACTCTCGCCTTTAGAATGACGGCCATTAAGTATGGGATGTATTCAAACAACTTCTCTGCTTTAACTGCCTCTGGATGCCAATGTTTTGTTCGTTTAGAATACTGCTTCTTCCAGATCTAGAGTAGCTTCCCATCCTTAGTCGTAGCTTGTGAACGGAAGACATGCATGTTGTGGTCTATGGCAGCAAGTAACATTCTAATGCAGAATGCAATGAAGCTGTCAAAAATAGAAAAGAACTTTAAGTCCATTGTCACAGACTCCATCAGCATTGAGTGCATCCAAAAGTGCTAGTTACCAAATAACAGAAGCTAAATATTCAACTATAAAATAATGTTTGGTGAGATAGGAAATTTAAAATCCAAACCAACTTAATTTGTTACTAAAGATTCAAGAATATATAGATATTGTCAATAATATTCAATATACTACTTACTCAAAGGAATTCCTTTTGGGAGCATACTTGAGCATCATGCTGTTAAAGTTCTCAAGAAAGCTTGTGTGCCTGTAGATATAATATAAGTACAGTGAGTGATGCATACCAATACACATGTTCATGTTCATTATAAAGAAAGAACAAGGTTTCACAATTATATAGCTTGCTGTAAAGTGATTTGTAGGTAGTAAAGACAGTCACCTAATAAAAACTCAAATGTTATGTCACCCAAGTTGGCTTCCAGAGACAGCTGAAAAAAGAATTTAATACTTCCCTAATAATAACTAATTGATGATACTTGGTCTGTGGATAATGCTTTTTTCCAAACTTACTTAAACCATACATAGAAAACCAAACTTTCTATCCATCTCTTGTCCATGATGACCTTTCGTAGTGCATCCATTGCCTTGGAACCCTTCTCAAGGAGTGGTTTTCCTGTCTCTGCAGCTGTAAGTGGTCCATGAGAGCACTGACCATCATGCCACTCGTGTTCACCGACAACATGGTGAAGTATACCAAACCATTTGTTCTGTAAACAACAAAAAATTAAGTCTTTCACCAAGTTTTTTATACATTATTAGTGTGGAAAACTTGGGTCTCCCTCAACTCGATATGCACTTTTTCCCATTTTACCCTTGGCAGAACTGCTAAATATTATCACCACAATGTGATGTAGTCGCGTATCATATTGGATTGTTTGTGACAGTCAATTTTGTCTGAAATAATTTTAATGGTAATGTCTGTAATAAGCTTTTCCACAAAGTATTTCCCTCTCAAGTCCACACAAAATCCATCCCCAAGAATTAATATTAGTGCTACAAAGTTGGCTTTGTGCATGCAGTTATCAGAACTAAAGGCATAAGAAACTGCATGATTAGTTCCAATCAGTACCTTTAATGTTGACAGATCACCTCCAGCCTGTTGGCAGCAAAACCAGAAATGGTTTCTTATTGGTTCAAGCCAATCTCTGATAGCCGCACAGCCCTTGAGGTTGGAGGCCTTCAAGGAAACGTTCATTTGAGAATAATTAGTATAAACTATATACACAACTCCTGGCATTAGGCATTTGCAAAAATTTAGCAAAAGAATGGTTTTCACGGAGTTTTGAAGTGAGTGTTTACCGTATTTATTCGCCTATAAGCCATTCCCGGCTATAAGCCGAGACCCCAAACTTAAGAGAACCGACGAACGGCTTAAGCTTGTCAAAAAAAAATTGGAAAACTCTCAAGTCCATTGACTTTGCTATCTTTCTCTAAAGAATAAGATAAATACAGTAGCTCAAAAAGAATGGTTGAGATTACAAAATATAAAAATGTTTTTGACTGACAAACAGGTATTTTCCACAACCCTGAAAAGGTAACAACAATTCCAGATGCTTACTAGCGGTCAAGTATCATTCTTACCTTGCACCTGACATGAAATCTGAAAATTAATAACTTACCTCAGTCAAAGCCTTAACAAGCTTAGCAGACTTGTGCCAAATATCAAGGTCATGAATGAGGTCCTTTAACACAGCATGCTGTTCTGTAGAGAGAAACAAAAAAAGGAGTTTTGACATAGAGTTAGTATTACAAATCCTGCTCTCAGTTTTTCCAAGAGTAACTAACACAATACAGTGGATCAAGCTAAATCTTGAAGATAAAATTAGTGGCCTCTAAAAAGTACACTTCATCTGGGTTAGGTAAAATGAATTGAGTAAAATAGCCAGCTACAATGCAGCATGACTGTAAGACAGCAAAATGTTTTATGTCAACATACTTATGGAATGGTAACATTTTGGGCTTCAACACAGAATGTTTATTTTGCGTTGTATGTGGAACTGCTGGGAATTGTAATAACAGCCATTGTAATGCCACCAACACACCCTCTACCCTTCGCTTTCCACTGCTAGTATACTAAATCAAAGTATACCACCACAAACAATGAACAACTGTACCTTTCATATCTCTCACTAATGCTTTGATAGATGTTGATGCATCTGTCACCAAATGGTCAATAGATATCACATCCTTCAGCCTTCTCAAAAGCCTCGAAAGTGCCAGTTTCTCCATCGCTGCTGACTTACCCCCCGTCTCTCTTTTATCAACAACCTCCAGATCAACAATCACTTTTGTGGACTCTTCCATAAGAGTATACACACAATACCTTGCTGTATGACCTGGTGAGTCATTTCTTCCATCCCCAGCAAGAGTCGCACCAGTGGACTGAAAATGCCCATGTATTGTCTCCTTGACATCACTCCACATCTTTTGAATTGAAGGGCAGCAATACAATTTCTGTACTCGATAATAGAGACTTTCTGAGATAGACGACAGTCCCAGGAATTTAGCAAGAAGGTTAAACTTTTGGAAATTGTTCCCGCTGAGAAGAATGGCAGCACAAAGCTGGACATTGTTTACATACACTTTTTGATTGCTCTTGACAGTGAGAACGTCAGACGAGGTCCAAGAGTCAGCATGTCCATTGCTACAATTCCACTGTATTATGACAACGGCACCAGACATAGTGTGTTGGACAGTAAAAGTTTCACCGCAAACTTTACATTGGCTTGGAATTAATTCCATCACCTTGTGTAAAGGACCACAGATTTAGTACTAAATCTGTGGTCCCCAAAAATAAATATGTCACGCATACGTCATGACAGAAATATGTCACACGTATGCTACACCTTAGTCACGCCCTGCGTGAAAATTTAGCTTGTTTCCTGTACGTGAATCCGCTACAAATCTGTAAAAGTACTTTAGCGGCTCACACTATGTATAAATACAAGCTTGTAACTCTCATTTGTAAAACTCCCTGAAGAAGTCCGCGACAGTCGGACGAAACGCGTAGGAGAATAAATCAGTTTTACAAAACCAGTTCGCAGAGTGCTGCTCACTAGTTTATTTTTCAAAAAAATCGTCTTAGTCGATACTAGAAGAAGCCACATGGCGAACGAAACTGGTAATAGTTGCTCCGGACCAAAGCGCCGCCGATCATCAGCTTCAATGGATCCAGAGCCAAGTTTTCCAGTACCTATTTCTTCCAGTCTAGATCCCACGATTGAAACTGTCCTCAGAAAGGCAGTTCGACAGCGGTTGGATGCCGAGAAGGCCTACACAAACCTCCAAGCCAGAATTAAGCTGCTGGAGACCCACTTAAGCCAAGGCACCATTCCCTCTGGCCTTAGGATCAAAAAAATCCAAGCCAAAGGACCGAACGTGGATACACTTCAAGCCGCATTTGACGACATTGTTCGCAAGGCTGAGTTTAAATTACTGGAAGCTACTATAGCTAATCTCCACTCTGAAATAAAAGAGCATCAGGAGGCAATCCGCGTCACCACTGCCAATGTCGACGGCACGATTGCGATGTGGAAAGTTGAGCTCCTGAAGCACGAACTCTCAGAGGCAAAAGCCACGAGTCTCGCTGAAGCCGCAGCAACATTCGTCGATAAACTCAATAACGACATGGCGGCCTCGCGTGCCTCCAAGGCTCTTCAAGCGGAGATATTTCGCAAGGCTAAATGCAGAAGTCAAACAGAGATGGAAAAACGTGAAGTGTTCGTGCCTTCGGAGGACTCCATCAGAGATATTATACGCAATGAGCTCCGCCTTCAATCTGCGAGCACGGCAAACCAACCTGAGGGAAACCGGCAGCGTAAAGTCTCTCTTGTCGACTCCAAATCTGGTGGTAAGCGCAATGGCAAGTCACGCAAAGGGCGGCCTGAGCAACGGCAGCAACAACAACAACGCCAAAGGTCAAGCTCAGCCAAACGGTCCAAATCTCGAACCGACCGACGACAGCAACAAAAGCAGCGCCAAAGGTCAAATTCGGCTAATGGGCCTAAATCCCGATCGTCGTCAAAAAACGCCCGGGGAAAAGGTTCCGGCCACGTAAGATAGATAGGCGCTTTGCATACGAAAAATGGCTCTTTAAGATGGCTAGACGACCCCTGTACGACCTGCTTCCACGGAATACGGAAATCCATAACTTCACCTCTGTTAACCTTACTGAGCGGCAGTCAAGGGTTCTGGGCATGGGTCTTAAGTTCAGACCCTCGCTTCGACCTCCAAGTGAAGCTCAGTTCGACTCACAAATTCAGGACTTCTGTCGAAGAGTTCGCCTTCAAGATAGGTTCGCCAACAGTCCACATGACACAGATTTCAACCCAAGACTTTACGTCCCCACAGGCTGGAATCCTCCGCGAGAAAACCCTGATCTTGAAGACAAACTCTACGCTTTACGCAAAGAACTGCAAAAGAACTTTGTGGTTAGCAAACCGCACTGGAGGAACAATCTCACAAAGCAAGAGCGAGAAGACCTTCTCAAATTGAAATCTAATGCGAACATTAGAGTACTGCCTACGGATAAAAATCTGGGGCCCGCTGTTTTGCCTACGAACTGGGTTCAAGGTGAGACACTGAAACTGTTGAATGACGAGTTGTCATATCGACAAGTCACGCAACAGGACTGGTATGCTAATCGTCTTAAAGTTATTTGCACGCGAGATCGGCTTATGTCTATTTACAGTAGATTCATTTCCTCTGACGCAGCTCGTTTTTTGCGTAGTTTCGATCATTTTGTTAATCCTGCTAAGTTCTATGTCATTCCTAAGATCCATAAAGACCCTATGGTGGGAAGACCCATCGCCGCTTCTCATTCATATATCACTAGGCCTATCAGCATTTTTGTTGACGAGCTTACTAAGCCAAAAATACATATGCCTACGGTTCTTAGGGATTCTGGTGAGCTTATTTACTTACTGGAGAACACGGTGTTACCCGACAGCAATTGTTTTCTTGTCACGGCGGATGTTGTATCCTTGTATCCAAACGTGGATACCAAGAAAGCATTAATAGCGCTCGACTTGCTTCTTCGGGAAGCAAGGGTTGCCGAGACTCCACTATTAATTCAGCTCGCCAGAATTGTTCTGGATAACAACTATTTATCGTCAGAATTTAGTCCGGCTATTTTCCATCAAGTGTTTGGTATCGCTATGGGCACTCCCTTTGCCGTCACAGTAGCAAATGCCTTTATGTATTATCACGAGATAGATATTGTGGAGTACTACTCCCAATATTTGACAGTCTACAAACGATTTATTGATGATATTTTTGCTATCTGGTGCGGACCCAAAGGTATTCTTCTGGAATTCTTAGGTGCCCTTAACAACAAGACTGATCGAATTAAGCTTACTTATAGTATAAGCGAGAGTAGCATTTCCTTTCTCGATCTATTTCTCTATAGAGATGCAAATTCGGGCAAACTGCAATTTTCCACCTTTCAAAAGCCCCTTAACAAATACCTGTATATACCATTCGAGTCGTTTCACCCTTCTAGCAATAAGAAAGCCTTTATCAAAGGGGAATTAATGAGATATGCTAGGAACAGTTCCTCCTTCGAGTCTTTTTCCAAGACTAGGGATAAGTTCTGGAAGCGGCTACGCGTTAGAGGGTATCCTTTCAGGTTTTTGCTTCCGCTGTTTAGTGTTATAAAATACACTGACAGAAAGAAGTGGCTCTATCAGAATCCTAAGAAAAGGTCTGTTTTAGGTAGGACTATCATATTTAAGACCACCTTTAATTGTAGTCACGCTCGTATCAAGAATATTATCAGTCGGATAATGCCAGATCTCAATTGTACTGTTTGTTACAAGAAAACCGTAACATTAGCTAACCTCTGTAAGTAAGTTTTTGGGGACCACAGATTTAGTACTAAATCTGTGGTCCCCAAAAATAAATATGTCACGCATACGTCATGACAGAAATATGTCACACGTATGCTACACCTTAGTCACGCCCTGCGTGAAAATTTAGCTTGTTTCCTGTACGTGAATCCGCTACAAATCTGTAAAAGTACTTTAGCGGCTCACACTATGTATAAATACAAGCTTGTAACTCTCATTTGTAAAACTCCCTGAAGAAGTCCGCGACAGTCGGACGAAACGCGTAGGAGAATAAATCAGTTTTACAAAACCAGTTCGCAGAGTGCTGCTCACTAGTTTATTTTTCAAAAAAATCACATTACTATACACCTTTTTCAGTTTGTTCTGCAATGTTTCAGTAGATGGAAGTGTTTCAGAAGTAGCAACTGCTTGTTCAGTGACGACTGTTTCTTCATGATAGGAGGTCTTATCTAGCTCAGGATTTATGATTGTAATGGTTGCATGTGTATGATCGTTATCTGGATGAATACTTCCTTCAGGTGTGTCAAAGTCAACAACAAACAATTCTCTGAAATAATAATCAGTTGAAGGAAAAGAATGTCAATTAAAATATGTAGAACACTGGAGTGCCTTGCTATCTGCAATTGTAACTGTATGACCTACATAAAAACAAATACAAAAATGCATCTGGCTACAAAAGGTGATTTTGAAAACATCAAAAATCTGGAATGAAATTCCGTTGCTTGACTGGAAAAGGGAAGTCAGTGGTCTCTTCCATATCCACAAGTTAAAAACAGCTCCACTTAGATTTTAATCACACATCCTAACAAAAGTTACATACTCAACATCAACTGGCTGTGAAGTGGATGATGGCTCCTGGGAAAATTCATCTACATCACCATCAAATTCACTGCCACTTACACTACCATCATCACTGCTGTAGTCTTCTCCAAGGTCAAGTATTATCCTTGATAGCCTAAAATTGTTTAACCGAAACAAGAAATTTCAGATAGTTGGGCTACTTGTAGAGAAAAAAAAACAAGATCAACCTGTCAGTACCACCAAACGTTATCAAAGAGCAAATACACCCATAAACCATCCCAGCTCACCTAATCGTCAGAGGTGAATGGTCTAAAAAGTTACACAAATTGTATCTGCAATACACAAATATTAAAAAATGTATTAATACCAGAAAAGGGAAACAAATTATGCTCTAGATTCAGAAATCAAAACTAACCTGTCATTAAATTCAAGCTCTTCATTGCAATCTTCATTTACTGAGACATCGGCATTTTCAACAAATGGGTTTGTCTCATTTCCCACTCTTGTTTGAGAAAATGGGTCACCCTGCATCCATTCGACTGAGTCTGATGTTCCAGTCACATCAACAAAACTGAAAGTAATTACCATTGTCAGTAAAATGAATTATTCTGAACCCGATACAACAAAACCTATTACCCCAACAACACAAAAAAATCTAGTAACTAAATAGTCAGCTGAGGGCTTTTGAAAAACATTCTAAGCTTGCAGTTACATATAACAACAAAACATCTGTGACACAGTGTGCCAGTGAATATGCACAGCAGACAAAACTATCAATACATAACAAAGCATGCTATCAAAACAAACATTATTTATTTGTTCTACCTTGAGACATCTTTTGCTTCTCTTCTTGTTCTCTTTGCAGGCGTGGAAGAGTACTCTGGTTGCACTTGTGTAAAAGGGAATTTGAAATGAAATAAAGATAGTAGTCAAATATGCCTTTGTGCAAAAGAAATTAACCATGAACATGTACCACTTTGCTGTAGACAAGGTCAAGCAGCACCACAATTTGTTACACAAAATATCTGAGAAAAATAACAGGCTTTGTCTCACCATTTTCATCAACCTCAAAGGAGGGATCATCAAGGTGGTATATGACACTGCTTGCATCGTTTTTGTCGGCAGGACGAGCACTGAGGATAAAAAAAGTAAGAAAAAATTTCAATAAAGTCGAGACATTTTGCAAAGCAAGAGAATCGTGATCTCCAAAAAAAAAAACGCTTTGTACAAGTACATGGTACGCTACGATAAGATCGCGCTTGAATCCTATACACACAAGAAAACCACGGACACTTACTGTAATAAAACTTCGGCGAATTCGCTGTCGGTCAACTTTTCATACCCCAATGAAATTTTCCTGCTTCTCCACTGTTCGTGGACAGATTGCCTCAAATAGATCACCTTTAAATCTTCTGTCCTTCGAGGTCTTCCACGGGGCTTTTTGGATGCCGCCATTACAAATCTCTCGATTAATGACAAAATTTTCTTAAAAAAGAAGCGATTTCGAAAAAAATAATCCCCCTGTCGAAAAGAACGATAGTAATACTGCGAATGAAGAGCGATAGCTGATTTAAAATCCAGTTAGATCGCTCAGATAGTTACAGATTGTGACAGCGACTGGCAAACACTCTAAAATGGAGATTTTCGTATCATACGAAATTCGAATCAAGGCGCGCAATGCATCCCGGTCGACAGAGAGTCTTTAAACGCAAAACGATGCCAAAAGAACAGCTTCCAGATGTTTGACTCTCGTCCCAGCTTTCTCTCAACCCAACAAAAATGGCGCTCAACGATCGATTGGTATAACAACGAACGATTCGCATTCTGTTAAGTCTTAAACATCAATACATTCGACATTTAACTTCTAAAATGAAACTTAAGAAGGAAATGGCCGGATTGGCGGCCAAGTAGCTCATTCCCCATATGGCCACGAGCAATGACGAAAGCCTTCAACACGAGCATGCAAGGCTTAGAGCACTTCAAATTTGTGAGTTCTCGAACTATTTGGCATGACTTTCTTTTGTTTTTGGGTGCGGGTTATCTCCCAGTGCGGGTAATCTACTGAATCTTTTTTCTCCCTTTGGCAAAAATCGACCGGTGCGGGTAATCTGCCGTGCGGGTAAACGTAAACGTGCGGGTAAAGTCTCTCAAGTAGTTTATGAAAAATTGAGAGCAATGAGATGGGGCGATAATTTGACAAGCAGGTTTGGGATCCCCTTTTAAAAACAGGTATCACATTAGCTAATTTTAGGTCAGTTGGTACAGTACCAAACAAAAATGGAGTGTTAAATAGTATTCTTAATGGTGTTGACAAGACGGATTTTAATAGTTTAAGGATGTCAACTGATACGCTGAAAGGGCCTGTAGCTTTTCCTGATTTTAATTTGGAGATCTCATTTTCAATCTCATCCGTAGTTGTTGGGTAAACAAAAAAAGAATCACAAACTGGATTATGTAAATATTCCACAGGAGATTTTTCTACAAATTATAGGTATTGATTTAGTTAAATCATTACCTATGCTAGAAAAGTATGTATTAAAAGCATTTGCCACCTCAATTGGGCTAGCAATTTTCCGGTCATTTACTTTAAGCTCAATATGTTTTACGCTAGTTGGGGGTTTGAAATTAACTATTTGTTTAACTCCCTTCCATATTTTCTTACTATCATAAATATTATCGAAGAAATAACTATTGTAGTATTCCTTTTTGGATATTTTGAGAAGATGATTTAATTTATTCCTATATAATTTAAATTTTGTATTAATATAAGCAGATCTGGTCTTAACAAATTTCTTATACAAATTATTCTTGACATATATTGATTTTCTCAGTGCAGAAGTAATCCACGGCTTCGAGAGGAATTTGCGTTCCCTCTTGGAAAGTTGCTTAAGAGGGATAAGTTTATCAATAATAGTAGACATCAAGTTATAAAAGGAGCTGAATATACTTGAAGAATCTTGCTCTGGTGAAAAAACAGTATGCCAACTGATAGAATGAAATTCACTTATCATACCCTGTGGATTAAAATTTGAATAATCTCTTTTATACAGTTTAACATTGTTATGAAGAGTTAAAAATTTATCAAAGATGAGAAAATTAGGCAAATGATCTGTGATATCATATATTATATTTCCACTGATTGTGAAATGTTCTAGTGAATTAGTGTTTTAGAGTGATCTGTTATTCTTGTGGGCTGCAGAATATGAGGCTGAAAACCAAATGAGCTAATAATATTTATGAATTCATTAGTTGGATTATGATTTTCAAATTTGAGAAGATCAAGGTTAAAATCACCTAATATTGCACAATACTTGGTTCCTCGATCAATCTTCTCAGCAGTGGAATTCAAATACTCAAAAAAGCTGTCTAGATTACCATTGGGATGTCTGTATATAATGCCACAAAGAACATTTAAGCTATAGCTATTATGCATTTCAATCCAGAGAGCTTCATAATCAACAGTGGAAGTTGATAGCTCTGATATGACGGTAAAATTCAAATCATTTTTAATGTAAAAACCAACACCTCCAGCATTTGAGAGGGTAGGTTGTGAAAAAAAAGAGTACCCAGGCAAATCAATATTTAATAAGGGTTGTTGATTAACCTTAATTTTAGTTTCAGTTACACCAATAACTGAAAAGGGAAAATATAACTCTGATAGCATAGTAGTCAAATCCTCAAAATTGCTAGACAAACTTCTAATATTAGAATTTAATATAGAGAATGCATAATTACTTGAAAGACAATCAAAGATATCAGGATTGCTATGAAAATCGTGAAGAGTATAGTAGCTAAAGTTAGTATCTACTGGCATGTTCAGGTCAGCATCTAAATTTGTCAGATGGCACACATTGTCAGTATAGCTAATGGTTAGCGATGGTAAAGAAGAGTACTCACTGGCTATTACTCCATCAGAGGCATTAACAGTGCCATCGGGACATTTAGGGCAGTTATTCATAGGCACATCTGTAGATTCAGTTTCCATGGCGTTTATGTGGAAAGTCTATCAGAGATTCCATCATCCATTTTGCCCTTGAGCTTCTGGTCCTTGTGGTCCTGATCTTCTGTTCTGATTCCTGATTTTTTTTACAAGGTCCAGACTGTTAATGAAGAGGACTGGAGATACCTCAGTGGCTCTCAAGAACACTCTCCCATTTGAAGTCCATAGAAATTTGTATTCCAAATCCTTCTTCAATTTATAAGCTTCATTAAAGAGCTCGCGATTTGTGGGAGAAAGGCTTTCAGAGATGTACATTCTATGCTCAACTGGGTAACCCAGGTCATTGGATTTTATTTCCTTAAGTTTCATTCTTGCCTGATAGAACGCATCTTTTGTGTCACGTCTGACAAACTTGACAATAATGGGCGACGGGCCGGGTTTTTTGCCTTTGTAGGATTTTGATGGGGGAAGGCGGTGGCTGACTGATATATCTGTGTCAGTAATATCAACACCAATAGCTTTTCCGATATCTTTCACAATTGAATTCGTCGATTCTTCCGGTATCTGCGGAACGCCTCGTATCTCCACACACTCCCTTCGAGTATATTGTTCCAAGTCATTGTTTGCCTTGGTCACAGACTTGAGCGAGGTATCCAATTTATCCAGAGTTTTCTGCAATGTCTTGTTCTCATTTCGTAGCTTCTTGTTTTCCTCCTCGCACACTGTAAGTCTTTTAAGTAGGGCATCATATTGTTTGCTAGTGAATGATAAGAGCTCTTTGGCCTCCACTACAGATTTCTTTAACTCATCGAACGTCATCTTAAATGGAGCTAGCTTTTGCTCCAATTTCTCCTCCAAGATAGCAACTAGCTGCTCACTTGTAACGGCGGACATGACAAAACGACAATACAAAACATGTAAGAAGTAGTAGAAAACAAAAATTAAGTAGTAACAAGGCCACTTGGCTATGATATTTTTTCGAATTTGGGAGCTCGAAAAAACACCGCCATCATGGCCGCCGACCGCTGACTCCAGTAAACTGCAAAGTAAACTGCAGCAGCTGTAAAGGAAGTCCTGGAGCATGCAGGTCAACTTGCCGCGTATTGGTACCGCGATAACTATCTACTCGCAAATCCTGACAAATTCCAGGCGAATATCCTTAATCCTAGAAATATCGACCCCAAAGGACAATACACTGATATAAGTACAGATGGCAGAATTATTACAAACACAAATTACATCAAATTACTTGGCGTCCACATTGATAATGGTATTAACTTCAGTGGCAATACTGGTGAACTATGTAACAAAGTAGGAATCCGTTTGCGCCTGTGCAGTCTTATTCCCTGTTCAGCTAAGCTGACTATCTGAATCTCTCCTTTCATCCCTTGCAATGCTTGACGATTTAAGCAAGGTCTCTGGCCTCAGACTCAATGATAAGAAAACGGAAGCTCTATGGATTGGCGCAAGTATTGGAAATGATAAAATTTTGTTATCGGGAAAATAACTCAAATGGCCCAAAGATAAAGTAAAATCCCTAGGTCTATGGATTTCAGCAGATCCCGAACTATCTGCCTCTTTAAACTACAATGAAAAACTTGAAAAAGTTAAAGAAATCCTAAGATGCTGGAAATACCGCCGACTCACTTTGTTAGGGAAAATCACTAGTGGTCTTATCTACTTTCGCCTCTAGATCTTCGCTCAAACTACAGGATTTTAAACGAAATAAATAATTTAATCTAAACTTTTCTATGGAATTTTAAAGGCGACAAGATAAAACGGAAGGTAATGATCCATGATTTCGGTGTTGGTGGCCTAAAATGATTGATATTAGTTCCTTCAATAAATCCCTCAAATCCACATGGATTAAAAAATATTTAGATAAAAACAACAAGGGAAAATGGAAATTTTATATAACCTTAAAAAAATATGGCTGTCAAAACTTTTTTTCCTACAACCTCAACGTTAGAGACACCTTATCGATTATAACAACTTAATTCGGATGCCTTTTTAAAAGAACCATTAGGAGTCTGGGCGGAAGTTAACTTTGAACCTGAAAGAACATCGAAAGATCACTTTCTGGATCAACAACTTTGGGATAAAGATAGCCAACAAAACAGTTTTTTTTAAAAAAAATGGTTCCCTAAAGGAATAACTCGGGTAAAACATCTTTCAAGACCGGACAACAACTTTCTCTCGTTAAATGATTTCCGCTGTAAGTATTAAAAAGACCCTCGCCCTCTCAGCTTCTACGGATCAATATCGGCTGTAAAATCTCTTCGGACTGATTCTAATTTTCAAGATTTACAGAATACCGACCACGAATATGAGACACTTACAACGAGAATCTTACAGACCAGAAAAGCAACTACATTAATATATAAAAATTGACTAGTAACAAGAGTTCAACCCCAGAGTCGAGTCAAAAGGAGTGCTTAGTGGATTGTGGCCTACTTATAAATGACAACATAAATTGGACTGCTGCCTATCTTTTAGCTAACAAATGCACAAAGAACACTAAACTAATAGAGTTTCAGTTTAAATTCTTACATACACGTGTACCAATCGATAACTTGTTATTTAGAATAGGTCTACAGAGCGATGGAATGTACAGTTTTTGTCACACCTCCTCTGAGTCAGTATTTCATCTTTTTTGGTCATGCCGCCAAACATCTCATTTCTGGAATAAACTTACTGAATGGCTGAAAAACTTAAATTTACTCCCTAGAGATTATGCTTTGACAAATATTACTGCTTTGGGTCTGAGGCCAGATATCTCTCAATCTGCGCTTCTTATCAATTACTGCTTCCTCTTAGCACGATATCACATATGGCATGCTAAAACAAAAGATGGTCATCCAAATCGTACGCATTTCATTTGCACACTAAAATCACAATATGAGATAGAAAGAAAAAGTGGAGACACAAAGAAATGGAAACCTCTTACATGATATATGAGAATTTAATATTTCAGATGATATTTTCTATAGGGTTATCCATCTCCTACTCATCAATCTATTTCTCATCTCCTGTCAGATGCATAACTCATTTTACATTTAATGTACCACATGCCTTTGGTCTGTTTTTTATGTCTCTATACTATAACCTCAAGCTGTAATGATAACTAGCTATTTTTCTTCTTTCTTTGCCCCTTGTCGTCACTGTATTTCTTACTTGTGTAAGTCGTGTAACTGTACTTGTTAGTAGTATAAATAAAATAATAAGATTAACAAAAATGAGCTGACTATCTATAAGACTTCCACCTTGCCTTACCTCACCTACTGCCACTTGGTATGGCACTTCTGTAAGGCATCCGACAGTAGGAAAATAGAACGCCTTCAAGAACGTGCTCTAAAAGCGGTATACAGCACAAAATCTGCCTCCTACCAGAGACTACTAAAAATGTCAGGACTACCCACCTTACTAAATCGTAGACTGCAGGATTTTGCTGTACTTATGTACAAAGTCAAGAACAACCTCAACCCTACTAACGTAGCAGAAATGACGTTTCAATTCTAATAATTCAAGCTCTTCACTTAGGAACAAGGACTTTCTTTTATCAAGATGTGAAACAGTTTATTATGGCAAACACTCAATTAGACACTTCGAACCTGCACTCTGGAAAAACCTTAGGGACAAAGTCAAGCAGTCATCTACTCTACAGGTTTTTAAAAACGCTATCAGAAAACTGGGCATTTCTAATATTTTAGAATATATTTGCTGCGACCTCTGTAGGTCCTAACTTGAATTTTATTAGTTTTAAAATAATTTAATAAACACAGACAGGAGCCCATTCCTCTTAAAGCACAGTAAATGTTGTTTGCAAATGTTGATTTTACTTTTAACAACAGTTATAGTGATCATTTGAACCAAAATCCAGTGACTCTAATTTTCATCGTAATTTACTGCCGAGTGATCGCTTTGAACAAACACGGAATGTCTTTGGCACGAACGCAATAAAATAGAAAGCTTTATTCCTCTAATAGCAAACGTGTTGCCTGTTTTTGTAAAGGTTTTGGCTGGGAAAGCTTTATGTTGATTTTTTGCCAAAGGCAAGAAAATCAACATAAAAAAATCATAAATTTTGAGCCTAAAACGCTTGAAAACACAAGGTTTTCTCATGTGGTCACCCACCCAAGCACTAACCCCGCCCAACAGGGCTTAACATCGGTGATCTGCGGTATGGTATTCATAGGAAGCGAATGCTTTTTACATAGGTTTTAGACCGAAAACCATTGAGTATTCCAAAGGCTCATCTGTCTGGTAACGTTCGCCACTTCTCTTATTTCATCAATGACTTCTTCTCCTGGTCGCATTGACTAACCATTGCAGGTTACTGTAACTGGTCAATTTCTGTCACCTGATTGTGACCATGTGTGTAACCGTGACTAATAGGCAAGTGCATCCCACAGAAACGCCCCTAGGCGTCTTGTTTATATATTTATTTCGGTCCACGAGTGTCAAGCGCCTGTCACGTGGTCTAGTGAGCCACACATGTACGCATTGCGGACCTATTTTAACCATGTGCGTGCTCTCTAACCATACGCATGCGCAGAGATAATAAGAAGTGACACATGCGTCTTAGGGCCCAGACGGCGATTTGTGACTGAACGCAGAAAACAAGAACGAAGGGTATTTTTAACCTTGGGCCCCCCTTGGGAAGCCCAAGTAACAATGAACGACACTATTAAGTGGCTAGAATCGTCCGAACTCCAAAAATGCTAAGGCGGCTAAAAAGAAAGCATGGGAAGACATCCTCAAACAATACCCAAATGCAGCCAAAAGCAAGTTCGATATCTAGGTCGATTTCGACGAAAATAACAACGCGAAGGCTGACGAGCCTTTCGCGATGGGTTCCGGTGTTGAGTGACGCGTGAGCGGTTCGGACAGTAGATAGAAATGAAAAGCGCTCTAGGCCTTGGTGTTGTCGACGGTTTCGATTATGAGCTCTCAGTAACACACCAAGAATTGGAAGGATTTGCCAATACCAGCTGTCAGCTTCTCCGTATCGCCTGCTCTAGAGGGCAACAAAGAGATTAATATCTACGTGACACCATATCGGTTTTTCAAGACTAGATTCAGGGATATATACACAAACACAACCAAGAACGTCGAAAGAATCGAAAAAGTGGCTTGGGAGTCCCAGTATGGAATATTGGTGCCAGCAGTTGAATTTCGCAGTTTGGTGCGCAATGACTGAATCTGGCTTCTTGAGGGATATCCTAAAAGAGGATGGGATGGATCTGAGTCAGGATGCTTTGCGGCCAACCTGTTTTCCAGATTCTAAAATCCAGAAAACTACAAAATGGAAGTAATCCAGCTCTGATTTTCGATTAATAAATATACAATATCTGATTTTCAGACTATAGTTAACCCGATATTTGAAATCAGAAATCAGAAATCAGAATTCCGAAACCAGAATTCAGAATTCACAAATCAGAAACCAGAAATCGTAAATCAGAAATCAGAAGTCGAAATTTCTGAAAATGAGAAATTTAAAATTGAGAAATCAGAAATCTAAAACTGGATTTCCGAAATGCCACCTGTAATATCCAATTCCGTTATTCTCGGTTTATCTCAGTTTGTGATGTCAATATTGCAAAAATGAATCGGAAAACTCTTTAAAATTTCCCTGCCGGGGGTGCGTACTCAAGTGAGTTTATTCTGCCATGCTCTTTGTAGAGATTGTGCAGCACATGTCCTCCTAGATAAGGCAGACAAGTTTTCTCTCTCTCTGAAAGCATGGATTATGAAAGTGGGCTGTTGACTTAAGGAAGCCTAATGTGCTCGCAGTGTGCTAGCATACAACCTGCTACCTTGCTTGCTAGTAATGTTGCAGTATCTTGAGACAGTCCTTTATAAAAGTTTGAATAGTTTAACATAGAATTTGCCATAAAACGTTTCAGCAACTCCATCCTTGCAATATCTATCAAACATGGACTATATGAGAGAAAATTTTAGTCGCTTCATCAGGTTTTCTAATTAAATACAAGTCCAATTCATTCCTTAACCTTTCAGCAAAAACTTTGGATCTTTTCACAGTAAGTAAGGTAGAGTTGACAATTTCTTAAATAATGCTTGGTGTTGGTGACTGGCGTTGGGATGTTGTTGTGCATGGCAGCCGCATGTATGCAGAACCCTTCTCCTCTGGTCTTATATTTTTTGCCACGTTAACGGCAAAATATTTCTAGCGATTGCACCTGCAAACGGGGTAAAAGTAAGTTAAAACAATTGCGCTAACTAGAATCAATATCGTAAAATTGAAACATGTCCAGAAATCGTCAAAATTAAGTTTGAATATTGTATAGAAACGATCAAGACAGCTTCTGATTCAAAACGCCCTAAAGCGAGATTCCACGGTTAACATGCTGAGAGGCTTGCGAGAAATACGCTTGACTAAAGTGCAAACTTTTATGTTTAGTTTATATAGAGCTCGATAATACTGTACCGCAGTTGTTGGAGAGAAACTTCGATCTTGGGTCAATAAATCATGTGGTTTTCATACACGACGAATCCATTCACAAAGTTTATACTCACGTCTTTATCTGAGACGGTAAAGTGCTCCTCCATTTCTTCTTCTTGTTCTATAATATCCAAAGAGCATCAAAATCATCGCCAAGCAAGTATCAAATCGTCTAAGTTGTCCGCCATATTTGTTGTTGAGTGTGCACTCTCGTGATCACGTGACCGACAAGTTCAACATCGAGAACGGGCCTACTGTTGATCTCTTTGAAGTTTGCCGGGTTTCATAACCAGTCCCCTCTACTAACTATGTTCCGAGATTATTGAGTATTGTATAGAGGTTTTGCACGCGTCACGTGATGTCATAGCAACGGTAACTACGCCGCCATCTTGCTTACCAGGTCAAAACAACATGGCGGCTGTAGTGGGCGATCGAGTACCATCTTTAAGAGGTTACCGAGACTCACTCAGTGCTGAAAATCGAGCAATATACGATGCGAAACTTATACGTACTGCAAATATTGATCCATACTCCGCGAGTGCGAATTTTTTCTCTCAGTATATGGCTAAATGGCAAAAGATCGAGTTTCCTGATATTGTGAATTACTTGCTGCTTTCCACGAGCAAGTTTACGAAAGAGCAAGTGAAAGCCTACAAAAGCTTGCAGGCCTATCAATACTTCGTTGCTGGCTGGGTGAGAAGCATCCACATTGGAAATGGTACATCAGACACGCAAACCCACCAGTTAGATGTTTGTGTGTTACATCGTTGGAAGTGATCTCATGTTTTTAGCGGTCACTGCTGAGTTTTAAAAGATTTCTTTATCACAATTGTTTGGGTAAACCCCTCTCAGCCGCTAAGCGAAGCACCTCTGAAACCCTGGCTGGCTTTGAAAACGAATGGAACCGACCTTACGGGACATTGCAACTGTATGGCTGGACTCGGCTCAGAGGTTTGCTCTCATGTTGGTGCTGTCCTATTTGCAGTTGAAGCTGGAGTAAGAATGCTCAAAGCCAAAACTTGCCTTGCCTTGCCAGTGGCTTATGCCCTCAGCTGTCAGCAATCAACGTATACTGAACTTCAGGCAATAGATTTACTTCTTCAAACACAAACAAAAGGAAGCTAGAATATCTGGACTAACTCCCCAGTTACTCCAGCTTCAACTGCAATTACAGTAGCCACACTGACCATTTAAGGGGTCGGAAATAACATTAGCCAAAAGAGAATGTTTATGTGAAGCAAAGCTCCAAGTTGAACTTAACACAAGAACAATTGCATCTGAAGGTGTTTCTTTGTAAACAATAACTACTTATTTTTTATTATTTTTTCCAATAACACCATCAAGGCCTTTGACTGCTGCTCTTGCTGCTGCATCATCATCATCTCAAAGTTGAATAACTGCTGTTGGTTTTGTTGCTGTTGCTGCTGCATAACTTTCAGCATGTCTGCTTGTTGCTGTTGCATTTGCATTTACTGTTTCCTCAGGACCTCCATTTTCTCTCTCTCGAGTGTTTGATGCTCCTTCACTTACTTTAGCTCTTTCAGTTAAGTGTTCGACATCATCACCTCCACTTCTTCGTTGACGCTTCGGTTTATCATCGCTTTCATCTGCTGACGAGTCTCTTTTCTTCGTCTCTGACAGTTTCTCCATCGCTTTCAGTCTAACATCTTCGGACTGAGCCCGGTCGTATTAAAGTCTTTTACTACCTGTTCCCTGTGTTTCCTGTAATTCCGCTTCGCTACTTTGTAACACACTCCACAAGAAAGACGGCATGCGCAACCGCGACAACCAACAGCCAAGCGTTTTTGCCGAGGAAGCGGATTACCTGGCGGGCCGTGCGAAACTCAAAGCTGACAATCGCGCCAAGAATGTTGGTTATTTTTTGCTAAGCGTTTGCAGGCCTTTGCCTACGTCATTTGCCACATTCTTCATGACCTTTTGACGGTGCGCTGACAATTAAGCCAATAGTGGTGACGACTGCTAGCAGAACAGCTGTTGTGGTGAGGCCATATTTTCTAAATATTGCTTTTGATCTTTCTTTTAGTGGGAGCGTTCTGATCTCACTCTCTCTTTCATTATCGATTTCATTATTTTCTTAATAAACTAAGAACTGTTTAGACAGATATAAAACAACGTAAATTCTAAACTAGTTTCATACGTTGTGAGGTTCCCCAAGGCTCAATCTTGGCCCCTCCTGTTCCTATTGTACATTAATGACCTCCCAAACTATAACCTTGTATCAGAGGTGAGGATGTACACCGATGACACTAATCTCACGTTTACCTCCAAAGACCCCGAAGAGATGTTTTCATCCCTGATTCATGATCTAAGCAATCTTAAACAATGGCTCGACTCTAACCGGCTAAGTCTTAATGTCCTCAACACCAAGTGTCTGTTTACAGGCATAAGGCATAAGATCTCTTTGCTTCCTAGTGAACCTCACATGAAAGAGTCCACAGTTACAAATCATGATGCCTAGGCGTTCAGGTAGACGAAACGCTCTCGTGAGAGCCCATATTTCCGAAGTCGCCGGTAAAGTTGCTTTTTGCCCTGAGGAGGCTAAGACCGATATGTCCCCAAAGTACCCTGCTCATAATCCATAAGTCAATGATTCTTCCACCTCTCGATTATTGCAACGCTGTGTGGGGCTGTATCGGTAATGGCCTCAGTCAAAAACTTGAGAAACTAATAGAAATACGACTCCCGCAAAACCTCGCAAAGCTAGTTTTTTAAGGAGTCGTAATGGATTTTGCTATCAGGGATAAAACCCCAATTTATTTATTACTTTTCATTATATCATCATTATCATTTTTTTTACTTTATCATTACTTGTACATACATACATACATACATACATATCCTTTATTTGAATACGATGTGGTTTAAAGCTCAAAGTTTGTGGGGTTGTGTAAAAATGATAACAAATGGATAAAACTGTATAAAAATAAGAATAACATCACTTACAAAATACAACTACAATTGAAACTCTAATATACAAGTATAACTCAAATATACAGTAAGATTTTAACCAAAAAGTAAAATGAATTTACATTAGTTACCTCTAAGTAAATTGACTATAGTTAAAAGCATTAAAAATCTTGGTAGTGCCTGGGCAGCGACTGGACCGACTGTGCGCTAAAATCAGGTTCCTAAAAATAAGAGTCCTTGTTCACTTTGCGATAGAAAACAGTAAACTGCCTCAAGACAGCATTCCAAAGAATAGCGCCTCTATAGCTAATAGGTTTTTTAGAAACTGCGAGTTAAAACGCGGGACGATTATGTTATTACTCCTCAAGTTGTATGCAGTGCAGGGTTTATTTGTCAAGTATGAAAGATCCGTAGGTGCTTCACCTATAAACACGCTATGGAGTAGTTTAATTAATCGAAGTTTATAATAGAGGGTTAAAGTATTCCGGTTCGAATGTCGGTAAACCTCCGCGGTAGGCGTATCTCGGGGTAAGTTGTATATAATTCTGGCTGCCCTACGGTGAAGTACTTCCAGAGAATGTAGAAGCTCTGCATTAGGGCAGCCGCCCCAAACGACTAGTCTA
>OX453280.1:15402732-15475232 GCA_949710005.1 Ricordea florida
GCGGCGGAAAGAGTACCGAAGCTAGACGCGAGGTCCTACAACTCCCAAGAGTACACGATACATGATTCTGATACTCGTGTTATCCCAGGATCAACCAGTGTTGAGCAAGTCAATTCGGTTAATCCTCCTGCAGTTTGCATTTCCACAGCGGTGAGGTCAAATGATACTGTTGCAGTCACTGCAGTCGAAACGAGCCGACCAAGAGTATGTTTCAAGGTCGTTCCAGTCAAGATTAGCTACCCAGGTAGTACCGAGAGGATTACAACCCATGCCTTTCTGGACAGTGGTTCAGATGCATCCTTCTGTCTGGAAAGTCTCGCACAGAAATTAGGCGTAGAAGACATGAAGCCAACCAACTATACAATGATAACAGCCAATTCGGAAAAGCAGAGATCTGGATACAAGGTTCAGTTGAGCATAGAATCACTCCAAGGTGACGTGAAGTTCGACCTCAATGATAATTTGACGACGAGCAGTTTTCCTGTTACACTGCAGCACATGTCTTCTTATGAACTCTTACGGAGGTGGCCCCACCGTAGTGATGGTGATTTGCCTGAAGCAAAGCAAGGAGAAGTTTCAATTCTGATAGGTGCCGATCGTCCAGACATAATCGAAAAACAGTTAGACTAGAGAGAGGGAGAGAGTGGTGAACCTGTAGCAGTAAGGACACCGTTAGGTTGGACCGTCTTTGGCCCCATTGGAGAAAGTACAATGGATCACATTCGTCTGAACCTTAGCCGTACTGATCAAGAAAGCCTGAATGCTCAGATGGAACGAATGTACAATGAAGAGTTCACTGAAGCTAATGCTGACGCTGAAAGCGGTTTGTCAATAGAAGACCGTAAAGCTCGCAAGATTATGGATCAGTCAGCCACATTGGTGAACGGGCATTATCAGCTAAAGCTTTCATTCCAAAAAGACCCTCCTAACCTCCCAGACAGTTTAGCAGTCGCCGAAAAGGAGACTAAAGAGGTAAAAGGTGAAGTTTCAGAAGAACACAGTGTTCCAAAGCCAGTACAGTAGTGTTCTAGAAAAATACCAGGAAGAAGGATCCTCGAGACAAGTACCCGATGGTGAAGTGTCTAACCTGAAGCCAATCTGGTATCTTCCTCATCATGCAGTATGGCACCCAAGAAAACCAGAGGAACGGAGAGTGGTGTTTTTTCACTGTGCTTCCGTGAGTAATGGAACGTCACTGAATGAACGTCACTGAATGAACAGCTTTTAAGAGGACCTGAAAATACCTGCACCCGACGTGACAGTTGCGCTAGAGGATTGTGGAACGCTTTGTTATCTATGGTGGCCAATCGGTGACGTGTCTAAGGACCCGAAGACCTACCAAATGCTAGTACACATATTCGGAGCAAAATCCTCGCCTAGCATAGCCTACTACGCCCTTAGGAAGACAGCTAAGGACAATGAGCAGAATTTCTCCAAGGAGGCTGTTGATGCTCTGTTCCGAGATTTCTACGTAGACGATTTACTTAAATCATTTGCTGGTCAAGAGCACGCCATAGAACTTAGTAAGGAGCTACAAGAGTTACTTGCAAGAGGAGGCTTCAAACTCACCAAATGGATTTCCAATTCTCGCAGTGTGTCTTGTCAGCGTTCCCAGTCGAGGAACGAGCCCCGCACATTAAGAATTTAGACTTGACGTCAGAATGTTTACCCATGGATAGAGCGCTAGGAGTACAATGGAATGTGGAGAAAGATACGCTAGACTTCGTTGTCAGCAGTAAGTAACAGCCAGAAAACCGCAAAGGAGTTTTGTCATCTATCGCAACTGTGTTCGATCCGTTAGGATTTTCTAGCCCATTGCTTCTACCCGGGAGAGAGATAAGCCAGGAACTTTGTAGGTTTGACTGGGGTATGAGATTGCCAGAGGAGTTCCGTATTATTTGGAGAAATTGGAGAGAAGGGGAGAAGGCTTAGTGAGTTTAGAAGGTTTCAGTATTCCGCGATGTTATAGGCCGAGGGGATTTGTCGAACTAAAAGAAGCACAACTTCATCATTTTGCAGATGCGTCCCTAGAACATGGTTTTGTGACAGCCTCGTACTTGGGTCTTACTAATGATCGAGACCAAATAAATTGCAGTTTCGTCATGGGCAAGTCTCGTGTAAGACCACTGACGATCACCGTAACCATACCAAACCTAGAGCTGCAAACTTGGCAGTCCGAATCAATCGGGTGGTGATGAGAGAGTTAGAAGGGAGATTGAAGATTGACAAAGTCATTTATTGGACTGACTCTGAGATCGTCTTCAAGTATATTGCAAATGATGTTCGAAGATTTGTGACCTTTGTTGCGAATCGAGTGGCTGTTATAAGACAGGAATCAGAGCCAAGCCAGTGGCGACATGTGCCTACAGAACTCAATCTTGCCGACCATGCTTCACTTGGGACTAAGGCATCAGAAACAGTGGATGCGGCGATTGTGCAGAACAGTTTCTAAAACGATATGTTCCAGCGCTATTCATCATGGAACCGATTGCGAAGGATAGTAGCCTGGCTTATTAGATTTATTCGCAAACCGAAAGATCCTAAGCTGAAGTTGGACATAAGCTTCAAGTTTGGTCCCAGACCTTTGTCAGTGCTCGAGCTAGATGTGAGTGAGAAGATGATCGTAAAGTTTGTTCAGAAGCAGTTATTTGCAAGGGAGACCGAGGAGTCAGTGATTAAGAGTAGACTGGCTCGTCTAAGACCGTTTAAGGATCAAGACAGTATTCGTGTTAAAGGGCGCTTGAAACATTCAGATTTGCAGTCATTATCATCAGTCAAATGGACACATAGGAACCTATCAAGTCCTTGCTGAAATTAGGCAGCGATTTTGGATCGTTAATGCAGTTTCTACAATAAAGCCTGTTCTCAGTAAATGTCAAGTGTGCAAGTGACTGCATCGCTTCCAATTGTCCGTGTGTCGTCAGATAGCAAGCGTCTCATTTACCCATTTGCGGCAGTAGGATTGGATTACTTTGGACCACTCTACGTAAAGGCGGCACCCAACACAAGATCGAGGAAAGTTTCATCCCTTCACAAGCGGTATGGATGTATCTTCACTTGCTTGAGATATCGAGGAGTTCACACACAGTTGGCTGAAGACCTGTCCAGTGATTCTTTCATCAATGCAGTGCTACGGTTTGTTGGCCGAAGAGGCCCGCCAAGGATCATTTGTGGCGATAATGGTACTAATTTCAGAGGAACTGAATTGGATGTCATAAAAGCCCTGAAGGAGTGGGACCAAGAAAGGATCCAGTCTACTATGGCTCAGAGAGGAATTGAGTGGAGATTCAATACCCCCGCTGCGAGCCACCAAGGCGATGTGTGGGAGAGGCTCGTGCTTTCTATAATGAGAATCTTGCACTCGATGGTTGGAGAACGTACGTCTTGTCGATGAAGAAACGTTGAGGACATTTCTGGTTGAAGTGGTAAAGATTTTGAATGACAGACCGATAACACCTGTCTCAAGTGATCCACAAGACTTAGAAGCCTTGACTCCAAACCATATCCTTCTATTTCGTCGGAACCCGTCCACCCCCCCAGAAGTGTTTGAAGAAGAGGATCAGCACAAGGCAAGATGGAAGCATGTTCACCTGCTCACGAATGAGTTCTGGCAGAGGTGGACAAAGGAATATCTACCAACGCTTCAAGAACGTCAGAAGTGGTTACATCCGAAACCAAACTTCAATGTAGGAGATTTAGTTCTGGTAATAGAGAAGAATGTACCTCATGGTCAGGGGCCTAAGGGTGTAATCGAGCAAACCTTTCCCGACAGTGAAGGCAAGGTGCGCCAAGTTACGGTGAGAACAGCAAATGCAGTTTACCGAAGAGACATCCGAAAACTCTGTTTGTTAGAGGAACAGTTGTTGAGTCGCCTTGAACTAAAAGTAAAGCAGGTTTCAGAACCCCAGAAAGCAGAATGTCAAGGATTCACCCCAGTGAAGACCAGTCTGAATTAACAGTCCCGCGCTTGAAGGACATTCAACATGACATGCAGTGTGAATTAGAGAAAGACCTTTGAGGACATGCAAACTTTGAGTAACACCGTATTGCTCTTATACGTCGAACTTTTAGAGACATTTTAGTAAGTCGCTGTGTTGGACTATTAGAAAGGCTCCCATGTCGCCTTTCGGGGGGGGGAGCGTGTAGTCGCATTTCAAGACTCTTACCTAACGTTTATGACGTAGTATTGTACTTATGTATCGCAGATTCGTTTTCTCACGATCGAAGTCACATGGAGTTAAGTTCGATTCCAGTTTCAAGGAATTAGGGCAAAATAACTTGTAAGTAATGTTCGTTTAGAACTTATTGGATCGTTTCTAGTGTGTAGAGCAATGTTTCGAACAGTCGTTTCTTCTCTTTTAGCGAATCTATCAGCGCCGTGCTGAGCGAATACGAGTTAGTGGAAGTAAAAGTCAATAACAAGTGGTCAGTTTTCGTAGCTGAGTAAACGCTACAACAAGGCAGCAAGCATAATAACAGGGTCTGGTTGGGATGTCAGATCTGGTCAGATTCTTCGTGCCCTGAAATGGAAAGCCTCGCTGACAGACGTGCAAAACAAATGAAATCTTTAATGTTCAAAATAGTAAATGATCTTCTACCCGAATACCTGTCTGATAATTTCGCCAGAGTAAATACCATCCACAGACACAATCATCGAGGCGCCCAACAAACCAGTTTATTCCGCGACCGAACACTGAGGCCCTCAAGAAGTGGTTTCGTTATAGATGCGCAGTAACATGGAACAGTCTGTCCACGGAGGCTGAAACAGGCCTCTAGTAGTAGTTTTTATTCTGCTATTGTATATTAGAAAGTACTTTTTACTAAACTACTTTAGCATTTAATATAAGATTTTTCAACAATGTTAGTAGTTTTTAAGTATTAGGTAATATATTTATTAGGGTTAATGCGCACGGCTCTTTTGAAGACCACTTGTTGGTGATAAGGATCCCGTGGCTACATAAAGTTCTACTACTACTACTACTACTACTACTACTACCACTACCACTACCACTACCACTACCACTACCACTACCACTACCACTACCACTACCACTACCACTACCACTACCACTACCACTACCACTACCACTACCACTACCACTACTACTACTACTACGATAATCGCAAGGAACCTCGAGACCATATCCACCTCCTCTGTCTACTCGTTTCCCCTTGATTATTACATTTCTATAGTTCGTAGGCCTCTGCAAAAAACCTGCTTAACCACCTAGCCATTAATACTGGGACCATTAACTTCAAATCTGTTAGTCGCATTATTTCCATGAACGTCATCAGCTTGCTGGGTTTCCTTTATGCCAGATTTTCACCTTATAATCGCAACTACCTTGATGTTTTTTTTACTTGTTTTTTTTTTATATTTTATGTTACTGTTGTTGTGAACTGATGCAATATACTGTATACATGTTACAGCTCCATACATATTTTTTACCATATTTTATTTTTTTCTGAAGCATCTCAGCGGGCCGGAATCCCAAATCCCGAATCTGATTGGCTAATCGCGCGCTCGTAACCGGTCCAGCTTTTTACGATACGGACCACGGTCCGGATTTTTATCCGCGCTATTCGCGGCAAATTGAAAAAAAAAGGAAACAAACAGAAAAAATAAATAAGTTATTTACCGGTCTAGGTCGGTCCGTATGGGAAAAAAACTGTGCCCTTGGTCTTGAGTACGGCCCTCGGCTTTCGGCCTCGGGCCGTACTCAAGACCTCGGGCACAGTTTTTTCCCATACGGACCTCCCGCCCGGTAAATAACATATATTTATTATATCTGTCAGTTAGTACGCGCGCTGTGATTGGTCAATTTAGCGGGCCGTACTTCACTGTACAGCCCGCTAAAGTTTGTTTTGGTCACCAAAATGACTCCAGAGATATAATAAATATCTTATTAACCTCGTTTTCTCGGTCCGTACTGTAAAATACGGATCCTCGTTTTTTTCCGTCGATTTATGGCCCGCGCGCTTAAAAAACTCGGTCCGTATTTTACAGTACGGACCTCGAACTCGATTAATAAGAGGTATTTATACTACATTTTGGGAAATTTCTATTAAGCGGTTAACGTCCATTAAGCGTTAAGTTGGCTCATTCCCAAAGGGTGATCGCTTAATAGAGGCTTGATTGTGTTTTGACAATGTAGTTGCTGTCACTTGCATTAACTTGCTAGTTAATTTTAGTGTCAATGCTAGTGTTAATGTTAGTGGCAAGTATCAGCCAAGTGGCGTTACTACCATATTTATTTACAATATTTATTTTAATTTAATAGGACAACAGTGGGAATCCCTTCTTTTCCTGATTTTTTATGTTCTAATTTTATACTTTTTCATCTTGTAAATTACCAAACATTCCGATGTTTTCTTTTTCTGGAATTAAATTTTTGGTAACATCTTGTTCGGTTACATAATCAGAGAGTCAGTGTACTTTAAGAGTTAGTCTACTTTAAGTATTGAAGTAAACGGTACAGTCAGTCAGCCCAAGTGTCAATCCTCTGCGGAAGCATCGTCCCTGGAGTGAACACTAGAGTCATTCCACCCCAAGTATATCGATGTTCACGAAGAGCCTCGCCCCTGATCCATTTTCACTGTGTTTACTGTGTATCAGTTATATATATATATTTGCGGTTTATTGGAGCAATCGCGCTGTACCGGTGCCAGTGGGATCGATGAATATGGCGTTCAGGGCTGAAATGAACTAAACGAAGTATGAAGCGCTCATTCAAAGACGGCTGGATATCGACATATCACCTAACAGACGAAAATCAATGCCTTCAGGCAAAGTTGGATTGACAAATACCTCTTAGATTCCAAATTACAGAGTAAACTACTCGTACCGAAGTTGAGCTTAAAGGGATAACTGGTCTTGCAAAGCACGCACGCTAGTGCCAAGTCGTTCGAAAGCCGAATAGCTTGTCACGGTTACTTTGTGCTGATATTGATATTTTAATCCTGGCTTAGTGCCAATCATTGTGTGGGTAGATAGGTGGTGTTGCTTCGGTGGGGAATTGAAACACAAGAAATTTAGATAATAAAGCAAAGGCAAGTTTATAAAGTAATTTGTAAAACTGTAAGGTAAAAGCGGGGGAAAAGAACCTCGTGTGAAAAGGTATTGTGGGGATAGTTTCTAAAGAAACTGGTGCTGCGTCGGTGTGGAATTGAAGCACAAGAAATTGGGATAATCAAACGAATTGATAAAGTAAGTTATACCACTGTAAGCTTAAGGGGGGTGCTGACGTTTCGAACGTTAGTCCTTCGTCAGAGCTAGCTGACGAAGGGCTAAAAAAGCGTTAGCCCTTCGTCAGCTAGCTCTGACGAAGGACTAACGTTCGAAACGTCAGCACCCCCCTCTTTTAACTTACGGTGGTACAAATTACTTTATCAACTTGTTTGATTATTCCAATTTCTTAGTGCCAATCAGCTTTCTTGCAACCCGGCCGCGGCCCAGATCGTGTAGTACTTGGAAAGCCGTAGCGTTCAACTTTCCGCCGGGGTACGGCAAGGCTTGAGTATGAAACATAATTATACTACAACCACATCCCTAAAACATGAAAATATAAACCAGGATGGTCATTAGTAGGGAATCCGAGAATTTAGATGCTGACGACTGATATTCAACTGATGCAATTCTATCAGCCTAAGAATGTTATTTAACGGACGAGCATGAAGCAGTTCGAGGGCCAATTGAATAAAATTATTTTTTAGATACAGAATGGCGAGTTCAAGCTAAAAAAATGTGGAGACACAAGCGAAAAATAAGACATAACGCCACGAGGGCTAAGTGGAAATTTACTGCGGGAAGCTTGATGTACGTTAAAACAGGATTTCATGGAAATACTTAAGATTTTCAAGTAGTCTCATTGCACGTTTCTCATTGTTGTACAACCCTTTAGGCACTTGGGCGGTATGCATATCTCTGGTGTAAGCAGTCAAGAAGTAGGCGGCGTGGTTTTGTGGTTTACTGAAAACCTGCGACATAGCGTCGCCAAGGCCACTTAGTTCTATAGACGTCAGACCGTACTTAGCATTCCGTCCAAACTCAGCCAGACAGTGCGTGGGTATTATTGAGTCAATGCGCTCATTCTGAAAAGTTGCGAGAGTCAAAATTATTCCAAATATCTGTTTTCTGGAAAATTAAGTCAAGTTATGACTCAAGTATACTTGAATATGGTTTGTGACGATGATATGACTTTAGTACACTGAGGAAACATTTTGCTTATTAATGACTGAATAACCATAATGGTCGCTTTGCATCAAATCCTTCATTTATAATTAACGTTGGTCTAAGTTCATTCTATAGCGATAAATATAGAAATAGCAGTGAATAAAACCTTTATGCTTGATGGGACACGCCGCTCGCGCTGACTATCAATTAGTGTTATTTATGACTTTGTTTTGATTCACATATTAAAGCAAAATCGGTCTCAAAGGATAATCACTATTGATTTACGAAAGATTTGGTATTCACTTGTAGAACTTAGACGATTCCTTAGGAAATTACATAAGGTAAATGGTGAACTCGGAGAAAAATGAATCAGCAATAAAATCCTTAATGGCTACTCTGCCTTTAGGCGCTCGATTGTTTTGCAAAATTTAGTGTGTCCTTGGCATTCTCTAGATTCCAGCCTAATTTTACATACAAAGGACTCATCTTGCTTTGTAAAACGCTTCAGATCCCACCGGAACTCAAACAGCATAGCTTTTACTACAAGTAGCGTAAAGGAGCCTTCACTGGCTAGCAAATATTATTTGCTAGACTTATCGCAATATCCTAAGAAATCGTAATCATACAGAAAGCAACTTTAACAAGTGGATGGGAATTTGGTTCGCTTGAATTACTTCGTTTATCTAAACAGTTGCATCTTACCGCTCGTTGACGTTCTAAACCCCTGTCATGAAGACGTTCACACTAGTCATAATTCTCACAATAGTTCTCTTGGTTCTGTTGTCGTTTCCTGAAGAAAGCGATGCAGTTGTTTTTGTTCTTACTCGTGGCAAAGTGAAGGACCTACAAAAGCAGACCTCCGAACGTAAACGAAAGCGGAACAATGCAAGAAAGAATAGAAGTCGCAAAAAAAGGAAACAGTTATCCAGAAGAAAACTTAAAGAACTTCGACGTTGGCTAACACGCTTTCCAAAGAAGGTAAATAGGATGTAATATTCAAGTTGCATGTAATACTAATTAACTGACGCATCTCTAAAGCAGCTAAATTACTTCAATTCAAAAATGTTGATAACAATTATGCGATGCTTTACTCAATTAGGATAAACTGAAGTTATTTGTTTATAGTTTCTTAGTTATATACTAATGAGTTTCGAAATTCTTTGGAAAAATACATTCTTTTTAGATTCATCACTTTTCGACTACTCACTGCTTTGGTGAGTATATTAACCCATCACTATACCAGTAGAGTTTTCAAACATTTATAATTAGTTCAGCTTTGTTGAAACAACGAATCATTAATTAATAATAAACTGGATTTATGCAGTACATTGCTAGCGACTTCAGCTTGCCTGATAAAACTTTGTGGGTTAATCTTTTGCAAAAGCTATTAAAAGAACATTGTCAACAACCTACAATTCAGATTTTCAATTACTATTCCATTAGAATCAGATTTTAAACCGCTATTGACATATCAGTAGAGAATTCTTATATTAGCTGTGAAACATATGGCTACCTTTCCCTTTCAGAACAAAAACTCTGACAACGGTGACGGCATTGCCAGACGAAAGCCAATCTGGAAACTTGCTTGAGCAACATGTCCTAAAATATGGTCATAGAATCTGCCTTAAGCCGAGAAGCTATTTTGTGTAGCTCCACAGATGCTTTGAAATAGTCAGCTAGCAACCTGCATTCCCAAGTGCGACAAGTTCAGGGTAAAAACGAAGAAAATGGATTCCTGACGGAATTGGAGCATTGCTCTCGTAAATTTATGACTATTTTCGAATAGATGAATAAGAAGTGAGACACGTAGTGTTTATATATAAGAAGGAGACATTGAAAGCAAAAAATTAGAAATTCTGAATAGAAAGTTAAGACCATTAAAATGTAATATGCATTTTAAGACAATAGAGTGCTATTGAAGGATTAAGTAGTATTACTACAGCTTTGTCAACGGAAAGCCTTTTAGTCAGCGTTGTTTACGTTATAGTCTTTTTATCGTTAAAAACAACTTTGAACGCGGCCATGCGGTGCATTCGTCCACTTATGTTAGGTGTCATAAAAGTAGTAATATTGAGTTTTTTGTACATGTACCTTGTAACATTGAGAAAAATTTCTCTACTTTGAGGGATGTTTAATGGCAAAGAATGGAAATTATGATAAAACATGATAATTATAGAACGCATAGTCATTTCAGTATAAAATACAGTGGCCTTTACCGGCCTACGAATATTCAACAATTACTGTATGAAAACCGAGTTTTGACTTGATATGATCATCATTGGTCCTATTTTCATTACTGTTATTGGTATTTTTGTTTATTGGAAATTATTGGAAATATTTCAAAGCGCACACTTACATTTTTCTTTCGTCATATCCTCTGAGTTAGCGTTTTAGGTCCTCGGAAGTTTCTTTTCCTGAGAATATACCGACGGCGGAACCTTGTTATAATCTTCATAACTAAAGTCTTTCTCTCCTTTCTTTTTGTGAGTTCGTAGCATTCTTCATGTTCAGAAACGCAGCAACTTCTTCGTTTCAACGTTTCAAACTCGCTATCGTTCATTTCAACACTCGTCAAAGTAACTGTTGCGTGACGTCAGTGGCACAACGATAATCGAACGGTTGACTTTATCTTGCTGAGTTTGACCGATTATAATCTATACCAACTCACCAACCTTGGCATTTTGAGCAATTTGACTGGTTCACTGCCTAGAGATATTTGTTGTGGTTCAATTTTTTCCTTGGTTTAAACTTTATTTGCCTTTTTGTTTTGGTATGGTAATGTCGATGAACAATAGCGCTGATGAACGACACAATAAACTGCACATGAAAAATACAGTCTGGGAAGTTTTCTTTGCAAAACAACAACGTGAAATAAGAATATTTCAAGTTTAATTTGCGATCAACCACGGTAAAACTATTAAATAGATTTAGGCAAACCTAAAAGCGGAGCTCCTCACACAGTCCCTCCAAAAATGCTTGAAAACTTGTAGAAAGAACTCAGCTTTATGCTTATGTCCCTCCAAAAACGCTTGAAAACTTGTAGGAAGAAAATATTTTTCCTCCAAAACCGCTATGAATAATCCGTTTCTTCAGCAAAACATTGTAGACTGCTGTAGACTGCTGGCTGTAGGTTGTGTAGCCGCGGCAAGCCGCAAAAAGCGCGCGAAAAACAAAGCCTCCTTTCGGTTTAAGACCTTCTAAATATCCCGGATGACTATGGCCGCCATGTTGGGGCAACATCGTCGTCGTCGCTAGGCGCACGCGCCCGCGAGCCATGCCGCTAGCCACGATGACCATGAAAACTCAAACGCATGGTTTTCTCAATTTCTATCCTCGCACGGTAGTTATGGGGCTCCGCTCTGCGGCTCTTCGAGCCGCTGTGGAGCTCCGCTATTAAGTCAATTCAGGAGATTTCGAGGCTATGATTTCCGTATCACCCTATACTTCATTATACGTGCTGTAACTGTACAATTTCTTTAGCTCAGTTGGTAGAGCACCGGACTACCGTGCGGGAGGTTGCGGGTTCAAACCCCGGCCGGACCAACACTCAGGGTCTTAAAAATAACTGAGGAGAAAGTGCTGCCTTTGTAATGACATCTGTAAATGGTTAGACTTTCTAGTCTTCTCGGATAAGGACGATAAACCGTAGGACCCGTCTCACAACACTTGTTCCTAATGATCTATGGGACGTTAAAGAACCCACACACTGTTCGAAAAGAGTAGGGGACGTAGTTCCCGGTGTGGTGGTCTATCTCTACGTCTGGTTGCATCTGACAATTCATGCATGGGTTGAGTGGGTGGGTGAGATCATATATGGATTGATAGCGGCAGCCAGAGGCGCCTTTACATGCTGACGTCCGATCTCATCCAATAGAAGTGTAAAGCGCCTTTGAACATATTCATATGAAAAAGTGCGCTATATAAATTCATTATCAGTATCAGTATCAGTATCGAAAACAAGAACCTTTTTACGCGTTTATTATTCTAGACAATGCTGCTACAGCAAGCATAATGAACTATGGGGTAACAAGGAAATTTAGGTGTCAAATCGAGTATCGTAATTGGATTACTTGCCGAGAAGATGCAGTAGATGTGGAGAAGGGAAGCCGAGATGTGGAGCCGAGAAGGACTGAAATGCTTATCGGCGACAACGAAATAATGTGTCAAACAAAGTCAGGAATGAAAATTAAACAGCTCATCATAGGAATGAAATTCAGGAAAATCTTGATAGCCCCAAAGCCTTTTGGAAAGAAATTAAGAACGTTTTTCCAAGCAAGAAATTAAAGACAAGTCAGCGTGTCCAGAATCTATTAAGACCGAGGAGGGACATATAATTGCTGATACATCAACTATCGCCGTGAAGTTTAATAATTTCTTTACAAACGCCGTCTCTAAGCTTTTGGTAACCGTTTAACAGCCTGTAGGTACTCGCGAGTTTTTTTCTATGACAACTTTACGGATCAGAAATTGTGTCTACTACCAGTAACGGAGAGTTTTGTATTTAATCAATTGAAAGACTTAGCCCTGGTTCAAACGTCGCGCTATCGTCGTGTCGAACTCAATTGTATTGAGTTCGACTTTAGCACGACTGCAGCGCGGCAGTTGATTCAAACGTCGCACTAAATAGCTGTTGATTCGCCCCCAGTCGACTCTTATGAAAACAGGAGACTGGGGTCAAGTCATCTGCGAAATTTAAAGATGGCGGACACAGATTCACCCGTAGGCCAAAAACGAAGGGCTGTGCTTTTGCGACGAATTCCAGCACAAAGAAAAAGAAGGATGTTAACGCAACATGCTTTGCTTTCCTATCATAAGCAGTCTGACAAAGTCCCCCACAAAAAGTGTTGTAAAGCGCTTTGAGCCTTGGGATAAAGCGCTATATAAATCCTGAATCATCATCATCATCATCATCAATCATCATAAAGAAAGATGGAAGCGGATACGTGTGCTCTTTCTCGTCTTGTGCATTTTGATCAACTCGCGAAACTCAAACAGACCAGTCATCCGATCATGCCGCAGAGTTACAAGAAATAATGGATGGTGGGAAATCGTGTGGAACCAGTACTCTGATGCAAGATTTAAGAGGCTTTTTCGAGTATCAAGAGGTACTTTTTTGTTTATTCTTGGCCAGATTCGACATGATTTGTTAAGAGATACAGTTTGCGAGGAGCCCATTTCTCCTGAATGTCGTCTTGCTATCTGCCTCTATCGTTTAGCTAGAGGTGATTATTTATATACGATAGCTGAAATGGCTGGAGTTGGTGTATCCACAGTTTGCACGATTGTTAGTGAAGTCACTGAATCAATAATTAACAACTTGTGGAAAGATAATGTTATGGCACATTTTCCATCAGATGAAGCAAGCATGAAGGAAAAAATATTGGACACTGAACAGTTGTGGCAATTTCCCTATGCATGGGGTGCTATTGATGGTTGTCACTTACCACTTAAATGTCCCGCTGGAGGTCTGGAAGCTTGCAAAAAATACTACAACTTCAAAAATTTCTATTCCATAACATTAATGGGAATGGTGGATGCAAAATATCGTTTTATATGGGCCAGCTGCGGATACCTGGGAAACTCCCATGATTCCACTATCTTTAAATCAACAAAATTATGGGAAGATGTAACAGCTGGAAAGATTATTCCAGAGATAGGAAAGGATATCGGGGGTGTAACTGTTTCTCCCCTTATTTTAGGAGATTCAGCATTTCCTTTTAAACCATGGCTTATGAAGCCATTCACCAATGCTGTGCTTACACCAGTACAAAGTAACTTTAACTATCGGCTTAGCAGGGCACGTATGGTTGTGGAATGTACCTATGGGCAGCTAAAAGGTCGCTGGAGAATTCTACTGCGCAAATGTGAAAGTACCCCTGTGGAGTTGAGATCAGCTTGTTTGGCTTACATTGTTTTGCACAATATCTGTATCTCACGTGGAGAGAGCCTTTCCAGGAAATTAGACTTAACAGTTGACCCCAGCACAAATCAGATGAGAGACAGGGCAACTATTAGAAGGTTGCTGAACATGACTGAGTGTGAAAGGATTCCAGACACCAATCGGGAAGCCACCCGTATTAGGAACAACCTTGCACAGAAACTATGGTTGGAAATACAAGGGCATGGTGTTTCTTAGCTTAATTATGCTTACTTAACTGTTCGAAGTTGAGAACTATTTTCAGTCACTACTGTTGTTGTTTTGACATAGTAATATGAAGTTGTTTTTGTTTAATATTTCAATAAAGTTACAATAAATATCAACCATACCAAAGTAGTCAATCTCTCAATTAGAATTCAAGTCTTTTATAGCACAAAACTATTCAAGGTATTTGAGCAATGTACATTCATGTTTTTTGTAACTGCAGTCAAAACTAGAAAAAAACTCAACATTATCTCAACTGTTTTCAAACCACTATCAATTAGCCTACACTGGCTTTCATTGGCATAAAAAATTCACATGTGTAAACTGTCAAATAAACAATGTTAATTTATCCAACTTTTATGACAAAGACATCTAAACAGATTTTTAGTCTTTAAAGACTGAAATAGCTCTTGTTGTTTTCTGAATAGTAAACACTTTGATGGACATTTGCTGGAGTTAAGCTTGCATCAAAAGGACTACTGCTTCTCGACTGAGATCCTTGCCGAGATGCATGAGCACTGACAGTTTGATCATGACCTGGGGGAACTTGAGCCCCCTGAGCTGGATAACCACTGTAATAAAGTTGGGGTGGTGCCATCATCATTTGCATTAATCTCATTTCATGTTGTCTGGCTCTTTCATTCTCCTCCTTAAAAAATTCCAAATCTTTAGTGGGGTCTTTCTCAATCACTTGCTTCATTGTTTCAATTGCCTCTGCTACTGGATCAACTTTTACCTTTTTCTTTCCCCTTTTCACAGGAACAAATTGTGCTTTAGGTGCAGTATCACCATCCTTACTGCTACTGTTCTTACCTTCTACATTTATTTCTTCTGAATCTGAGTTTTCCCTTGTCTCAGTGCCATCAGCAGTCTCAGGACTTTCCCCTCTGTTTGAGCATGAGGGTTCCAGAGCCATTTCTGGGATGCACGAATCTCGAGTCTTGACAAAGCTGTAAAGCTGGCTGAACCAGTCACCTAGGTTCTTCTCTCCCTGAAACCGTTTAATTCCAGTCGCCGTTCTGATGGTTAAAGCGGCTTTCTTGCATTCGGCTACACATTTCTTAAATTTGTTCCTTGTTTGACTAACGTCGAAGGGTAAATTTTCACCACGGCTGGCGAGTCGTTCTTTAAGCTGTTTCACGACATCCGTATAGAATGCCGTGTTTCGCAAACGTGAGGTGTTTCTGAATATAAGGTTTTTTCTGAGATGTTCACTCGAACAAATGATGTCAACCGTATCTGTTATTACCGTTTCCCGCCATACGGCCTTCCTTCCCGGCTTTCGCGAAGTGCTCGACTTTGATTTTGCGGTCGCTACGCTTGAAATTTCTGATAAATCCGACTCACTCATCATGTCACTGCTGTTTTCGCGTTGCTCAGGTGACCCGGCTTCATCTTCGTACTCTGAGCTTTCGTTGTCAACACTATGAGCAAAAGTACTTCTCCAAGCCGCCATATTTCAAAATCTGAAACATATCTACGCATGCGTCTCACGTAATCCCGCTGTGAAAGTGCTCGGGACTACATTATCATAATGTATGCATTAGGTTTCACATCAATTTTGCACGACGTTTGAATCAAACGTCGTGCCAATGTCGAACTTAAAAGACTATAAGTTCGACTTAAGCGCGACTGTAGCTCGACGTTTGAATCAACGTCGCGCCAGAGTCGGGTAGCGCGACTAAGCTTGTCGCGCTACCCGACTCTGGCTCGACGTTGATTCAAACGTCGAGCTACAGTCGCGCTAAGTGTCGAACTTAATTCATTTAATTGAGTTCGACACGACGATAGCGCGACGTTTGAACCGGGCCTTAGAGGTGAAGAAAACTACGGGCGTGGATAGACGGAATTCCTGCGTGCTTGCTGAAAGACGGTGCTGCTGTTATCACCCAGAAATCACTTTCCTTGTAAATCTTTCTCTGACAACTGGTGAATGGAGGATGAGTGAAAGCAGGCAAGAGTTGTTTCTCGGCACAAATCAGGTGGATGGGAAGTTATGGACTAATTACCAGCCTATTTCGATAATACCAGTACAAACGTTGTTGAAAAAGCTGTTACAGTGCTGTAACGTTTAACTTACAGGTCATGTGATGATACTCAGGAGATTTGATTCTTTGTCTTTTTTATTTAAAAAAAAGAGTGCATGCAAGCATGAATATGTCTGCCTGCACTCTTTTTAATGAACAAGACAGAGGACCAAATCTCCTGAGTATTTTCTCATGAAAACAAAATGCACAAGCGATTAAGGTTTATTAGAAGACGCACAGACGTCGGAAAAGGAATTAGGGCCTTATTTATCGATCTAAAACAGGCCTTTGATACTGTCTCACATGACGATCCATTTGTAAGCTCATAAGATTTGGTTTCGAGGAACCCTCTCACGCGTAGTTGACGAGCTACCTAAATAACAGAACTCAGGCTGTTGTGTTGGAGGTGAGCTGTCCAGTCGAATGTCTGTTCTTAGCGGTGTACCGCAGGGCAGCATCCTTGGCCCCGTATTGCTCACCTATAAACGACCTATCGTCCCGTATTCAATTTTCCACTATCATTATGTGTACGGACGACACAATGATCTACCTGTCGTCCACACCCACCTCTGATGTTGAACTTAAGTTGTCCCTAGATTAACTAGGCTCAAAACCATCAACGAGGGGGACATTGGGGTTTACGGTATTGCGGTATTGGGCTTATTTTCAGGCGGTAATTCAAGTCCCAAGCTACGGTATTGCGGCATGCGGTAGCCCTACGGTATGCGGTTTTTCGTCGTTTTGACTGACGGTAATCGGTAAAAAAACATATTTCGCGGTATTGCGGTTCAGTTGAAGTGACGGTGTTCACACTTCTCGTCATAACTAGCTCCGAAGTTCGCGTAACATAGCAAACCAATCGTGATTTGCTTCATATCATTGTTGCTCTACAAAAATTTCTTTGATACGAAAACATCGGCACATAAGAGAGATAACTGAACGCACTAGGTGGATACAACTTTAAGCGTGACCGATTAAAAGTGCGGTATCGGTATTTTGTAGATTTTGTACTCTGTATTTCGGTATTTGCATTTTTTTCTTACGGTATTGCGGTATTGGGTACCCCCCAATGTCCCCCTCATCAACTGATCAGAAAGTGACCAAACTGGGCTTGGAACCTCTCTATTATAGAAGACGGACACACATTTTAAGATGTGTTCCCAGATACCTTTCTAATTATTTTAACGTAAGAAACCGTGACATTCACCGCCCCAAAACTAGAAACAATATCGATCTTATTTTAAAGAAAAGTTAACTTTAAATGCACCAAGCGCACATTTTTCTACAAACGTGCAAAAATGTTTAATAAGTCTTAGAACTTATAATTATTCTAATTGTTTATTTTAAATTGTACTATATACTTTGTAATTTGTCTTATGCATGACTCGACACAACAGTACGCAAAATTCTAAACGTAGGGGTTACTTGACGAAATCTGGATATTTCTAGCGTTTTTCACGCAGTCCATGATAGCGGGGCTCACACGCGCGCGTGGCACAGAGCCCCATACTCATGGAATACGGTCAACCTCTTTTCGTTTGGTTGTCACGTGACTGACGGAGCGTACGTACGTACGTACGTAAGCGTCTACAGGTTGTATGGGTAGGGTAGGGGAGACTATCAAAAGGAAGGGAGGGGTATCTCAGGCGTGTCTTGGCAAATCCACATCTTTTATATTGGACATTCACAATATGATCAATTGACAGCTGTCAAAACGGGATAGCCACTGACCAGCATCACATGACCATATTGTGGGCTCATGTGTCAACTCATCGAGGTGACGTGATTTATTTGGAAGCTGTCCGCTGACCAGTAATTGATTTACTAGATCGTGGGCTCAAGTCTCGAGTTCTGGTAGCCGCGTATTTTTGGCGGGAAATTGCGTTGACGACTGAAAAAGAAATTTTCCGTTCATTGTCTTTTTGAGACAATATTATTACTCTACACCGTTAAAGTTTTACTAAAGGATTAACGAAACAATTTCTATTGCTGTGTCAACAAACAATAGCAGAGAAAGTATAATTTGCAGAACACAGGGTTTAGGTGAAGAGCAACGGGAAAGAGAGCGGAAGAGAGCAAGAATTAACTGGGGAAGAATGAACGAAGAAGATCACCAAAGAAAGCGCGCTCGGGAAAGAGAAAGGAGACGAAATTATAGCGAAGAACGCCGACAAGCAGAAAGAGTCCGGGCTCGAGAAAACAGACAAAAAATGTTAACGAAGAATGCCGAGAAGAGGAAAGACTCCGTGCTGTGGAAAACAGACAAAATTGTAGCGAAGAACGCGAAGCGGAAAGACTCCGCGCTGTGGAAAACAGACCCTGCTAAAAGCCATGCAAAAGAGAAACCTCAGCTCGTAAGGTAAAGCAGAGAAGGTTTTTTGCCCATGATTATAAATTATAGGATTGACGGAAACCTTGAAGTTCAGTAATAGATTCTTGAGTGCTTAATAATTTTACGATTTCATTTAATAATTCAATTTGAGTGGCATCCATAACTCAAGTTAATTATAACATAACAAAAAACATTTACATTTATTTTGCTTCCATGCAGGCTATATACCGGAACCTTGATATCAGGCTAAATTATAAGTAAAAAATATTAGCGGAACTGTCTAAATGTGTTTTTATATAGATAGTTATATCTAAGCCCTTTTGCATACATTTTACCATACCTTGGAGTAAACATTTATTTTACCGAGGTGTTCTTTTTAACACGAAAATGACCAGAGTTGTGTCCTGCATTTCCCAGTAGCGTGTACAAATCTTTTAAAACATTTACGCAAATAGAATGGTTAATTTTATCAGGAATAGAATACAGTACATTGGTAATTTGTGTTTTTTGTAGAATATACTCCATGACTTTGTAGGTAGAAAGACCGTACTAATGGCAGACGAAAGTTTACACAAAAATCATAGCGAGTTAACCGACCTCGACACTAAACTATAGTTAAAAACGTTCGTGAATTCCTTCGCAATATTTTAGAATGCTTTTACAGTTTAAAGTGAAATGAAAGTACTAAACGGGAGCCCCGCTTTTAGGCTTGGCTAAATCTATATATTACCGGCCGATCTACACCCCGATAAAATAATGCCCTTCCTTTATCGTAGACTTCTTACGTTAGCTTGCCGTGGCCCGAGCAATGCGAGACGTCTGGCGACTTTGAAAGAGAAAAGTTTCATATTATGTCGAGAAAGACCATGTCGACGATTCGAAATCTATCTTGGCCGAAATCAAAGGAGAAGATATTGAGATCACTTCTAACAGCGAAAACGGTGAAGATGAACTCGAAATATTGCAAACCTTCGCCGCCTAGCTTTAGCGAAAGATGAAAAATAAAGGGTAGATGGAAAGAAAGAAAGCTTGTAGTTGATGTTTTTTAGGTGTCAAGAATGTCTGGACAGGTTCCAAAATTGGGGTTAAAATATTGGAAATTTAGAGCGCGGAAATTAACGCTGTACTTAATTAACGTCGAGGAAATTAACGCTCAACAAAATTAAAGCGACTTAAATTAACGCGAATTAACGGTCGACTGAGATGGAGACGGGTAATCCAAGTATTTATGATTAGCACGATGCACATTTTGGTACTATAAGTATATAGGTTTTGGGTAAGCTGGAGTAACAGTATGTTAAATATGTCAGTGTTCTAAGTACTGCAGTGTGACTAGTTATAAAATAAAATAACTCATTCTATTTTACTGAGGCTTATCAAAATCGGTTTTGCATTTTTTTATATTACATAACCAACAGCAATGCCGGCTAGTCGAAGAAAGAAGCGTGTGTATTTTCACTTAGATATTTTATGTTCAAAACTTTTATAATAGTCAAGGTTTATACTTCAATATTCAAACTTCAGCAATAAAACGTAAATATCCCACCCACACTGATTGTTCGCATTTTCCTTGTTTCAGCGCGCACACATTCAATATCGAGATATATTTGTATTCAAACACTGCGTTCACAAGCGAAACGTTCTGAGGTTTCTACAGCATGGAATATACCATGTAGTAGTGAGAGGAGGGTCGCACTTTTGTCAGTCACCTAAAGGTGGGGGGGGGGGGGTAAGGAGTTTTTTTGTTAAAACGCGAGGGATGGCCAACACTTTTTTGGACAAAAAAATACTAAAATTCCCCAGCCCTCCCCTCCCCCCAAGTAAAAACTTACCTTCCCTTAGTTCATTTTGGTCAGCCCACAAAACGTGAAATTTACATTAGGAAATAGGAATAAATTTCCATACTTCACTCAATCTTCTCAAATTCTCTGATAAACTTTAAGTGACGTGGTTGGTTGACGGGGTGGCAAAGTTCCCCATAACACATGTAGCTATGTTCTGTTTATTAACAGTATTCATCAAAAACAGAAACAAAGTAAAACGTAAATTATGAATGAAACGAGTAAGCCAAGTAAGTGCCATAAGATTGCCTCAGACGCCTTACTGGCAATATGAGCTGAAGTAAAACAACATTTAATTTCGAGAGAGACATGCAAAGCCAACCAAAACATCCGCTTTCAATTGATGCCAATAAGCGAGGTCCCAAGATGTCTCTCCAAGTTCTAGAAATCTTATAAATCTAAATTTAAGTACACTTCTGGCGTCTGGTATTTCTGATATCTTATCAGAATACAATATCAATACAATAGCAGTCACTAAGAGTGCAATAGACTGAAATAATGTTCATCTACATTTTATTGAATAATTCTTAAAAAATAGATTGCCATTAATGAAACGCTGCACGTTGAACCGTTGGATACGATGTTAAATGTAGGCTAAGTTAAGTCATAAAAACAAAAGGAAACAAAGGGATAGTTGGGAAGGTTAATGTGGAAATAAATTATCATGTGTTTATCTAATACAACGATACGTATTATGACCTCTCAATTGTCTTTTAACAAAATCTTCCTGTGATTACTTCCTTGTCTCTCGTGATATGATTGACAACACACATTTCACACATTTTATTCTTTTCCAATTTACAAATTTATAAAAACGTTGACCCGCAGATAGCTCATTTGCTAATTGAGGTGGATCAAACTAGAACATACTAAAGAAAACTGAGAGAAAAACAATTAAACTAAAACTGAGAAAATTAAAGAAGATTATACAAAAACTGATAGGTATATAATTAATTAATGTAGAATAAGATTTTTATCCTATTGGCGAGTAAATATTTAAAGTGTTTTTGTCATTTCCGTTTCCATAACAAAGCTGACTCCGTGAACAAATTTAGAAACATAGGTTACTATTTGGTATTGTTTATATCCAAATGCCATAGATACCGATATAATGAAGTGTTATCAGAAACATTTGTGGTAATATTTGAATAATGGCACACCGGGGTGTCAATAGTTTGACTTTTAAGCGGGGTTATTAGTCAGCATTTTCCTTCACATTTATTAAATGACGTTAGTTATGAATGTTTCTAATACTTGATGGTCAAGCTTAGCAGCAGAAACAACGTGCTCCAAAATGAAAGGATTTCCACTTCTATTAGCCTTTGCTACTGTGTTATATATAATTGCAGCACTTTTTGTCCAGAGTAAAGGATTTGTGATATCAGTGTCAGCGAGACGGAATCAGCTCAAGGTTAAGAACACACGAGTTCGGAATGAAGAGAAAACATTGCAAAAAAGACTCCGCAAACTTCTGAATGAAAGAGAAGCTTTGAAAGGAAAAGTCAAGAATATTAGAGAGCTTATAAAGAAATACAAGCACAAGGTTAATCTTAACTTTCTCACTACTTATAAACCATATTTCATTTTTTTGTATTTAAGGCCCGGTTCAAACGTCGCATTCAAGTTTACATGCCCCCAATCTAGTGCATGTAAAATGCGACGTTTAAATTCTATTAAATTCGGCAGATTTGTATTAAATGCGACTTCAGTACTAGTCGAATATTCGACTGATCTAGTCGAATATGCGCCTGAAGTTTGACAGTTAATTTAAACGCCGCATTTTACATGTGCCGAACCTTATTCATAAATTATGTTTAATCATATTATACCCATAACACCACAGTTTTATGCTATATGACATGCGCAAAAAAACTGGCGGGAAGGAATCGCGGGTGTAAGAAAGCAATATGGCGGCTGTCGAGTATGTGTGGTTCGTGGTTGTCTCCAACCAAGAGAGAATGATTCTCTCTTGCTCCAACAAAGTATACATGTTTGACATGCGGTAATTTTTTTTTATAAAATGCTCTGTTTCTGAAGAAGACGAGGAAACACAGGACTAGAGGGCAGGACGTGAAACACGTAAGGTTTTGTTAAACCGAACATCAGAATATGTAGTCCATACCTTGTGCCACTAGCCTTCATTTCGTATCAATCGACGGTACGATCGACGTCGAGGGACACGTGCCGTGGCATTTCTTTGCGATAAAAAAAGCATAACAAGAGAACAAACATACAGAAGCAGCCGTCTTCTTCTTGCTAGCTGATGATACACTGCCATCTGCATTATAAATCGCCGTATCCTGTTTTAGCGCAAATGGTGTTTGAGAGGCATAAACGCCGCAAAGGCAAAATGTCCTCCTTATTTTTGTCAGCCATATTGGCGGGGAACTTAGAGCGGAGTCTGGAAATGAAGCTTTCACTCGCACTCGGCAATTAAATTCGGCACAATTAAATGCGAAGTTTAAAACAAATGCCAGACTTGTTTAATTCAAGTCGATTTAATTAAGTATTAGATTCGGCGCATGTAAAATGCTACGTTTAAACCGGGCCTGATACGTTTTGCGGGAGTTGTATTTCTAGTACGTCTACATAAACTGTGTTGTTGATATTTGCAGAGGAAAATACAATTTGCTGGTGGCGACTTTTAACCCGTAATGATCTGCATCAGGAGACAAAGGCTGGATCATCCCCAGTGTGATAACCACTGCTGACGTCATCCACGGTCGTTTCGCATTCCTGTGTTGTCCATCAGTCTACCATGTTTACAAGATGGCGGTCGCAGTTAAGATAATTGATTTTGCATTGCTTTTATTGCTCCTTTTAATTTTAATGTTAAAATGTTCACCTTCAAACGAGAACAATCCGGGAATTTCTGAAGTTAGCCACAGTTTCATCCAAACTGTCCTTGAAAGCTATGTTCCCTCCGCTTGGAAATCGGACACAGTTTGGTTAGCGCATGGTGTAATAATCAGGAGTGATCAGAGAAGGTCAATTCTTCCAACCCAGAAGATTTCCTAGCCGAGGATATAATATTATGGGATCCATTAAGTCACAATTTAGACTTGTATCTAAGATGTTCTCGCTGTTTTGAAACTGGTGTCATGGAAAGATGGCGGTTCCTCATGCGATCAACCGCGGCGATTATATGGTTTGAACAATAATGTACTCCTCGTTAGCAGAGTGTACATCTGTAAACAAAGACACCAGACTATTTCCCATCAATCTGCCATTCTTTCTCAAGTAAGGGATTTGTTTCGTTTCCCATTTGTATTGTTTCAGAGATGCCGTATAACAAGAGAATATGCCAGATTTTATTATTTCTCATGCCAACGCTGACAGTGAGTTGCTTCATACGTTGTTTGTAACCAGAGTCATTCAGACACTGGTTACAAACAATGTATGAAGCATATGCGACACTTAGTACAGGTATATTTCTCTACACTTCGGAGAAATTCATGTGATCCTCTAAGCACAGAGAGATGATATCAAAACCCTGGTGAGAAGATTATAGCATCTTGTATTGCCAGAAATTACTTCGTGAAGGAAAAGTCATACAATAACAGAATGTGTCAAATGAGTGTGGATTGGTGGATTAAATTCACATCAGTTGATGGTCTTTTAAAGCTGTTAAAAATAAGACTTGAAGCGCAGGGCAAAAAGCCCACTTTTTGTTTTTGGACAATTGCTGTCACTGGCGTAGCAACTTGATGAGCATATTTCCAGATCTTGCTAATAAAACTGGATACATTACGTGCAATTCAAAGCTAAGAGTTGTAAGTAAAATTCCTAAAAAGAAAGGACGTAGCGAAACACTGAAACAACTTCGAAAGAAAATGATCGATTCATTTAAGCTGATCATCCGTGATTCTGCTGACAAGGGGATAAAGAGAACAATACCAACACCTTCGCCAGAAGTTATCTTGAACAATATTCAATCGTTTATAAACCAGTGGAGTACAATGGTACATGATTCTGTTCCCCTTCTTCCGGGTTCCGCAATACGCGAAATTGAGAAACTGAAAAAAAAAAAAATGTTCTCGAGAGTTCTTTGTCTGATATACCTCCTTCCGGGCGAACACATGGACATGAAGCTTTACATAAAACCTTGAACAGGAGCCTAAAATGGTCAAGAATTGGCCTAGAATTAGCACTTGCGTTTTTGGGAACGTTCTTCTACAAATGGAATGAAAGAAAGCTCTCGAGAAAGAACCCCAGGAAAGAAAGCTGTAACTTTGTACCGCTTGTGGAAATGTACTGTGAACAAAACGCCCAATTTAGTACTATAATTTGGTGCCGCTCTCAACGCAACAGAAATTTCAAAGGGGGCAGGTCGTAATTTTTCGGTTAACATTTCTGATGCTAGTGACGTTGTGGATTGCATAAGCTACCTGTTCGAAGGAATCTGCGACACCCTTACCGACGATTCCCTAACTTCCAACGACCAAAATGAAGACGAAACACGGGAGGATTGTGCTGATTCCCTGGACAATGCGTGTGTTGCCGGTATCATTCAGCAGGCATCTTATTTTTTGTCTTTGAGTAAGCAACTTGAGAGCATAATAGGCTATGCTTCGTTGACTGGGAGCAATGGTCATCAAGCATATCTATAAAAGTGTTTATCGTATTTTTCCAGTTTTGAGTCAAGAAGAAATGGTGAGAGTCATAACGCTAACTCTAAGCTTGATAGCTTCCTCCCTACAAACAGCATGCGAAAGGTTAATATCCCAGGCAATGAAATTAGCGACCATGATATTACCGCAACTACGCAATAATACATTAAGCTCCGAAGGAAAACACACCTCGAACTTACTGGGCTTGTTCAAGCTTCAAATGCACCGAATGAAGATGCAAAGGAAGTAGCTACTGCATTACGCCGTTGTAGACGAGTGGCTTTCGAATCCTGGTGACTATCAGAACAAAACTATTACACAGAGACCATAGCGTTTTTACAGGAAGGTCACTTTGCTGCAGAACTGGGAAACTCAATGCCACTTGCCGCATGGAACGCACTATGTATCCCCATATTGGTATTTACATCAATATTAAACATTCCAGTTTTGCCAGTGTCCCCGAGAGAGAACGTTTTGAACGAGAATCCAATTTTTCTCGCATACGACCCGGGATATGCAGGTCATTATGATGCTGTTGATTCCACTACCTCGAATGACCACGAAGGAGGATATGTATCAGCTTCTATCTGCACGGAATACGATACTACCAGATTGCACTAAACGCTTACCACAGGTTTCCTGTGGCCAAGGTGCTAAGGGAAACATAAAATGAAGTGTTTCCTGTCGTGAATATAAGTCTGCTTGTAAATGTTTTCACAGCGTTTTGGGATGCAATGATTACTGCCAATGCACTAATTGCAGTAATCCCCCGTGAAAAGAAGGTAGATATCAGCAAACCAATCCGGCAAATGAGTGGCAAATCGTATTACGAGCATAAGGCAAGCGGAACAACTGTAGTGCATTGGACACTATTTGAGGAGCACATGTTGCTGGGGTTAATAATTTAATTCTCGTGGACAAAGATTATAACCGCTGACTCGACAAGTATGATGAACTTTTTGGGTAAAAAACAACAACAGGTGGAGCGGAAATTTTCCGCACTTATTTCAAGCAAAAGGTCATTTGAGACACTAATGAAGGAACAAACCCGTATGAATAATGGCCAGTGATTGAATGAACTAATTTGAAGACTCGGTTGTATGTTATATGCAATTACAAGTGTTTTTCTCTTGTGCAAGGATTCCTAAAGCCGCAAAAACTGAGCGGAAATCATGGAAATTCGGGCAAAACATGAGCTCGTCCCGCCCTTTTTTCTCCGTTCCTCAAGCCTTTATGGAGGAGACGATAAATAACATAAGCTGATTACACCACCTTGTAATTCTCATATTATCAGTTAAGTAATCAAAACTTGATCCAAACCGGGTGAGAGGATTTCACGTTATCCAACCACGCCCATGACCGTGCCTTTTAGGATCTTCTCATTCATCAACTCTGCAAAGACAAGTACAGTACATGTATAAACCCAAATTATAGTAGCAGAACGTTACTATTGGAAGCATATGATACCAAAGCGCCTATCACGCGAATTCTTTCACACATTGCTTTATTTCAAAATTCTCCTTCCGCTATAGCTTGTTATGGATGAGGGTACCACATATTAATCAGCTCCGGTTTTGCTTGGAATACCCTTTTCCAAATATTGCACTTGTTCCTAGTTCGTATAGTGTGATCGTCCGGGTGCCAGGGTAGTTCTGAAAAGAACTGTTGTTGGTGACTGACGTTTCGACAACCTGAGCGGAAGTCATCTTCAGAGTCAAGTGAATAGTGTTTGTCAGACGGTGATGTCTTTTAAACGTGATTGGCCAGTTTAGCCATGATGGTATTGGCTGAAAGACTCGTGTAAAGTTTGTTACCAGTCATTGGTCGGTTTCGATTCGTCTATTGTTTGTCAAAGAGGTCGGTTTTAGGTCCGTCTATAGTTACTCAAATTATGTCGGTTTGTTAGAAGTCCGTCTGTCGGTTTTGTTTCCGTCATGGATAAGTCGTTTGTAAGGCGCCGGTAGCTGTTGACATCTGTTAAGAGGTGTCTAGTTTGGTGTAACTTATGATATTGCACAGCCACTTGTGTAAGCTTATATCTTATTCTGTGGTTTCTTGGCGTCACCGCAATCTCGGCCGGTGAGTCATTTTTCCACAATAGGCGTCACTAAGTACTGAATAAACGTTGTACTTGTTGTCATTGTTCACCAGTTGATGTTATTGGAATTAAACCATTTATGGTCTTGTAAGCTAGAAATATATTGTTGAATATTATAATTGATCGAAGAGCAGATAGCCGAAATGTTGTCTAACTTAGAGATAACGATTTGAAAAAACATGTGACCGCGAAATTCGCATTTTAATCATTTTGACCTATGACTATCCTTGAACAGAAAGAGGAACTACTTTTGTTGGCGTATGTAATTCGTGTTCGCTTCAGCAAATAACAACACCCGGCGTGATCACTCGATGAAACCGATAATCGATAACAATCGATGGCAATCGATATCAATCGATAACAATTAATCGATTGATATCGGAAATCGATGACCAATCGATGGCTAAAAAAGTTTTTAATTGCCATCGATTGTCATCCATTGTCAACGATTACCATATTTTTTGGGGAGGTAAAAAAATAATTTGACAGGAGAAATATGGTGAAATGTAATTGTGAAGATCATCGTTACCATCAACAACAGTAACAATAACTTTATTGATCTCTCTAAATGCGGGTATAATGCAAGAAAATTAACATTGTTAACACAAACTAAACTGGGATGAAAATGTTCGTACTCTTTCAAGTTACAACAGAAACCTACGGTTTAAAGTTTTCTGGTTACTGGCAGTCCATGGGAAGAAAATGCTCATTGCCATCATACAAAAATGAAACAAGATTAATACTTGCGAACATGAAGCTTGCAAGATGGTAATGCACACCAATTTCGTCCAGAACGTCCCGCAACAATTTTACTGTCATGTCCTCGGCTTTATCAAACTTTATTTTCTCTTGTTCCTTTTTCATCTTTTTGTCTGCCTCTTCTCTCCTCCTGTGCATTTCTTGTAGCTCTGGAATCTTTTCAACTATACTTGTCAAACCTTTAGGCATTGGCCATTTTGACTTATCTGTAATGGTGCCTAGTAGTTTTAGGATGGATCACGCTTGTGATTATCGATTGGTCATCGATTGGCCGATATCAATCGATAACAATTAACTAATTGTTATCGATTAATCGATTGGTTTCCGATGATCGATTGCTATCGATTGATCACGCCGGGAACAACAACAACAAAACAGATTGAAATGCGAGAAGATTCTATCTTTTCGTCGAGGGTCCAAGGTTCCAGGTGGGGGCTCGAGGGTACCAAGTCGAGGGTCAAGAGAAACAATTTTTTTACATATTTTTTAATGAGTTAAAAAACTAAGAATATAGCAAATAAATCAAATAAATATGAAAAAGAAAAAAAGCATTAGGAAAGAATTTAAGAAGAAGGTAACCGTTTTTTACGAATTGCAGATGGACATAAAGTCTTCTTAGGGACGGACCATTAGAAAAGTGATTGGGGGGGGGGGGGGAGAAACCAAAAAAAAATTCATGCAAGGGAAAATGCCAAAAAAAAATTTATGCAAAGAAGAAGGTCCAATTATGACTTTTTCACACGTAGTAAAAAAAAATTCGTGCACAGGGGTTCACCTGAAAAAAAATTCCTGCACAAGCAGTGAGCGAAAAAAAAATTCGTGCAAGCTGAAAATTCCCCCCCCCCCCATCACTTTTCTAATGGTCCGTCTCTTATTCGTGGTCATCGCCCCAAAAGTCAAGGGGGTAAGGGTGGGGCGAAATAGTGAATAGCACGCGGAGATCCCTCTTTGTTCTTAGAAACCTGATTATTTTTCAAATAATTACATTTAGAACCCACGGAAGAACATCTTTCATCATAAATCTGGTGAGATTCACCCTTCGGCTGTAACACAAAAAAGGGGGATTTCACATGTGCACTACACAACTGGTTTCACAACACTGGGTGACTGTCAACAAACTTTTCTTCTCTTGACATTGTCCAAGCTCCAGACAATGTAATTTCTGGGCCAGAATCGGCCGATTTCATTAGATTTATAAATTTCCACCATACTGTAATTTCGTAAGTTATGATTTTCGCAAAATGTCGTAAGCAAGTTTAACAAGAATAATTGCTTTGACATACATATGACACTACGCGACAAGTAATTGGCTACTGCACATTGCTAAACCAATCTAAGTGAGTGCGGAATGCTTGTTCGCGATTTCCGGTACGGTGATCATCTCCTTTGTTTCCATGAACAGATCACAAAAAAAAAGAAAAACAAAACAAGGATGTAAGAAATGATTAAAAATCACTTAGACTGAAATGCAATTTATAAAAATTTCGTTATCCTCAACTTCACTTTCGTTTCAATTGTTTCTAAAATATCGCAACTGGGCAATTAATTAATTTGACATGGATTATTCCAGAACATCTCGGATTTAACAGAAACCCGAGAGCAAACTGTAAATAAGTTCTCGCAGCAATCATCTTTGGCTTACTTTTTGCGTCGTGAGCTTCAAAGGCGACCTCACACTCAAACGGTCACTGTGTTTAAGTTTTTGTTTTGACAAGAAAGCAGTTTATCCTGGGATATCAGAAACAAAAGGCGGAAATACATGGTGTTGTCACACCCTTGGCACCTCATTACTGGAACCGCTTGCTGCCATTTTGAGGAGCAAAATAGATAATTTATTAGTTTCAAAACCATGTCGCCTTCAGTGGTCGTCTGAGTAAAGGACAAGGATATTTCTGGGTAGGTAGCCTATTCACATTGCTCTGCTGTATATTGAAACTCCGCACTGTTTCAAGAAGTGTTTTGGAGTGGCCGGGTATTCTGCAGTTGAGCCGCATTAAAATTTACGCTTATCCTTTTTGCATTTCCTCCTAGCAAAAAGCACCGTTTCGGAATTCAAGTGAGTTGACTAATGACGTGTCGAGGTTTTCGACTAAACTTTGCCGAGTACTGCTTGCATGAGTAAAGATTGTAAGTGAAAATTTATTCATTTCAATGACGAATTACTGTTATTAGTGAAAGCTTTTAATTTGTGAAAAATGCCTTCAAATGCGCATTCTCTTTTATAAGCTAATAAGAATAAGCTTACATCATGAAGTAAATGGCTTTTTGTTTAGTCTTCTCTTCTTTACGTGTCTTAGGAAAACTATCCCGGCTCACCTGCTATCTGCTGGCTATATTGTTAATTGTGGCTGTCAAAATATGATACCGAAAAAAACAATATGAGGTTTGGCTACTTTTTAACGGCATCCTTAATATTCAGCTCGTTTTCCGCCGCTTTCTCGAGTCCGGTCTACTTTCCTCCCCGAGAAGAGACGGCTGGACGCGTGAGCGGCAAAGCATGACGTAAGTTTATAATTTACTTCTTACGGCGCTTCTTGGGGCCGGAAATGAAATCAGATGACAATCATAGGCAGGCCCACATGACGCGTACAGTCCGTAACATTTGTACATGTGCAGTTTTTGCCACCTCCTCTTTTAATTTTGGCCCTCCAACCTATTATGTTTCACATTATTGTTGCGGAATTGTATAAAAGAGCTTTTTTTAGAAGACTGTTCGACTGTGGTGTGTCAATGGTCACACATATGTTGGTGTACATGGTGTTGTCACCATGTTTATGTTTTGCTAGTTCGGTTTGCTTTGGCTCATTTTTAAACTTAATTTTGTCTGGCTTTGCCAGAGACTGGTGTCGCTCTCCTTCAAGAAGACTTCTGTAGACACCAATTTAACTGAGTGTTTTGTTTCTTGAGATCGATGTTTGCCTTTATCACGGCCCTCTCTTTGATGACTTCGTTCGCTATCAGACATTATCAATCAACTTTCATACACATAAAGAGGAGAGACCCTGGGAACGAGGTTGTCGTTTCTACTGTATCTAGCGTTTCCACCGTTTCTACTGTTTCTACCATTTCTACTGTTTCCATCGTTCCTACCGTTTCCACCGTTTCTACTGATTTCACCATTTCTACTTTTTCTACGTTATGAAACGACGGTGGATTACGTCGGCTGTGGTTATTACACTGGGGATGATCCCAAAGGCTCCTCAGCAATTATCAACAGTGAATGTTGACAGGGAATCAGTACGACCATCGCTTGCCATAGAAAGTTTAACAGTTATTTACGTGTTCTTGTCTTTTAATATATGTTAATTTATTTCTATTTTACTGTAAATTAATACATGACCTTTTCAGTAGATATTATTTATTCATTTACCGAAAAGAGTCGTCAATCTACGAAAATAAAATTGATGCCGGTAGGTTCCATTAGCTATAAAGAAGATAACGACACTTAACCCTTTAAGGCCGATAGACACGAGGGGTTTTGCTCCCGGAGCATGCTCCAGGGGCAAAGCTCCTCCGTGTATACCAACGATTTCATGGGTATACTTCATCCTCGGGAGCAGAATTTCCACCCCACAAAATGCTCCACGATATTTAACCGGATAAATATTTGGGAGCAAGCTCCCGGGACAAATTGAACAAACTTGAAAACGCTCCCTCGTGTGTACAGACACTTTTTGTTGCGCGGGGATTAATACGGCAAATGTAACACATTAACCAATCAAATTAGGCAGTATTTCCACCCAAAATTCCTTTGGAACCCTTAACCCGTGCTTTAACATGGAGTCCATTAAAGGTGAATGTGCAGAAGTTGATGAGCCCGAAATAGAGCAAGTGGATAATGGACGAAAGAACGAGGAAACTACTTGAAGTGTGACCAATTCTCGAATTGTGATCGAATTTTACAAAGACAACGCGGTTTTGTATGATATTAAATAGATTTAGGCCAGCCTAAAAGCGGAGCTCCTCACACAGACCCTCACACATTGAAAATGTTGTCACTAAAGTTATTAAATACGCCTGATGTACGCAACTACTTAAAGAAGATTCGATAGCTCAAATAAATCGTCAAAAAAAAACATCTAGCTCGCGACTCAACGGAAGAACCATTACCTGGTCAGCAAAATTATAATAGTTTTAAAGCAACACCAAAAGCAGCTAGGCAGCTCTTTAACAAAGGAAAAATAGACACTCAGCTTTATGCTTATGTCCCTCCAAAAACGCTTGAAAACTTGTAGGAAGAAAATTTTTCCACCAAAACCGCTATGAATATAGAGATTACTTCATGGTTAGTGAGGGCGGACGATTTTTCTTCACGAGTTGTGAAGAATAAAAAACGAACGAGTGAGCTCAGCGAACGAGTGAGTTTACTTTTCTTCACAACGAGTGAAGAAAAATGGTACGGGCGAACTAATCATGAAGTAATTTGTTTATTTTTTAGGTACTGAGATTTACTCCTCACAAAATACTACTAACTGATCATGAATCACGCTGGGCTAGAAAAATCAAGATACCACAACAAGGTGCAAAACGCACTTAGCAGGCTTTATTTTGGAGCATACCGAATAAACATGACAGTCAAGTTAAAAATGCGTTCAAAATTTACTTCTCGAAAATGATACAAACATTGCACGAACTGGAAAATTCTACTTTAAACACTGTTGGAAATGTCGCTAGAAGTATAAGAACCAAAGACAGTTAAAAACGTTTTAAAACGACTCATGAATGACTCAGGAATGTCTTGTGTACGGGAAATACAATGTAAAATTACCTTTTTGTTTTGATCAGTTTAATGCGGCTCTTGCTTTTTCAAACACCACTTCTTTTGAGATGCTGAATCCGTAGCTTTTTTATTCAAATAACCGTTGCGAAAGAGAGAACGCAGCGAACTTGGCTCATAATCTTTGTTTTCCTTCTTTCCCACTGTTACCGGACAAATTCACTCATGAACTGAATTGAGCTCGTTTGAAGGAATTTCTTCTACGGACCTTGATTCGCCTTTCAACGTCAAGAATTCTTTCAGTGAAGCGACGGGCTGTTCGGATTTGTTATTCGTATTTTTACTTTCTTGATCTTGTATGAAGTCCTCGACTGAAGCTGTATCTGCAAACCTAGAATTTCTCAAAGAAGAAGCTGAGGAAGAAGCCGTTATTGCTCCCTTTTTGCCGAGTTGATGGCGCCAAAACTGTCCCACCTATATGAACAGTGAATTGGTCGGACCACTTTTTTTCACTAGTGAAGAAAATGGTCCAACCAATCAAATTGCTTCTAGTTTTTTACAGACTATTTTTCTCACACAGATTTATAAGGAGTAAATCTCAGTACCTATGGAATAAAATCCGTTTCTTCAGCAAAACATTGTAGACTGCTGTAGACTGCTGGCTGTAGGTTGTGTAGCCGCGGCAAGCCGCGAAAAGCGCGCGAAAAACAAAGCCTCCTTTCGGTTTAAGACCTTCTAAATATCCCGGATGACTATGGCCGCCATGTTGGGGCAACGTCGTTCGTCGTCGTCGTCGCTAGGCGTACGCGCCCGCGAGCCATGCCGCTAGTCACAATGACCATGAAAACTCAAACGCATGGTTTTCTCAATTTCTATCCTCGCACGGTAGTTATGGGGCTCCGCTCTGCGGCTCTTCGAGCCGCTGTGGAGCTCCGCTAAAAGCCACAAAGAATCAACTTTTTCTGTTTTGATCTGGACCGCAAGGAAATCGCCATGTTTAGTCTTAAACTAGTTTCCAAACCCTCATCTAGGGAATATCAGCTATCTTACACCAAGTTTCTTTCGTTTGCTCCCTCGTGTGTACCATAACATGGAGCAAGCTTCTGCAGTATGACCCCTCGTGTGTACAGGCCGTGCAACATGAGCCTGGAGCATGCTCCGGGAGCAAAACCCCTCATGTGTATCGGCCTTTAAGCCCCGTGTGGTCTCCCTGGGACGAGTAAAATCGTCTGTCGTTAGCCAGAGTAAAATCTTCTGGCGTTAGCTAGAGTAAAATCTGTAAAGACACCATTGGGGCTTAAAGGGTTAAGGAGATAGTTTTAACCCTTTAAGCCCCGAGGGGTCTGTCCGGGGACAAATGGGTGGAGACTCAAACACAATGTCCGGGTAGACAAATGACACTGGGATTTTGGCTTTACGATGCTTTACTGTTTTAACACTAACGCTACACAGATTTCGGAATACTGTACGTCTCACCTTTCTTCGCTGGATTACGGCAACCCGCAAGAAAAACACGATGAGCGTCTCCGCACTATTAGCTTGATAGATTTTTTCTCACGAGCACATGGCAAGAACAGAAACTTGATATCCCGTGGCACGTTGGTATTTGCCCTAATGGATATCATGAACGATACGGATTACTGGAATTATAAACTTGTTGAGGAATAACCTCAACATCCTGTGGGGGTAGGCTGAAAGAACCTAGCTTAATACAATGAAAAACGAATGATACAAAGTTAACAACTTAGGGTACAATGTCCTAGTGTTTGTGGCACCTTATCTCGCTTCTTCGAGAAGGCACAACTTTGTTGTAGGACGGATAAGCGTTGAGTGCTTGGTCTTGACTTCTGCACTGCGCATCCTTGCATCCTCACCGGGGAAGACCTTCATCACACGGCCCAATAGCCAGCGACACCTTGGCGCAGTGTTGTCCACATCGAGGGCCAGGTCATTCTCAGCTAAATTCCTCCTGTTCAGTAGCCATTTATGGCGTTGCTGCAAGGTTGGCACATATTCTCGAATCCATCGAGACCAGAAGCAGTTGGCCAGGAACTGTGCATGCCTCCAGTGTTTGCTGGAAAGACACCTGGTGGCACTAGGATGTTTTGTTGATGAAGAAGGAAATGATTTGGAGTAAGCGGATCTAAATCATTTGGATCATCACTGGCAGGACAGATCGGACGACTGTTCAAAATGGAAACAACGTAAGCGAATATTGTTCGCAAGGTTTCTAGCCCGACAAGAGCACTTTGGTTACCAAGAATGGCATTCATCACCCATCGCACACTTCTAATGAGCCTTTCCCACACTCCAGACATGTGGCTCGCGGCAGGCGGTTGAAAACGCCACTTCGGAAGTGCACATTGGTACCATTCAACTTCATGGGCATGTAGCTCTCTTTTGATTCTCTCTTTCATTTAAATCTTTGACTGAACGGCGAAGTTCTTTCTCTGCACCAGTGAAGTTCGTGCCGTTGTCTGACCATATTTCCTTCGGACAACCGCGAATAGGGTAGAATCGGCGCAAGGCTTGGATAAAGGTGTCCGTCTCCAACGAACTGGCATCTTCTATATGGACTGCTCGGCTATTGAAACAGACTTAAATGCAGCCGTACACCTTCACTGTACTACGAGCGTGTTTCAAGTGGAAAGGTCCAAAGAAATCAAGGCCTGTGTGTCTAAACGGAGGTTGGTATGGCACTAGTCTCTCCTTGGGCAGGTCCACCATTGCTTGTTGCATACTAGATGCGTTGCGTCTACGGCAGCTGATACACTTGTTCACAATCTCGCGAACTAGGGATCTTCCTCTAAGAATCCAGAAATGCTGGCGCATGACTGATAGCACATGTTCACGCCCTGCATGGCCTAGGATGTGGTGGTAGTAGCGAACGATCAAGGCAATCACGGGATGAGCCTTTGGAAAGATCATAGGGTGCTGCATAGCCACTTCTAGAGGCATCGGCAAAGTTGTGCAGTTGTAAGACTTGGTCTTGTAACACCTTGGAATATCAACAGTAACGACTTGCGGCAACTGCTCGAGCCACCTTTGCCATTGCGATAAATACGGTTCCGGGATTTCCTGATCCCACGGTAGTTTCTGTCTCCAGAGCTCTTCTAACAGGAACTTGGCTGAGAAAACAAAGGGTGCAATAAATCCCAATGGGTCATACAGGGAACTTGTGATGAAGAGTAGGCCTCTCTTGGTGTGAGGCTTGCACTTCTTTATGGATCTAAACTTGAAGGCATCTGACTGAGCATCCCAGTACACACCTAAAGCTCGCCCCAGAGGCAGCTGGTCTAGGTCCAGGTCTAGTTTCGGGCTTGCTCTCCGTTCTGGTGGGATTGATGCCAAGACTTCACGATTGCTGCTCGTAAACTTCGTGAGATTGAAGCCTCCTTCCTTTAACAGCTTTGTTAAGTATGACGTTAGGCTAATGGCTTGCTTCGTGCTTGGGACTGATTTTAACAAAACGTCAACGTAAAAGGTGCGGCGAACAGTTTCAATGACATCTGGTGTGTAAGCGGCTTTATTGCAGACGTGTTTAGGGCTTCGATTGCACAACAAGGTGATGACTTGGCGCCGAAAATGTGAACCAGCATCTTGTACGCTTCAGGTGGATCATTTATATTGCCGGACAACCACAAGAATCTCAGAGCATCCGTGTCACCTGGTCTTACCTTAGTCTGGTAAAACATACCCTCGATATCAGCGGAAAAGGCTACTTGATCTTGCCGGAACCGGAGTAACACGCCAGTAAGATCACTTGTTAGAGAGGGTCCCCGTAAGAGTTTATCATTTAGGGTTGTACCTTGGAATCTTGCAGCGGCATCAAACACTACTGTCACTTTCCCTGGTTTGTTTGGGTTGATTACTGGGAGATACCAAGTAATAATGTTGATGACAGTGGAGGCTTCCTCCTTGACCAGCTTTCTTGCATAGCCCTTGGCAACACATTCGTCTATTACAGCTCTGTACTTTGTCTCTAGGTTTGAGTCACGCTGAAAACGTCTCTTCAAGTGTTGGAGTCTCGCCTCAGCAAGTGCGCGATTGTAAGGAAGAGCAGGGTTATCATTTTTCCACAGAAGAGCCATCTGATAATGGCCATCAACGTTGCAAATTGAGTCATCGATCTGCTTTAAAGCTCTTCGGTCTTCCACGGACATGGCCTTGGTTGGTACCGTATGATTCGATCTTCCAGAACTCTTCGAGCTGATGGCTTAGGGAAACACCTTCTCCACTAATAAGGTTCACGTGCACGCCTCTGCAGGCCTGAAGAGCAGAGGAACCACCTAATATGCTCCATCCGATGCGTGACTTGATTGCAAGGGGCTCATTTGGTTTTCCCTTCTTTACTTCAAGAGGTATGAAAGCTTCTTGGACTTTAGTGCCAAGGAAAACAGAGATCTTCTTCCTCTCCACTTCTGGGAAGTAGACATGCTTTAAATGTGGCCACAGTTCCAAAGACTTTGTGATCCTTGTATGCTTTAAGGGAATTGTAAGGTCCTTCACAGCCCACGCGGACTAGACATTGACTACATGGCCACTTGTGTTATCTACTGGGGCAATCTTAAAGTCTACCTTGAGGTCTTCTTCCTTTGAATGGGAGCTGTTCACTGTATTAAGTGAAAGTTTGCTTGTCGATCACTTTATGTTCAGCAACTTCACGAGAGAAGGGTCTATCATTGCTATATCGGACCTGAATCACCTAGACCATAAGTCGTAATCTGATTACCGGCCTCACTCATCACTCTAATTGGGACCACTTGAAGTAGTACCTCACAGGAATTAAATGCTCCTTCAGCCGAACATGTGGAAGTGGTACCCTGATCAGGTACCAAGTCCTGTTTGATGACATCTTTATTCTGGTTCACCTCTACCTGCCTTGCTTCACCTTTGGGCCCAGTAAAATGTAACAGGGTGTGATGTGTTTTCCCACAGCCTTGAACCTTGCACCTGGTTGAGGATGTACACTTTTTTGAATTATGGCTGGTGGAATTGATGCAATTGAAGCAAATCTGCTTCTGCTTTACGAAATTTCTTCTCACTTGAGGAGATTTGGACTTGAAGACGTCAAAACGGTAGAGGCGGTGGGGCGGATAGCACATTGGGCAGGAATCTTGCTTCGCTGTCGTAATGGCACAGGCAGACACCCTTGAGGTCACTCCTCTACTTCTAGGTTTGGACCTGGAGGTCATAGTTTCCTCACGCCCACCACTGAAGAAGGAATGATTAGAAACATACGCTCTTTCCTTAAGAAAGTCTACAGCATCCTTAAAACTTGGCATCACTTGCCCCTTGCGCTCTAAACCATTCAAACGCTCCGCAAACTTGGCTTGCATCCACTTAGGTAGCCGTGCAATAATTTTCTCCAAAGTTATCGGAATTCATCTCACTCAGGCGTCCCATGGACTCTAGGGTATCATACGTAATCTGTGAAGTATCAGCGTAGAGCTGTAAGTCAACTTTATCGGTTGCCTGGATAGCAGGTCCCTTTGTCAAGGATTCTACACCAGCTCTCACAACTTGAAAAGGTTGGCCAAATCGCTCCTCTAGGGTCTTCAGCGCCCTTGTTAGCCCATTTGGTAGAGGCTCGTATCTCTGTACTGCAGTCAGTGGAGGACCTTCTAAAAACTGTAGAAGACGGGCCATTTTAACAGAATCATCAAGTGGTCTTGTCTCAACCATTTGCCTGAATCTCTGGCGGAAGGCTGGGTATTTTTCTGGGGATCCATCAATCGTTTGGACTTGCACATGAGGAAGATCATAAGAGGCACTCATCCTCTCCATTGAAGACATGATGGCAATAAGGCTTTCGTTCACAACTGAACCATTCGTACTGGGTTGTTGTACACAGTAAGTACTCACAGGTGGGTATGGCATACTCGTTCCTACTGGCGAGGCTTGAGGTAACTGCGGGGAGTTTCCTTGACCTTGCACTTGACCCATATCAGTTCCAGTCTTCACATCTTCAGACATGCCAGTGAATTTTACACTTGTTTGCAGCTCATTGCATGGTTTGGGAATTGATGGATGAGGGTTGTCCACCATAGGTGTGGATGTGTGAGGAGGATGTGTTTTGGAAGCTAAGCAATGCGTATCACCAGTAAAGTTTGCCGGTGGCAGGGTTGCAGTCAAGCTTGGGGGTTGTTGTGGGTTATTCACTGGATCTATGTCATACTGCTGGGCCTTCTGCTCATCATGCGGTTTATCTTCAAACCTTGCCTCTTCTCCTTCGGCAAGCGTTGCCTCTAAACTGGCTAACTTCGCCTCATTCCTTGCGGCAACTTCCCTTTCTGCTTTTTCCCAAAAGCCCACAATCCTCTTGGTCATCAATAAGGCTACCCCCGGTAGCCTTATTGGGGGTAGGGCAAACTGTCCTTTCATGTGAGCCCGGAATCCATTGGATTGCGGTTGGATATCGTGAACTTGAATGTTGAATTACGTCAAAACTACAATGTTGCAACGTTAAAGTACAATGTTCAATACTCAAAACACAAAAGTTGAATTGTCAAAAGTAGTGTAAAATATAAAAAGTTGAAACTCCAATTGTGAAATATACAAGAATACCAAAACTGCGATATCGAATGCTAACCTTGAATTTTGGCCCCGATGGAACGCCATATCTCCGTACTATTAGCTTGATAGATTTGTTCTCACGAGCACATGGCAAGAACAGAAACTTGATATCCCGTGGCACGTTGGTATTTGCCCGAATGGATATCATGATCGATACGGACTACTGGAATTATAAAATTGTTGAGGAATAACCTCAACAGGGTCTCCCTGGGACGAGTAAAATCGTCTGGCGTTAGCCAGAGTAAAATCTGTAAAGACACTATTGGGGCTTAAAGGGTTAACTGATTGTGTAACATTTACAGACACAGCATGCGACTAATTATTCTAATTATTGTTGTCTTAGGCGAAGAGTGAATAAGAAGTGCCTTATAATGAACTGTAATGTCTGGTATTGAGCCGAGACAATAGAACCTGATATTTACACAAAACCTCACTGACTGTGTGGTTGAAGTAAATGATAGAATCATTATCAACATCAGTGAAACTCGACTGTTACCAAAAAGGTCCATGAATTATTGTTCAAAAAAACAGAATTAGTGCTCCTCAGTGGACCAATAACAACCATCCTGTATTTGAATCTGAAAATCATCAACCAAGATATCAGTCGTAATATAACTGTCCCAAGGGAATTGCACACACCTCAGTCCATGTTATTCTAGAGAATTTTGTGTTTTTGTACTTGTTACGTTTGTGACCATAGGTCATCAGTACTATAAGGCATACATACGCGAAATAACCCTTGATAAATAATGGTAATTGAACTAAGTGGAGTATAATTTGGTCAGAAATCATACGCGTGATTTCAAATATCGAACGAGCGCGCAGCGCTAGTTCGATTTGAAATCACAAGTATGATTTCAGACCAAAATTGCACGACACGAAGTTCAATTACCACTTTATTATATCCAGATTTGAAATCTCACAATTTCTTAGTCCTTATGCAGGTTTTTTGTTGGTCAAAAGCCAATATTTTATTGATCTTGTGGCCGGTTTTTAAGAAAAATAGAGGAACCGGAAACGCTTTTACATTTCGATATTGAAGTCATCTGTCAAAAACTCAGTCGAGCGTAACAAAGGCAAGAACATTTTTCATTCACTTCAAGCACGGTGCTGTGGAGAGCAAAACGCGGTTTTAACCGGTGAGGGTAAAAGACGGAATGCGTTTGCGGAATGGCATGTGGCATGACTTGCGGAATGGCATAATTATGCCGAATGTAATTTTTTAAAAATAAATTATACTACAAAAGCGCGCCAATTTTTTTGTTTTTAAGGAATCATACACAAGTATAGAACCTGATTAAACAGGAAAATAATAACAGTACCTATAATGAAATTGAACTACGTCGTAAAACATGTTCATGTCTTCCATTGAGTTTTTATAGTCTTCGTAATGGCGGGCGAAAAGCAAGGCTCCTTCGCAGCCCGAACCTGGGAGCGTTGCGTGATTTCAGTCCGAGAGGCTGAGAAGAAGACTTTCCAAAAGAAAGGATAATAGACAGGAACAGACTTTTAATGAAACAAATACGCCTCGTAAATATGTACTGTACTTTACTCCATCGATCGTTTAACCCGTGAAGGATAAGGACAAGTAGATATGCTTGAGACTGGATACAACCGAGTGCTTACTACCGAGGCTGAGATGACATCCGCCAAAACTTGCCTTTCCGTCTCGATGTTTTGGTCAAACATGTAGTAGCACGAAGTGGACCAAGTTGTATCCGAGGCATTGTATGGCTCTGACTAAAAGTGATAAACCGTCCACAGAAGCGGAAAGCCTTAGCATTGGCCGCCAAACTCTTTTCGTCAAATCCGTGAATTAGAACAGCATACGTGAAAAAAAATTGGCGCGCTTTTTTAGTATAATTTATTTTTAAAAAATTACATTCGGCATAATTATGCCATTCCGCAAGTATAATTATGCCATTCCGCAAGTCATGCCACATGCCATTCCGCAAACTCATTCCTCCTTTTACTCTCACCGGATTTTAACTTCAAACTTTAGTCCTTGTCGTCTGAGTCAATGATGTAAGCCCTTCTTTTTTTCTGTGGTTGTGACTGGGAATTTTCGTTGTCTCTGGAGAAGAAATTGAAGGCACAGCCAGAGTGACAGGGTCACCCAACGAGAATATAGCTCAAAACCACTTAAACATACATAGCATTGTTAAAGTGTTTTAGTATTTAAGAGTCACTTTTACCAACCGTCAAACATTTGGCGGCAACTGTTGAAAAATGAATTTCGCTGATATTGTAAACTTAGGTAGGCCTTTATGTCCAATAAATCACCACATACTTTGTTTGCCTGAATATCGATTTGTTTTCGGGAAAATCGATAAGTGAAAACCGCAAAAATGCCCCTTTGACAGATCAAAATTTATGCCGCCTTTAGAAGCTTCGCGTGAATAAATACAGCAGCTCAGAAGGACAAAACCTATCAAATGTTGCAGAATGACATCAAGTAAGTCTACCGAAAGCGTTTTTAGGAGATCTCGTCCTTTTATTTGGAAATTGTAATTAAATTTATTTGACGCACTTTTAACTCGATTAAAAATAGGTCCAACTTATCGATTAATCTAAGCATGTGCGACGCAAAAAAATTCGCCAAAAATTTGCGTTTTTGAAAGCCAAAGAGTTGTCCTTTTTGATCCCAAAAGGAATATTTTGGGAAATGATTCAGCGCGATCCTTTGAATTTTTGAAGTTGCATAATATTTGCTTTTTCAAATTACCCAGGAGAGTCGATCTTATCAGCTTAATGTACACATTTCACGCAAAGCCCAATGCTACGCCATATCAGAGTGAAACTTTCGCTATTTTAAAAAGCTACACGCTAACCTTGATGTTGCTGAAGCATTCCAAAGAAAGTTGAAGCAGCTTGTTGACCATAAACTTTATCCCGCCGCGAGATTTCGTCAGTGCGATTCCTCAACTCGCCGTGTTTACTCGTATACCCTTCACACATCGGGCGCTCTTCTCCTGTTTTCACGCGACAATTCTTTTTCTTCCGTTTCTTTTAATGCAGGATTCAAGACCGTACCTTAAAAATCACATCTGAACTAAAAAACTGTACCAGTTTTGGGCAGAAAGTCGTTAGCTAAAAGCATGTGTTTATTGTCAACCTTGTGACACAGCGAGTTCAGGTGAAATTAACAACCACTGCCGAGTTAATCTATTACTAGTATGAAGTTCAGAATTGAGAAGCGATTGCTCAACTGATACGGTTGTCAAGATATTTTAAATGTTTTAATTATTATTATTTTACTTTCAGCTTTACGCAAATTAGGAGCTATTTCAAAACAGTCAATGAACCAAACTTTGAGAAAATGCGTGTGTTTGGAGGGAGCTGTGGAGGTCGGCGAGGGGGAGGGAGTGTTATTAGACTGAGAACAGGCCCCTAAGGGTATCCTAAGTGATAAATAGTGCGAAAAGAGAAAAAGCGCGACATCATAAGGATCAGGGTGCTAAGGGACGGACCATTAGAAAAGTGATGGGGGGGGGGTGGGGAATTTTCAGCTTGCACGAATTTTTTTTTTCGCTCACTGCTTGTGCAGGAATTTTTTTTTTTTTTAGGTGAACCCCTCTGCACGAATTTTTTTTACTACGTGTGAAAAAGTCACAATTGGACCTTCCTTCTGCATGAATTTTTTTTTACCTTCTTTGCATGAATTTTTTTTTTGTTTTTTTTTCCCCACCCCCATCACCTTTCTAATCGGTCCGTCCCTAAGGAGCCTGTTCTCAGGCTAAGGTCTTATATGCGAGCGGCTACAAAGAATTTTGAATAAGAATCTCAAAAAGCAATGGGTAACTCAATTCTGTTTGGCATGTAGTCAAGATGAGGAAAACTGTTCTGATTTTAACGATTTTAAATAAGTTGTGTACATGTAACTGTCCTGTGCAATCCTTGGAATAGGCAAATTGTGGCAAGTTCAACCCCAACCTGTCATATCAACCTGCTATTGTGGGTCCACCGCGGTCAAACGTCTCGGTCAATTTTCGTGAGATTTCATTCACAATGAAGTGGAAAAATGAGCAAGGATTTGTATAATAGCTGTTGAATGTAAATGTATTTTCATTTCTCCCACGTCAACGGGTTTCTTTACTTGCAAATGTTTCACACCCGGACAAAATTGTTTTGACAAATGGTGCCAACAAGTTTGAATTCCCCCATTTTCAAATATCAGTTAGAACGTTTTAAGTTAAGTTCAAAAAAAGTTAGTAAATCAACAGGATACCTGAAAAATATCAATCTTTGAACAGCGAAAGTGACAGCTTTTCCCTTAAAGTATTTTTCTTGTTTTTCACTAATTTCTCTCGTTTGACCGCGGTCAATATTGTGGGTGGTAAGTAAGGCATTCAGTACTTCGTCGTTTCTCACATAAACTTACCAGTGTCAAATTGCCGATCTGCTCAGCAACATTCAGATCATCTTGAGTGGGTGAGACCTGTTCCTCGTCTTTTGCTAGGGTTTTGAGTCTTTTCCGACACGTCACACAAATACCTGACAGAAATGAAAGTTTCTTTCAACATTTTCACGCTGAATATTAAAGAAATAATAGCAGGAAAAAAGTATTACGAAAGAAATTTACCTGAACCTACTTGAAGAAATAGACCAGATCAACTTCGTCTTCGATTCCGGAAAAACTATAACTTGTCGTGTGGCTAGAAATGTTCTTTGCGCAGGCCAACAGAGGTATAACTTGCATTTCTTGTTTTCTATCTTTCCTGTCGAAGCCACAACTTCCTCCCACAATCGATTTAAAAGAACAGCAGACCTCCACATTTACGCAAATGTTGCCAATCCAGTGTTTACCACTTGTTCTAATTTACTGAATTAGAGATGTCAATTCAAATAAGCAACAAACTAACAGATGTTTGTGAAGTAGTGCCAGAACAATCTATCGATTGGTTTAATTTCAAGATTTTTAATTTTTAGTCTCTCAAATTAACATTATATAGCTTTTAGCTTCACAATCGGAATAATAGAAAGCCCAAACTAACTTGAACTGAAAACGATAGGAAAAAAATATGGCTAAAATAAAACAAGGAACAGCTGTAGAATTAACCTGGCAACAAAAAAAGTAAATTTCTTCCAGGGCATTTTTATTGGGTTTTACGCTTAGCAGATATTGCGCACTCATTATTTCTTTAATATTGGTCCTTAGTAGAACAAATCCAACCTAGTCCATAGGCGTAACGTTCCACTCTTCCTAATTTTACCTCGGTGATTTCACTTTTCGTTCCGTTGTTGTGAGACAAGGAACAGATGTTGAAATTTACGCCGTTCCGTTGGCAACTGCTTCTACGTTTTCGTTCAAAACTGAGTTTAAAGCAAAGTCTACTTAAATGAAGCACCTGAAGCCTGAATAGAAGAAAAGCAATCGTCGATCATTTCAAAACAGTACGTGTCTTGCGAGCGCCATAAATAAACATGGCTCGTTGAGGAATCGCACCATTCAAGTTATCGCCGGAGGGCTTGAGTTTTATGGTGAACGAACTGCGAAATCGTCTTAAAATGCCTCAGCAGCATCAAGGTTAGTCTGTCATTTTACATTTTTAGTGAAAATTTAGCTGCCATGTGGAGGACGACCAGAACTTTGGGTGAAATGTGTGCATTTCGCTGATAAGATCAACTCTCGTGGGTAATATGAATTAGCGAATATTATGCAACTTCAAAAATCAAAATTTTCGCGCTGAATCATTTCCCCAAAAAATCCTTTTGGGACAAAAAAGAACAACTCTTTGCCTTTCTCAAAAGCAAGTTTTGGATGGATTATTTTGCGTCGCACATGCTTAAATTAGTCAATGAATTTGGCCTACTTTTAATTGAGTTAAAAGTGTGTCTAATAAATTTAATTACAATTTGCAAATAAAAGGACACGAACTGCCAAAAACGCTTTCGGTAGACTTAATTGATGTCATTCTTCAACATTTGATAGGTTTTGTCCCTCTGAACTGCTTTATTTATTCACGCGAACCTTCTGAACTCGCCATAAATTTGGAGGCCTCGAAGAGGCATTTTGGCGGCTTTCACTGATTATCGATTTTCCCGAAAACAAATCGATTTTCAGGCAAACAAAGTATGTGGTGATTTATTGGACATAAAGGCCTACCTAAGTTTACAATATAAGCGAAATTCATTTTTCGACACTTGCCACGGATTTTTAAAATTGTTTCATTTTTGGTAACTTGGGCTCTTAAAAGGTAGATATAAGCATATTTTTACCCCCTAAAATTTTTTAATCTGTTCGGATTTCCTAGCTGAAAGTCTTTCCTAGCTGAAAGTCTTATTTCGATCAAAACTTACCTTTTCGAAAATTTCAGCCAGAAAAAAGGCTCCTGAAAATTCTAGGTGGCCTTTTTACGTTAAAAATCCGTTAAAAATGGGCAATATTACCATTTTTTAGATGTTCGAAAATCATAGGAGAGGCAAACAAGCAAGAAATGTTTTTAACAAATGCTCCGAAAATTCTAGATCTCAATCGTCTTCCCAACAGATATTTTCCGAAAATTGACGTTGGGTGTCCCTGGAGTAATAATGCGATTTGACGAGAATATAAGCACAACTGGACCCCGCCTTGCGGAACTGGTGGAAATCCTGAAAAACTTGGTGAAAATCTAGCTGCCAGGAAATCAGAACTGGAGCCCATGGTCCAAGGCAGTTGGCCTAATTGTTGAACGTGATGAATCGGAACGAGTGGAACTCGCTGGCTTTGGATTGCCATCGCTTGACCTGAGGCTATACTTGCAGTATCGTTAGAGACTTTCTTGACACTTCTTCAATGATAATGTGAGACAACTCTTTCCTTTGATTCTCGTATATTTCGTCGTAGTCGTCCAGCGAAGATTCACATGCATGACCTGTTACTTCACAAATGACTTTGTTTTCTTCATGCTGTGGTTTGTCAACTTCTTATTTGTCTTGAGACAGGAGGCCATGGATTTCATGATATTGCCTATGGTGTTTTGTCCCATTCGGATTTTGGTGTACCAGACATTTGTTGATATTTTGGACGACTGATGACGGTCAGAAAGAGTGGCCCAGTGTTCTTCATTTCTTCGGGTCGCTTTGACAACCAAATCTTGAAGAGCCGCACTGGATCGTTTTTTTCCGCCATCCGTGCTGTACATAACTTGTGGTGGATTGCACGATGCTCACCGGGTAGTTTTTCTCTTTAAATACCGTTCAGTGGCACTCTGCATGATTTTCAGAGATTCCGATTCGCCATCATCTCCGTCCTTCTTTTTCACCTCGGCGTAGATTTTACTGAGGACCTTGTCAAGTTATTCCGGCGCCATTTTTTCAATACAGATATTTTCAACATGGCGGGACTGGCACCAGCTTCTAAACACGTTCATCCACTGTTTTGTGGAGCGACAGGTATTTTTATTCAAAGCGACCAACTAAAGTTCTTGTATTGCTTCACTCGAAACCACAGGAAACCTGGAAGCATCTACTTATGTTGTTGGCACAGGGTTTGTTGCTGTCTGGTTTTCATTTGTTTCTGTTATGCTGGATTCGGGACCTGACGAATTTTGGGCCGACGTTGAGGAAGAATCGCCAAAATATTCATCAAAATAAACACAACAAGTTGGAAACTCGCCAAAATTTAGCTCTTCAGCCAATAGGAGCTTATTGTCATATTTTAGGAACTGTAAGTAATTGAATTCATCCATTTTTGGAACAAAAACCAAACTCTTGTTAACAAAAGTTTGGAAATTTGTCACTCAGGGTCTTCCTGTCTTTTATTTTGCAGCAATTTGATAGGTTCATTTTAAAAGGCCAGTAAATTTGATTTGTTGCTTTATTTTGGTTTATTCTCATTGGCTGAAAGAAAAGATGTGATTTAGAGCCTAAGATAGTGCGATTCGTGAATAAATTACACTGCTATGGGCCAATAAAATTGGAGGGATCACCAGTGATTTTAAAATGGATGTAATAAAGGGATAAACTGGGGGTCTTGTGTCTGATTCATGCATATTTATCAAGCAAAACCACAAGTATAACATCCAAAAGAATTTTGTCCCACAAACATGCGACTATATCAACAAACAAATGAAAAAGTTTATATCATCAATGCATCTCCGCGATGATCTACTCTTTTACTGATCATCAATAGCAGCAAACTCTGTTGAAGAACTTCCGATCAGTTTTTGTCGAATACAAGACTGACTCCATAATCCATTAAGAAATTACAGCGCAACTGTTTTCTTAAACAAGCTGCCTATTGATAAGAATTCGCTTTATTATATAAACAACAATAAAATACCGGGTCAACTTTCACACGAAAACATTATATCTTGACACGTTGATACAAAATGTTATTTTTTTAAAACAGGAAAAGATGAAAGTTGCTATGGTAACATCGATTTGCTACCACTCGGTATACCAGTAAACTTCATATAATAAATAAAGCGTTAGTGGCCTCTTAAAAGATACTCATGAAATGCTTCTTCTCCTGTTTAGAAATATTTCACTCTAGTTGCATTATTTTTCAACACTCGTGGAGACATTTCGTATTTCCGCTAGGCCATCAATTTTTAAGCTGTGAACATACGTTTGGCTTTATCCCCCAACATAGTAAATCGAACTCAGTCGAAATGGATTTCAATGGAACTCAATCGAAGTCAATCCGTGGATTAAATTCGATTGAGTTCGTCAGTCAATCGAACGAAATAGAACTCACACAAACAACTGTATGACAATCGATTTCAATCGAACATTCGATTTTTGAAGTCATAATTTTTGTTACTGGTGTTGAAAACAAGTTCTTGGATGCTCAAATTCCTGCAGTACACCGTCTACACCCGGAAGTGTGGCATGTGATTTTCGTTAACCCAGAAATTGCGAAGAAATGGCTTCAGATGCACCCCGGATTGTAAGCTTTAAGTGCGCAGTAAAAGGCTACTAGGATTGCCGCTTTGACGTGACGGAGGGCGAAGATTTGAAACGGTTGTAAAGAAAATAGGCACAAAAGACGATGGTCATTCAAAGCCCATTCAAGATGGCGTCGTATGCAGTCAGTCAGAGTGAATAGATACCGGAACTGTTCACCTTAGTGCCACGAATAGAATGCTAAGAAAACAGCTTTGAAAAAACCCTGTTTAATGAAATAGTTTAACGCCAGCTTGAATAATATCATTTATCTATTTATGGTCATCTTTGCTCCGAATATTGGTCAGCGGTCTAATGGCGACCGGTTTTGTCTTTTCACGCTGTGAAATTCGTGCTATACCGTAAAATTCCGATAATAACGGGCCCCCCGAAAATAACGGCTACCCGAAAGTAACGTTTATTTTTTACCTTGCTATTAAACCCCGAAAGTAACGGCCCCCCCCGAAAGTAACGGCCCCCCCGATAATAGCGGCCCCTTAAAAAATGACCAAAATATATACCGTATTTTGTATTTAATGTAACATTTCAAGAGATACCGTCCAAAAAAAATTATACTGCTTCTATTTGAATCAACTTACAATGAAATTAACGTAACGTAACTGGAACGCGAAAAATATTTAAATCAGTACCGTACATCCTCTCTTGCGTACAATCATCTCCTGTTTTAGTACAGTGTATTTTCGAGAAGTAGCCTTCCAGATTTAAAAGCGTCATTGAAAGAGAAACTGTCTGCCCTCAAGCGTAATGCGGATGGAACAGCCTGAGTGCAGGATTAATCAAAGTACAGAATCATTTGTGATTTTATTTTAAGCTTATAAGTGAATCCTGTTTGAAACAGACATACGGGTATAAAAACAGATAAAAGCTGTACCGTATGTGTCATCACAGTAATTAGTTGTCATATACAATATACGAACAATATTTTCGACGTATAGTATACGAACATTTGGGCCTTTTTTGTTACAGTTTACTTTATTTACATGGATAATGAATAACCAGCATGCAACCCGAATGACCTTTTTTATGTCTGTTATGTGTCCTCTTTGTGTAAAACCACTGCTGTATTACAAACGTTTTCTAACCATCCGAAAGTAACGGCTACCCGAAAGTAACGGCCACCCGAAAGTAACGGCCCCTTTGGACTGCTAAATCCGAAAATAACGGGGGCTGTTATTATCGGAATTCTACGGTACTTCTGCTGTTTTACTGCTACAAAACAGCAAACACAGGACTCCCAGTAAAAGTAAGGCATTTCCAAGTCGTCCTACATTTAACCCTATCTAGACCGGGGGGGGGCTTTTGAGGCCCTACCTAAGTTTAACAGCTCGTATCTCCCAAACCGGGAAAGCTAGGACCACCAAACTTGACGACTTTTTCTAAAATTTATCTGGCAACATTTCTATGTTGGTTATGAATGTCTGTCATTTTTGGTGTTTCCATGGTAACCGATTCGTCACAGGTATATTTTCAAAATTTTGGAATGAGTATTTTTTTGGACATATTGTTTACAATTTCACCATTGCACTGGTCTTTTTACACTGATTCATCAATAAATCATTAATTTAATAGTAGTTTATACAATTTATGATCATTGTATGAAAATTAGATGAATTCATGAATTTATAATTAGCAAGAACAAACATGGCGGACAATATTTTTAGTTTCATGAGAATATCTCTAATATTAGATAATACCATTATTTGATTATAAAAATGTTTGATAAACTATAATTAGTTGTTTCCAGTCGATTGATGTATGTTTTTAAACATTATTATGCAGAAAAGAATAACTGATAAGTTCCAAGATGGCGGATCCAAGATGGCGGATCATAAGAAATAAATAAATTTACTAAACTTGATTTTTTTTGTAAACCTTTTATCAAAAACAGTACACATATGTTGTTAAACATTGTTGTTCAAGAAAATTGCTATTTTCTGGCGAGTAAGTATGACACTTACTGATTTTTTGGAAATCTATGGAGAATTGCATTTTGGGATAGTTTATCAATGCATTGTGGGTAATAAAAATGGCGATTGACATTAAAACTTACCCGAACTCTGATTTGTAATGATCTTGTAATGATTAGCTACATTTTATGTATACTTTGAAAAGTCATAAAGTTATGTCATTACACATACATATATATGACGTCATTATGACGTATATATTAATCGCCAATTATGTGAACAATGCTTTAGATATACAACACTGGTATTAGTAACATTTATCTTGCTCAGTTTTATGTTATAACGTTTGATGCCTAAAAGAGAAAAAAATATCGTATTTTACAATAAAATACAAGAGATGACGTCATAAAAAGAATGTATTACATCATCATGACGTCAAACTACCTGTGTAGATTGTTTTTGGCCTATACACCTTTCACTGTAAATTTGGAGGTCATACGACCATTCGTTAACGAGATACGGAGGGGGGGCCCATTAGGCCCCCCCCGGGCAAAACAAGCAAAAAAAAGCCCGGTCTAGATAGGGTTAATGTGGGTGAACCGCAAAATGAGACCAATACACCCATGATTGCGCCAACGTTTACCAGCCGCCATTTTTGGATCTATACGTGGTCCACGAGTAAAACACTTCCTTTCTTCAAGAGTCAATTGTTACACAAACGCAGTTGCTAGTTTCCTGCAGACTGCCCGACTCTTAATTTCTGGAGATATTTGTCCAAATCCAGGGCCTAATCCAAAAACAACAACCTCAATCTGTACACGAACCGTAGCTCGAAACCATCGAGCAATAAGCTGCGACTCGTGCACTTTGTGGTGCCACATCAACTGTGGAAATGTGAACTCCCACCACTATAAACGAATGCAACTGGCCGATGATATTTATTGGACTTGTCCTCGCTGCCTTTTATCTGCGTTACCTTTTGCTGATGTTAGTAATACTGAGCTCGTTAACAACCTCTCCCGGGCCATAGCGAACTCCACACAGACCACTGAAACCATGGACCAACTACTTCACTCTGCAAACACCTGTTCTCTAAAGCTCGCCTATGGATCAGGAAAGCTTCGATGCTTACGTGCTAATGCTAGATCACTAAGAAACAAATTGCTGGATTTTCAAGCTACAGTTTATCGTGCAGACTTCGATATCATCGCCATAACAGAAACATGGTTAAATTTGTGTATTTTAGACCATGAGATCCTTCCCTCAGGATACCAGTTACACAGGAAAGATCGTCTGGATCGTCGAGGTGGAGGAATTCTGTTTGTTTCACGAAGCGATCACTTGGTAATCAGAAGAAACGATCTGGAGGTTGACTGTGAACTACAAACTGCCTTTGGTCTTAAGATTTTGTTTGGTATTTTTTACCGTCCCCCAAATACTGGTATAGACTACTTACTTCTCCTTCAAGAATCCTGCTGTCGTATAAACAGCTTCAATTTCAACAAGAGTTTCATTGTCGGAGATTTCAATCTACCCGACTTTGATTGGATAAACCAGATTCCTCTTTCTGCTGATCAATTATACCTTAAGACCTATGAAATCATAAATGACCTAATCCTCACTCAAGTAAACACATTTGCTACCCGTGATAAAAACATTCTGGACCTGGTTCTAACTTCCACGCCTGAGTTAGTTACTGACCTGCCGTGAGTGAGGGTTACTTACATTCTGACTACCTCAGCATACCCTTCAGTATCTCTACCAAACCAACATGTACCAGAGCTATGCCAAAAGAAATCCTAAATTAAAAAAAAAAAAAACAGATATAGATGAACTTAAGAAAACCCTGTTCTACATACCGTGGCATGTTGCTATGTTAGATGATGACATAAACATGAATGTAATTAAATGGGAGGACCTTTTCTGGGCAGCAGTAAATGAATTTGTTCCTCGCAGAAGGGTCAGGGACAAGCAGACACCCCCCTGGATTGACTCTAAAATAAAGGCACGGTGCAGAACGAAGGATAAGGCCAGTCGAAGAGCTTTGAAAAACAAAAACCAAGACCACATAGACAAATTTAAAGTTCTGAGACGAAATGTAAAGAAGCTGATCCACAAAAAGTACACTGACTACCTTCACAATCTCGCTGATTCAGTTGAAAAAGAACCAAAGACGTTTTGGAGCTTCTACAGCACCAAAACCAAAATCCAGAAAACTCCCACTGGCTATCAAGAAAAACAAAGATGACATAAACCCGGTCACTGCATCTCAAAGAAAAGCAAATCTCTTTAATGATTACTTCCACTCAGTTTACAGTCACACCAGTGCTGAACCCCCACCACCAGGATCCCATCCTGTTGTACCTATTCATGAACTCTCAAGTGTGGCTGTATCTGCTTCTGAAGTAAAATCCATCTTCAACAATTTGGATGCATCAAAACGCCCCCGACCAGATGTTATACCTGCCAGGCTACTTAAAGAGGTTGCACCTGAAATAAGTGCCTCAGCTACATAAATTTTCAATAAATCATTATCAAGCGGTGTTTTCCCAGAGAAATGGAAGGACTCAAATCTTACCCCTGTTTTCAAGTCTGGTCAGAAAGATGTAATTACCTATTACACTCCTGTCCATCATGTCAAAAGTCCTTGAAAGATGTTTTATACCCACATATATAATCATCTTGTGGACCTTCCATACCCCGATCAAGATACTTTTAGAAAACAAAAATCTTGTGTCACCCAACTTGTTCAATATGTACATTCATTGACAAAAACAGTTGATTCAGGTGGTCAAACAGATGTTATATACCTGGACATGGCAAAATCTTTTGATCGGGTCCCACACGAGAAACTTGTGTATAGACTCGAAATGTTCGGCTTACGAAATCCCTTATTAGCTTGGATCAAGGACTACCTCACAAATAGACGCCATAGAGTCATCATTGAAGGTACTGCATCTGACTGGAAACCTTTCACCTCAGGTGTTCCTCAGGGATCCATCATTGGCCCCATTCTATTTCTCGTGTATGTAAATGACATTATGGAAAACCTCTCTGCTGGCATAAGTTTTCCTCTCTATGCAGATGATGCAAAATGTGCCAGAGTGATAAATGATTTCAACGACTGTTATACCCTCCAAAATGATCTGTCAGCTATATATGACTGGAGTAAACTGTGGGAAATGAATTTTAATCTACAGAAGTGCAAACAACTCTGCATAACAAGAAAGAAAAAACCTATTCACAATATCTATCACCTTGGCACGGAAAGTTTACTTGTGACTGACAAGGAGAAGGATTTAGGCATAATACTCCATCATAAACTGGCGTGGCATGATCACATCATCACAAAAGTAAACACTGCAAACAAGATCCTGCGGCTAATTAAACGGACATGCGGAAATCAGACACAGTCTGCTGCGATACGCAAGCTTTACATCCATCTTGTGAGACCTCATCTTGAATACGCCTGCGAGATCTGGTCCTCTCACCACGCCTTTTTACAGGATATGATTGAAAACGTTCAGAGACGAGCCACGCGACTCATGATCAAAGGAATATCTTACACGGAGCGTTTAAAATCTTTCCATCTTCTTATACCCTTAAGTCTAGAAGGACTCTACGTGACTTGATCTTTTTTTACAAGTGTTTAAATAGTCTTTTAAATATTAACCTATTCATGTTTATTGATTCCAGAAGCACTGCTGCATGCAATCTGAGAAATGCTTACCTGCATTTAAGATTCAGTATTCAAGAACAAATATTCTGAAGTGCTCTTACTTCCATAGAATAGTCAAAGCTTGGAACATTTTACCCTTGCATGTCAGAACGTCTGAGTCTCTTTCTGAATTCAAACGACTTTGCAAGACGCATCTTTATCAGTTAGATGCTAAATTAACTTAATCTTTTTTTCTATTATTATTATTATTATTATTATTATTATTATTATTATTACAAGTTTTATTGTTATTATTATCATTTATTTTTTTTTGTGGTTTGGCTGCCCATTTGTAAGGGAACTTGTTCCTGTTTTTGGCTTTCCCCCTAGGCTTTGTATATGAATATGTATGTCTTTCTGTTGAGAAAAATGATTAAAAAAATATATATATTTTCTTGTTTTCGAACTGTAAACAAGCGTGGACAATTAGGTCACCTTCAACGTGAACTAGTTGTATCCCCGTGGCCTGTCAATGCTTCTATTACTCGGTAAGTGACTACGTTTGTAGAGGGATTCAATCTATGCATCCGAAATATACCACGAGTATATAAATTTGCCGAGTGTAATCATGGTGTATAAACCCGAGGATAAATCTGGAAAGCAAAACTAACGCAAAATTTTTGCCATTAGTTAAGTCTGAGGATCACCATTTGATGATTCCAAAGGTGGCTGACGAAAAGGTGGTATCAATATCCCAGTTATTGTGAAGTTCACAACACGCAGAGCCCAAACAGTAGATGTAAAAGAAAGCGTGAGGCAGAGTGGCGTAATAGTGGCCTTTACTGTGGCGACGACTGATGGGAACTGTTTTGCTGAGGCGGCAACATCAAAGACCGGGAATCTAAACCCTGGTTTTCCTGCGACGCAAGGATAAGGATTAGCAGAAAACAAAAGAGAACACAAAGGAATGAAGCGGCGTATGACATAAGACATCGACCTAAGCATAAGACATCGACATAAGGCCAAGAAGGAGCAAAGTAAAGATAAAGGACCAAACAAAGAAAAACACCGTTCTTTTGTGTTCTAGAGCCCCACAGGACACGTTTATCTTTGTCTTTATTTGCTTATGCTTGCGGCGTAGTGAAACCCAGTTCGATTGGGTCGGAAATTGAACTCACACAAAGTCCGTTGTTCGATTTCGTTCGATTGCAAAACTCAATCAAACTCAATCCACTGATTGAGCTCGATTGTGTTCGATTTGTTCTACCGGGCTTTATAAACTAATAAAATGAAACGTTGTTATTGACCATTATTTGTCGATCATCAGCTGTTTCAACGCCAATAAAATGCATCGACCCTTTATATATATAAAAATGTAAGGTACAAAACTGAGTGTTAATGAACTGTTTGACTGGATGTACTTCTTGTGCATGAACGGCGGTCTAAACAAAAACAAACGAAATGTTTGTTGGAATAATTTAACAATCAAAGAAGATAAAGAGAAGCGACGAACTCGTTCATGCGTAAAGTCACACGCTATTTCGATGTGTTCAATCAATCAATCAATCAATAAACTTTATTAATGTGTCAAGGCCACATAGCCTGGGAAAATCCCATACTAATTTGGGGACACAATTAACAAATATAATAATATGTAAAAAGAGAGTTTAAGATACTTAAACCTATATAAAATATATTTATGATAATCAGATATTGAAAATATGTAAAAGAGAGTTAAAAATACTTAAAACTGTATAAAATAATTATGAGGAACACAGGGAACAACCCTTGCAGCCATCATCTATGAGCAGACTAATATCATATTTACGTATCTGTTTCCTAAAAATATTTAACGTTTTGGCTGATCTTACGTCTGGGGATAATTTTCCCCACAATTTAGGCCCAAGATATCGTAAAGAATGTTTACCATATGTAACGGTATTAAAACTTGGAGTGGAAAAATCTGACTGTTTTAAAAAGTAAGAAGAGTTATGATTATTAAAAATATTACAAATATAAGTAGGACATAACCTGTGCTTCACTCTGTACCTGGTAGGTTAGCGTAATAATGGTGCCATATATACCTACACCACATTGTACATACAGTAAAAACAAAGTTACTGTTACACTGCCACATCGCGGTAAATGGCAGAAAAGCTGCTTAAAATAGGACTAACAACTCGCTTACCAGTGTGCCAGTCTATTGCAAATACTTAAGTAGATTTGGTAAAGACTTCAAAACCGTTTCATTTTCGCGACTCAACGATACTTTATACTGCTTAATCCTTTATGGTCTTGCTCGAGACACTTAATCCGCATTTATATCTAAAGATCCAACTCTGTGATGCTCGGGGAACGTACACTCCAACTGCTTAGCAACTGCACTTTAGCTTTCATTCCAATAGCAATCTTATCCCTTCTTTTAAGCCTTTCTTTCAAAACGTTATTTCTTTGTTTGACTTCCTCGTGCAATCTGAGGTAGTCGTCTGTCTCTTCTTTAACCCTTTCGATGACTGCATCCTTGAATTTAAGTCTTTCCTTCATCTCTTGAATAACATTTTCACACCTCTGACTCAGCTGTTCCTTTTCAAATCTTAGTTTCTCGGTCTGAAGCAGCAGCGTGTCTTCGACTTCTCGGGAATTTCTTAAAAGATCATTTTTCCTTGCAAGCCTTGCCTTTAGTTCGTCTATCAAATGGTCAGCCCTGGCTACTTCATTCATAATTTCAATTTTATTCCTAGTAAGAATACGGAGGGCATCCTCGTTGTGTTCAATAATTATGTCTTGCTTTTCAGCAGCAATGCTGACACTTATTCCGCTCGTTCTTACAACTTCCATAGCCTAAGGAAACTCATTTATCTCTCGGCCATTTTAAAGATCTGTTGCCCAACAAATCATTGCGTTGTTTGCAATATCGCCAGTCAGCGTTTGTGGGCATATCCACTTCGCACTGATCTTAATCTGTAAACATTATTCGCTTTCGTGTTTGTATATTTTTGGTAGCATTAAACCCTTAATAGCGCATTCACGCGTAAGATAAATTTTTGTTTGTTTCCTTTGTCTTCAGCATTCTCGTTCTCAGTTTATTTCGACCTTTTTGACCTTGTAAAGCTGAAAAGATCCGTTTCCCCTACCCCTACGAGAAAATCAAACTTTTTTCTCTCGCTTTACTGAATAAATAAGTAAACCAAGGCCAATGTAAATACAAGTTAAACTTCAAATCAAGCCCTCTCATCCCAATGCGAATTGATAAAGAAACAACTCACTCACACAAATACCAAACAATATGTTCACCAAATATTTTATCTTCCAACGGGCCAAGCTTTGGCGAAGGTTTGACCCAAGTAGTTAGGTAACAGGCAAACCAAAATACGTAACAAAAATTGAAGCCATACCAATCTCGAGAAGATATTAAAATAAAAAAAAAAACAGAAAATACACAAAGGGTATTTTGAATGCAATATACATTATGTATTGGAGTTAAAATAACATAAAACATGACGCATGTATGCTAATTATGTCCTGGAAAGCAGTGATCGATGCCAGCACCTTTAGATTTCAATGACATAGTGAGGGCAACTGTGTCAAGACAGCTTATAATTCAGTCTTGCATTCCTAACGTAATGTCCCTCAGACTTTGTTGATACGAGCAAGGCAAATGACATCAGAAAACATTGCTGTAATATTTTAATTAGCTCTTTTGTAATGATATTGGGACTGGTATAAACACATGATTTGTTACGTGGTAACTACACGCTCAAACAAGTCAACAACTGTTATCGTTGCTAGGAATAAGCAGCTATTGATAAAGCTTCTCCGGTGATTATGGTTTAACCGACACTATAGCGAAACATCCACGAAATCATTATCTGTATTTTAACACAGTCACGGTGAGTAGTTAATTGTCAGTAATATATGACTGAATCGAAATCCATAAGAAGTGATGGAAGGCATGCTTATTTTGCTACCCTAAAGGAGTACGAAATCCTCAAGCGTAGACATGTGTTTGATCCCTTAGGATAAGAAGAGGGCTGAAAAGGAATGACTTGTCTCGACGAGAACGTGACTGAATACATGGCAGAAGAACAAAGTATCAAGTGGGAAATTGTTGATAAACCTTCTACTCATGCATTAAACATTTCTGAGCGAAGGAATGTAAATCAACAGAAATTAATTCTTCCTGAGAGACCTGACAATATTAAAAAGCTTCAGTTAGATATCAAAAACATTTCTCGTTTAAGAAACAACTCAAACAGACCCAGTCTGCCTCTCCATGATAGGTCAACAACTAATCAATTTTCGCACCATCAAAGATTGCAAAACCAACCAACCCCTTCAGCTTCTACGGGACAACGAGGTTACGATGGTCCAAGTATTCTTCAGTCTGGAAACAATACATATGGAAACATTTTTCGCCTAAAAGAAGGTTTAATTTATCGTCAAATGAAACAAGTCGATAAGTTGAAGTATGATAACGTTGCAGCCCTTCAAATGTTGCAAGATGCTCAAAACCTTATCAATGACCTTAATGCAAAAATTCAAAGAAGGAACAGACACATGAAGGAGAGGAATGACAAAGAAGGAGATCTTATACAATCAGTGGAAGGTTTACGGCGAGAGAGAGATGAAAAGTTACTTGAACATAGGCTGGTATTAAAAGCCATGAACGAAGCTTTGTGTGATAGAGAAAGACTTATTGAAGAAGCCGAACAGGAGAGATCACGAGCTGAACTATTATGCACGAAACAGTTAAAAGAAAACGCAGAGCTAATGAAGAAGATCGAAATAAGAGAAAAGCAAATCGGGCAGCTAAAAGAGCGGGCAGCTAAGACGAAAAAATGGAAAGCCGAGGTGCGAAGTTAGTGAAACTGAAACGTTATATTAAACTCATATGCATTGACAGAAATGGATTATATCACAAACTGCATGCTGCTTCATTAGATCGCCATGAATACCCTCTGGGCATTTGAAACTTTTTGCCTGTGGCTCATGGATTATCTACATTGTAATCACAAAATGACTAACAAAATCCAAAAAGCTTCAGTTTATCAGTGCATTCTTTGTACGAACGCTATCTTGTAAGCTAGAAAGTCATGTTCAGTTAATAAGTATCTGGAAATAAAGATTACACAGGCTAAAAAAAACGTCCATTGGCAGACTAAATATGTTACGTAACGTTTGTGACGGGACTTACTTTTGTTATAACTTTTTTTAAATAGAGTTCAGGGTGAAATTAATATTTATTATGTGTTGACTGCACTCAAGGACCTTTTCTGTTATAACTGTGTATAGTCATTGATAATTTCCAAGTTTGATACAGCAGGTTAAAAAAATGTGCTTTCTTCCTATTGTTTGCTATAAAAAATTAAAACTTTCATTGGGAACCCCCCTGAATATATCGTTGTCACATGGGAGCTGGAATTTATTTTCTGTGTACTATAATTTGTCAACAATGTAGCACAGGGTGTAATTTCAAGTCCAACCAACCAAAAAAATCTGGATTCTGACACCACTCGCGTGGAATTAACTAAATACTGAATCCCTTGGCTGTGTGCATGCAAATGAGAGTCTGGAATTACACCAACAATATCAACTCTACTAATCTGAGTCAATCTGGATGTAGTAATGATCGGCAATTTGCATTTTTGTTTCCATTGTAGTGATTGGTACTATTAGGATTTTCCTCCACATCACCGCTGAGAGAGACAATACGAATTAATACGATAATGCTTTTACACTGGAATATTTTCAGGGACGGATCCAGAGTAGTTCAAGTGATTTCCAGAAATCACTCAAATGTTTCCAAACCTGGGTTTGTTATTTCTCAGATTGTTTCTTGAAGCTCAAGAAATCAATTATCCTTCTTGTTGCAGTGTTCATTATGAAATAAAACAAAGAAAAAAATCGTCCAATCTCGTTATACCGTCGATTACACAGCAAACCCAGTCCATTCCGAACGAATTTGACGAACCTCCGTTCGCGCGCTTTCGTCCTTTGTCGAGAATTCGGAGAACAACACGAAAAAATTCGTAGGCACGACCGCACAAAATTTGTACGCAGTGGGTGGGAGTGGTTAGTTTATCGATCTTTCCACAAATCACTCAAAACCCTCCTCTATTGGCCAGAATCACTCGCATTGTCTTGCGAACTACTCAAACTCGGTTGTGATTGGCTATCCAGGACGCAAACTACCGTGCAAACTACTGACAATCGTATATAAAGGGAAGCCTCTCCCCGAAAGTCCTTCGTTTGTTCTTGCTCCGATCAGAGTTCATTGTTAAAGTAACTTGCTACGGAGGAAGACAAGGGAAATTTTGAATATAAATGATGGTTCGAGGCGATCCAGTTTGTCGGAAGGAGGACTGTTCACAGTATGATGTTGGCTTGGTTTTCAAGGAAATCAACTCATATTCGGACCAGGACAAGTTCAAGTTCATAGAGAATGTGTGGAAACCAGGTGAGCTATTTGATTTCCTAGCGTCAGTGGAATGTTCGAATTCTAGCTGTCATTTTGTGTGGAGCTGGCTGAAAAGATTTCCCTGGCTAGCATACTCTAAATATGTCGATGGTGCATTTTGTTTACCGTGTGTTTGCTTTGGAGTCCAGTGTGGGCGTTGATGGATGTTGTAAGAAAGCTCTCAGAATTTTTTGACAATTCCCCGAAGCGACAGCGGCATTTGATAAGCAAGATTAGAGTACTGATGCCTGCTGCCAACCACTTCGTTTTGGTAAATGTGTGTCGAACAAGGTGGATTGAGCGCGTTGATGGTATGGACCGAATCGTGGAGCTTCTTCACCCAGTTGTGGCTACACTTGAAGACATTGCAATGGACAGAAATGCTCCTAGCCGTGGGAATTGGAATCAAACCAGTAGAAATGATGCACGAGCCTTAATGAATGCAATTACATTTTCCTTTATTGTTACTCTTGTTATTGTGAGACACATTTTAGACTTAACCAGATCACTCACAGTTAGACTACAAAAGAAAGCAATGGATCTTCTCAAAGCAAAAGAGGAAATTGTTCTGTTAAAATCAGCATTAACAGATATGCAAACTGACATTGATAACAGGCACCATGCTCTCTACGAGGAAGCTGTTACCCTAGCAAGATGTGTTTCAGTGCAGCCAAGCATGCCCAGGATAATTCAGAGGCAAGTTCACAGAAACAATGCACCAGCCCCAACCCCTGAAGACTATTACAGGATCAATCTGACAACAGAATTCCTTAACCATGCTCTTGCACAACTGGACAGCAGATTTGAAGATGATGTTTTTGTGTGCTACAAAGGATTTTCAGTGATTCCATCTAATTTGTTGGCTACTGACCCCATTTGGAAGGATGATGTTTGGGAATTTTGTAACCATTACAGACAGGATATCCCTAATTATGCTGGTTTACCAGCAGAGCTTTTGTTGTGGGAAAGACTGTGGAAGGGGAAAAATGATAGAAGAGAAGATATCCCTGACAGCATATATGCCACCCTGGAACAAATTGACAAGGATGCTTATGTAAATATATATACTATACTTAAAATCCTGATCACTATTCCCATTTCATCGGCATCTTGCAAAAGGTCCATTTCAACCCTCCGAAATCTGAAGACTTATTTGAGAAGTACAATGGTCCAGGATAGACTGAATGGATTAGCATTGATGCATGCCCATAGGGAAATGGAATTAGATCTTGAACAAATTATAGATTTATTTGCTAATTTACATCCCAGAAGAATGAGAATGGAAAATATTTTTAATGAATAATTTTGTACCAGGCAGTCACTAGTGTTTCTAGAGTACTTGTGAGTAATGTTCCATCGGGATTGATGTAATCCTTAAACTGATGGAGAACAGTACAGATACATAACTGGTCCCTGTGGTACAATTGTAATATATAGATTTAGCCAAGCCTAAAAGCGGGGCTCCCGTTAGTACTTTCATTTCACTTTAAACTGTAAAAGCATTCTAAAATATTGCGAAGGAATTCACAAACGTTTTTAACTATAGTTAAGTGTCGAGGTCGGTTAACTTGCTATGATTTTTGTCTAAACTTTCGTCTGCCATAAGTACGGTCTTTCTACCTACAAAGTCATGGAGTATATTCTACAAAAAACACAAATTATCAATGTACTGTATTCTATTCCTGATGAAATTAACCATTCTATTTGCGTAAATGTATTTAAAAGATTTGTACACGCTACTGGGAAATGCAGGACACAACTCTTGCCATTTTCCTGTTAAAACGAACACCTCGGTAAAATAAATGTTTACTCCAAGCAGGGTGCAAAGAAAATTAATTTTACAGATTGCCCTTCGGGCAAGCTGTAACCAACATCTACCAGCCCGAAAAACATTTTTCACGAGAATGAAAAAATAATTATTAATTATTCTTTTCTTAATTACATTGTAAGTTTAAAAAATTACTGCCTTCATTTATTCACTACAATCAGCTGTAGTTACTTAACAAAAGAAATAAATAACCGTAAAAGTGTGAACTATAAGAAGACCTGGTCCAACGCAACACGTGAATGACTAACATACATTTGAGACATTTTACAATTTAGAAGAACATTTTTTTACGAAAACAACGGCGTTGAAACCAAAGTTCTCAATCGACACACTAAATGACAACGTCGACAACGCGAAAAGCTGCCAGTGAAAGCGCTACATTCTGCAATTTGCCGCCAAGAGAAAATTCCCGCGGGAGTATTTCTTGGCCGTCGACAGGGGAGATGTTTATATGATTAAAGGACATAAAAATTTGAAATCTTTCATCAGTTTGCTTCTCATTCAAAAGTAGTGCATTCAGAAGATCATTTTTCTGAAGAAGGTTTGTTTAGAAGTCGGTTTTCCAAGTCAAGTGTCAAGTTTAAGGGAAAGTGGAAAGTGCGAGTGCTGAGTCACGCATCAGTGAGCAAATATTATGCAGACAAAACTTATGCAAATTTGTGGTCCATAGCACGGAGTCTTTCCACTTCTCGGCTTTCTTCACTACAATTTTGTCTGTTTTCCACAGCACGGAGTCTTTCCGCTTCTCGGCTTTCTTCGCTACAATTTTGTCTGTTTTCCACAGCACGGAGTCTTTCCGCTTCTCGGCTTTCTTCGCTAAAATTTTGTCTGTTTTCCACAGCACGAAGTCTTTCCGCTTCTCGGCATTCTTCGCTACAATTTTGTCTGTTTTCCACAGCACGGAATCTTTCCGCTTCTCGGCGTTCTTCGTTAACATTTTGTCTATTTTCTCGAGCCCGGACTCTTTCTGCTTGTCTGCGTTCTTCGCTATAATTTCGTCTCCTTTCTCTTTCCCGAGCGCGCCTTCTTTGGCGATCTACTTCGCTCATTGTTCCTCAGTTAATTCTTGCTCTCTTTCCCGTTGCTCTTCACCTGAACCCTGTGTTCTGCAAATTATATTTTCCCTGCTATTGTTTGTTGACATAGCAATAGAAATTGTTTCGTTTATCCTTTAGTAAAACTTTAACAGTGTAGAGTAGTAATATTGTGTCTCAAAAAGACAATGAACTGAAAATTTATTTTTCAGTCGTCAACGCAATTTCCCGCCAAAAATATGCGGGTTACCAGAACAGCTTCCAAATAAATCACGTCACCTCGATGAGTTGACACATGAGCCCACAATATGGTCATGTGATGCTGGTCAGTGGCTATCCCGTTTTGACAGCTGTCAATTGACCATGTTGTGAATGTCCAATATAAAAGATGTGGATTTGCCAAGACACGCCTGAGATACCCCTCCCTTCCTTTTGATAGTCTCCCCTACCCTACCCGTACAATCTGTAGACGCGTACGTACGTACGTACGGACGTACGGACGTACGCTTGGTCAGTCACGTGACAACCAAAGGAAAAGAGGTTGACCATATTCCATGGGTATGGGGCTCTGCTCCACGCGCGCTTGGCGCGCGGGAGCCCCGCTATTAATACTTATATCTGGACAAAAAAGTCATTCTTCAATAGTTTTTAGAGTTATTTTTCCACTGACACTGGGTATTTGATAAGCTTAAATGGTTTTCACATATTCTCTCAGTCTGAGCTCATTGGACCACATCAATTTATACACTGATCTAAAAGGCTGAAAAAGGCAAGTATGATTCCAACTTTTCAGTTTTGCTGATACATTTCCACAACAATGTTTCTTAGGCAGCAGATCTACTACATTTTCAAAGGTAGCCCTCAATCTTAATTCACATGCTAGACTCCTTAGACACAGAAAGGCAAATTTCTGGACAAAAAAAAAAATTCATGTTATTCTGGTTTGTCTGTGTAAATACACAGAATTGATTTTTTTGTACAGAATTATGCCTTTCTGATGAGGTACTGTTAATGTGTCTGAATGGCTTAAAGTGCTCTCAGAATGGAGGAAAATTGCATTCTGGGAGCACTAGTTAAGGTGCTGCAAATCACTCATGTAAAATCCTGGATCCGCCCCTGATTTTAACCAAGCTAAACTAGTAATATAACAAGTAGTATAACAAGGCTGATCACAATGTAGAAATTGCACACGTGACTTCCGATTCCGTCTATGCAGATTTTGTTAACGCCGTTTTCCCACTCTTCACAATAACTCATAAATTGCTTCGCAATGAATGAGTTAAATACTGATGGATTACACATGGACAGATATGTGTTTTCAATCCTAATTTTTTGTATTTCCTGTCCTAACCGCCAGCTGCCGGATGCATATATTAACTATCCCAAACGATATCAGCAAACACCACAAGTAGCCCAAGCTTACTATTAGTGTTGTTGGGGATTTTTCAACATCCAAAATTTTGCCTTAAATTTAAATACGATTCAATAAAATGCTCTGAATATTGTCCTGGATGAGTTTCAGACGATTTAGCTGTGATCCCGATTTTCTCCCCCCCCACCACCAAATATAAGAGAGAGAACAATTGGAAAGAGACGCTCTGAAATGGCATTTGGAATGCTCCAGTTCATGAGGATTGTTTCACTGAAATATAAATTCAACCAAATTTTGAACGCAAACACAGTTAATGGGATTGTTTTTCGATGTCTGGATGGCCATCAAATGAAAATTGGCGTTTTCCCTGACCATTAGCCGACTCGTTGTTCCACAAGATCACAAGCAAACCACACCGTTTTATTCGTCACCCCGCGCTCATAGACAGCAAAGCCGTTAAAAATCAGAGACAGCATGGAACGAGGGGTTAACGTGCCACAGGAGGACAATGACCGCCCAACGTTATCAGAGTGCGGAGTATTTGTCTGACAGCTGTTTGTTCATTTCCCTTTCCAGGAAGCTTTTTCCATTTCCTGCTTGACCTGAGAAAATTTATAGAAGCAACGTAAACTTAACTGCAAAATTAACTTGTGCCTAAAAACACTGCTTTACAACTTTTAGTATTGTAGTATCTTGTTTCAGTATCTCGTTGTTAGACATTTCAGTGTCGCGTTTTCATCTTCATGTGAGCGGGCGGGTTTTCCTCAGCACCGAAGTCGAGCAAGGCGATAGGTCAATGAAACATAATGGTCAATAATGCAGAAATATTGACGAGGCCGATAAGAAATATTCTTGTATTAGGCGACTCTGCTCAGTGGCTAACGGACTGATAAATTCATCAAAGAAAACATAACCGATTTGGACGTATAGTTGTACAAAGTACTAAACGACCACAAACAAGCGTCTCCTAACAAACAATTGCGATTTTATTTCCTACAAAACAAAGATTTGCACCTAAGGAAACAATTGAACTGCATTATGATCTAAGGATAAGAAATGTTGGCAACTCAATGAATCGTGTTGACCTATACGAAATTCCTCTCCTGTCAACGCACTTTCAGAGAAAACAAAACACAAGTGCTACACCCTTGCGGTCTTTCGATTTGTGAAATTCCTTTTAATTTAGTGTTTTGAACCGATCTTCTTTTGAAGAATCAGCCGGCTAACAAAGGACAAAGTTGCGAGGAAAACGACGACAGTAAAATTCACGGGAGTATTAAGACATTTATATAACACTTGTTATAAATGCAATAGAAATAGAAGCAAGCGAATCTAAACCATATTTAATACAACATCGAATTTGTCGATCGTGCTCCATAGAGACAGTAGTCTTCTTCATTTGCAAGATAGGCTGAGTTTGTTTGTGGCTAGAGTGTTTACTGACCAGTCAATCAGGTGGCAGGTGAAACTATATTATAACAAGTTCTTCGTGAAAGCACGTTTCACAGAATAAGATAAAAGGCAGTAAAGAACCCAATGAAAGTTAAAGGATTTGAATACTCTTTCTCTTACTTATTTGTGTCGTGAGGTCAGTCACTGGTGCTTTAGTTCTCTATTATGCTAAACAACTATTATCATTGCTGTTTGCTTAAAACGTCGTTAAAATGGACCAAATGTTTTCCATGTGAGAATAATTTTGTGAATAATAATGAAGTTGAACAAGTTAAAAACCCATCAATGGTTTAATTCAAAATTACTAATAATTCACGAGAAGATGAAGTTGCGGCAAACTACTAATATATACTAATACTTTCTGTAATTTTATTCCTTACAGAGTTTTCTGTCCTTCATTTTAAAAAAAGCTGCATTTGAGATAGACAAAGCCGTCGGAAAATGAGTTCCAAACAAAAGAGATTTTTCCTTGTTGCAATGGTTGGCCAATGATAATGTGATTTAAAGCAGATGTTTTACCTATGATTCTAATCAGAGTTCTATCTAAGGATTCATACAGATACCATATGTTTCGCGGTTAAGTTTTCTCAGAGAATACATCGATAAAATGTGTGTTTTTGTATCCAGAAACCTCAAAGCACGTGAAAAGGATAAGTTTGCGGGACTTTTCCTCTTTAATTTCCAATAGTGCAACGTTTCTTAAGTGTGTTAGCACAGGGCTGCTTGACTTTATTTTCCATTTGGTCTAAAGAGTTTGGTGGCTTATGGAGACTTAGTTGTTAGACCTCACAACACATCGGAAGTAGTGAAAGCAAGCGGGTGACAGATAAGAATTTTTACTTCGTTGATAATCAGTCGAGTTAGGAAAACGAGATCAAGTATACAGTGTGTAGCAAACTAGCGGAAGTAAACTTGTTCGGTGCAGGAGGTTTGCCTGTGGAATATGACTCTGCGATCTGGAAGTACTACAAGATTACACCACATTGACTTCCCTGTAACTTTGATGGAGAGTGCAACGCAATCGTCACGGTGGGAACAAACTTTTCGTAACAGGGGAAATCTGCCTGTAGTAAAGACGACAATAAGTCAAGCGGAAACCTATACACAGCCAACAAGAAGAATTAATGGACGACTCCAAAATCGACAAGAAAAAGGAAACTCAGTGATTGCACAGGAGAAAGGTCCAAGGCCTTTGTCTTCAAACGAAATCAAAAAAGACTTTAGTGGAACAAACAGTTGTAGTAGCACTCAACAAGTTATTTCTGAACAGTCAGCTCTAAACACCACTCATCAAACAATGTCGGTAAATTGTAATATTGAATGTGATGGTTTAGACTCTTTCACTGAATTTGCGACTTTCCTTGAGTTAAAGAATCCGATTTGCCCTGCACATTTTGTTGACACTCCGGAGAAACTTATGAGTGTTTTAACATGGGAACTTTGAATGGCAAAGAAAAGCGGGTACCAAGATGCCGTGCCGTACATCTTTTGTTTTACCTAATTCTCGAGGTGTTTAGAAAATACTCTTCGGACACCAAAAAAGTTAATAACCGGTTACATAAAAGAATCGATAGTGTGAATATTCAGGACCAGCAAATCTCGGGACAAAGACATGTTTTACTAAGACGCAGCAGAAAAACGTCCACACGTATGTAATTCTGGCACTTTATGTATTATTTTACTATTTATATGTTTTCAGTACGTAAACCGCCTGTTGACAACGCATGTGATAGGGAAACACGCTGTATTGCAGTGATTTCCGATCTCACCTAGTACACATGACCTGCGTCAATTCCATTTCTTATTTTATGCACTATTCGAAATTCGTCTCAAGAATCCCTCTTTCCTACGAAATGCTCAAGAAACACAAGTGTTACCTTATAATCGAGGAGGTGTCGTGCTGATTTGAATTGACCGCAATTTGAAGAAATTACCATTTCTCCAGGCTTGCCACCTGTAAATGATATTTAAGCACTTGCTTCATTGTTTGCTTCCGCTCATGAATGAAGCAAAATTCTGATAAAATATTTTCAGCCAAGACGTTGTGCTTGTTTTACTTGATTTCAATACATCTAAAAAGATTTTTTTATCTGAAGTTGCATCTTGAAATCCTTCTTCTTAAGTCGTAATTTCGAATCATCCCATTTCGGCTTGGACCAAATCGGAAAAATACCATTCCGAATGAGTTTGAGATATTTCTCAAGTTATGCTCACTTTGTGTGTTACTGACTGTTTAATTTCTATCGGCCATTCATTGCTTATTGCTCGCAGCGTTTATTCAATATGTACTATTTCATGGGATAGTTGGCAGCAATTGCTCAAAGTAAGACTTTTTTCTTCGTGCCTCAGTTTTTGATGTGTTTCGTTACCCTCAACAAATTCTCTGGCTCCAAATCATTATAATTTCTTAAGGACAGAGGAAACTAAAGATTCATTTAATGCGTATTGAGCCCGTATTCTAGCTTCGGAGCTTCCGCTATTTATGCTAATTACGGCTTTTTTAAGATTGACAAAACTGTATAGGAACGAGGATTCAACACTAGCAACATCACTGTTTTGCTATTCGTTTGGTATTTTAATTTCTAAACTTGATGCCGTTTAAGCAGATTAGCAGGCTTCTCTAATGCTGTACTTATAAGATGTTCTAGGCTGGAACGTACAGGCGACTATCTGCAAATGTCGACCAGAATCGACCTTTCGTGGCAGAAGTTATATCCTAAATGAGTAACCGAACAAGTTGTAGTTAAAAGCAACCACGACAGAGTTTAAGTCCACCGCGGTGCTGCCATACATCAAAGGAGTATCAGAGACCCTCCGCCGCAGCCTACAACAACTAGGCATACGCGCCGTCTTCAAGTCTGACACGACACTAAGATTCCGACTAGTCAGACCAAAAGATCCCGCTGACCCCAGCAAGCAAGACGGCGTAGTCTACAAGATACCATGCTCATGCAGTAAAGTCTACATCGGAGAAACGGGATGACCTATGCAAGAAAGAATAAAAGAACACGACAGAGACATCCGCCGCGCTCGAACTCAAAACTTCGCCGTTTCAGAACACACCAATGAAACCGGTTACAAGCCGGTTTGAAAAGAAGTTGAGCTCATTGATCGTGATAACCACTGGTACACGAGGAAGGTGAAAGAGGCAGTTCAAATAAGACTGCATCCTAATAACATCAACAGGGATAACGGAATTGAAATTCCAGAAGCGTGGATGCCTACAATAAAGAAACACAACAACAAACACGCGGCGAGCCAGCGGATCCCTGAGGAAAACACAGCAAGCAGAAACAATAGCAAGATAGAAACGCACCAATCAGAGCAGACCACACAGCTACATAATAATAATAATTTCGAGAAAACTCGTTTTGCCCGATTTGGACTCCACTGCGACCAGTTGCGAGACTTTGAGCAACGTACGTACTTTCCAAACATTTGTCAAATCCCGAATGTTTCTGTTGTGAAAAGTAATCGCTAAATGAAGGTTATATTAGCGCTTTTTACGCGGCCAAATTGTAGCAATAAAGTATGACCGATTATAATCGTGCGCTCTAACTTAGAATTCCCTAAAATGATCCTCTGTGGGTTAATCTACCAGAAAATTGAAAAAAATCTTTGGGGAAACGGTTTTTAGTGGTCCGCAGGACTCGAAGTTTAACCCTAATTATGCGCAAAATTGCGGTTATTGCATTGTAAATAATTGCGTGACACGTCTCGTCGAAATTAATATAGACAGAATCGCGCTGAAAGCGGATTATTTTGAGGCAGAAATTTGTCGAATTAAAAAGAAAAATAAAAGACTTCAAAAATATTGATATTTTCTCCGATATTGTTTCCCTTTTTTGAGTTGTACGATGAGTGTCGAAAAGGAAAATTACTGCACGTGAAGTGTCACGTTGTGTGACTGTTATGTAACGGCTCGTTATGTTAGTAATACGAGTATCGTGAAATTTAATCTTGTCACTTAAGTTGGGTTGAATCTCACTATTGGAATCTAGGAGTCTTTTCATCATCGCAAATCGCTCTTACGATATTCGTTCAGTCTAAGATTTATCTGTACCGGGGAAGTTCGTCACGATTAATGTTCTCAATCGGTAGAACGGTCAATATCCAAAGGAGTCGTCAAACAGAGCAATTGATTTTACCGTTTTATTTTACGCTAGAATGAACCACGAGGTCTCACAAAATCTGTTAGCATGTCAAGATGCGCCCACGATATAACACAGCGGTAAATTAGACAAAATCACTAAGGCAACTAGTTAATCATTAAATGGCCAAATTATTACAATTTTTTGATTCTTATCATCCCCCTCCCGAATGCAATTGATGGGTTCGCTGACTAATACCATGACATAAAATCTTAAGGTTACACAATACCTTCAGAGGGCGACTTTTGTCGAAATTTTTTTTTTGCAACCAAACAAAAGGTCCGCTAAAAATCTATCATTTCGCCAAAAATCAAAGCAAAATCTCAAAACGCAAGCGAGTTATTTCCGAAAATAGGTTTTTTGATAAAAGTTAATATAACAGCGTAGTGTCATAATCCTCTTAGCGCATTGACTCCCTGGCAAACTTCTCCCGCGAAACGGCCTCATCCGGGAGCTCTTATTACGTTTCCTCATTAGCATTTTTGTTTACATGTGATTTCGCTTGTCCCTTGTTGGTCCTTGTTGAAGTGTGTTACTCGCCACGTTTTGATTATGAAACGCGTTAAAAAAGCAGAGAAAAGTCCATGGACGGTGAAAAAATCAAAGCCAGGCCCCAAGAAGAACAGCAAAGCCGGTTTTGCCGATGTCAGGAAGGAAAAGTTGGCCGAGAGTGACAAGGGTTCATGGTTCGATCAACCAAGGATGAGACGAATAAAACTCGAGCGGGCGCCAGTAGAGTAAAAATTGCCGGACTCAGTGGGAAAGACAAGTCTAAAGTGGAGCCGGTCCCTAGTACAAACGAACAGAGTGGAAACCTCTCAGATTCTGACGATTCAAGATCGTCTTCCGCAGACAACGGAGCTTGGTCCATTGTGAACATAACTGCCATAAATTGCTCTCTCGAAGCAAGTGTGATGTGTCGTTTCTGCGGAAGCGACGCTGTTAATTTTGAAGAAGTTTCACGAACAGGACTTGGCGCAGAGTGGATTTGTCGTTGCAAGAATCTGAAGTGTTCTTCACACCATGTTGTTTCATCGTTCAACACAACACCAAAGACGAACAGATTTTACGACATAAATCGTGAAATTGTCCTTGGATTGCGATTGGTAGGACGGGGCTACTCTGCAGCACAAACGATTTTCAGTGTTATAAATTTGCATGGACCAGTGTCAACAACATTGTAAGTGAAATTGTTATTGAACACCGTTCACTCGAAATCTAATAACAACTTACCTAAGGGATTTCATGCTTGAAATTAGTGCCTCGCGATGAGAAATCGAATTTCCCGTTTCCTCTTCGGTTTTGTTTTTTTTTGCCTGCTTATTTCTCTTAGTTTTCCCCATTTCGACGGCACAATGAACTTTAACACGGAGAACGTGACTGAAATTCCCGCGAAGATGAGCGAAGATCGTGTTGCTCGCTGTGTGGGGTCAGGAAGCCATCATTTCATTGGCTGGCGGTATATCCCGTTGATATACATCTCTGGTAAAGGCGTGACATGTTTACAAATCTTCAAATGGCGATAACTCTCAATCTTTTTTCACCAGAATACCTTGTCTTTAAATGAATTAATAGGGTATGTAGAATGGACGGATAATTATGAAATTTGGCCAGAACATTCATTAAACATCGAGGAACAAAAGGGTGTCGGGGATTAGCTTTAATTTAGATATTTCTCATTTTACGGCCGGGAACGCAACGGGATCGGCAAATTATTCGCTACTACAACTTTACGGGTCTATAAAAAGATAACCAATAAGAATTACGAAAAAGCCTGACACCCTTTTAGAGATTGATGCTTGCTGATTTACATTGTGCAGTTCTTTTGCAGTAGTGGCTGCGTTTGATACCCGATTAATTCGGCGGAATGACACTCGGTCGTTTTCGGTTTATTGGCTTCTTTCTTCTCAATAATGGCTCTGCCAAACAACGGATATTTTTTTTCGAATTCTACAGTTCTTTACCTTTCTATTGATATATAGTTTGTGGTAGTTTACTTTAAAACAACGCGCGTACGAATTTTTTTCCGAAGGACACCCGCGAAGGTGGACTGGACTGTTTCTCAAAAGTTCAAAGTTGAAATCATTTCGTCTAATCAATGTTCCTATCAAGGTTCTAGGTAACAAAACATCAACGACTGTCACTTTCACATTCAGATGCAATTTCTGTTTGACAGTCAACATTTAATGACTTTCACTTTTCAGCACAGTCCTCCACATACTCCAGGGGGCACAGGCGATGAATAGGACGCAAGTATTCCTTGTTTTTAGTCTTGACTTTCACAACTCTCACTAAACCATCATCTCCAGGGTATGCTTCAATTACACGACCGAGAGGCCACTCTCCTCTGCTGGCATTTGGCTCCACAATCAGTACAACATCACCTTCCTTCAAGCTGTGTCTTGCATGAAACCATCTCTTTCTAACATTGAGGCTGGGCAGAAACTCTTGTCTCCAACGTTTCCAGAACTGTCCTA